>SJYA01002278.1:3066530-3220808 GCA_006410615.1 Neotragus moschatus | reverse complement strand
CGTCTAGTCAAGGCTATGGTTTTTCCAGTGGTCATGTATGGATGTGAGAGCTGGACTGTGAAGAAGGCTGAGCGCCAAAGAATTGATACTTGTGAACTGTGGTGCTGGAGAAGACTCTTGAGAGTCCCATGGACTGCAAGGAGATCCAACCAGTCCATTCTGAAGGAGATTAGCCCTGGGATTTCTTTGGAAGGAATGATGGTAAACTGAAACTCCAGTACTTTGGCCACCTCATGCGAAGACTTGACACATTGGAAAAGACTCTGATGCTGGGAGGGATTGGAGGCAGGAGGAGAAGGGGACGACAGAAGATGAGATGGCTGGATGGCATCACTGACTCGATGGACACGAATCTGAGTGAACTCCCGGAGTTGACGATGGACAGGGAGGCCTGGCGTGCTGCGATTCATGGGGTCTCAAAGAGTCGGACACGACTGAGCGACTGAACTGAAACTCTCTATCAGTTTTTGCTAACAGAGTAGACAGTGAGACTCCATAACTGTAGGTAATCAAGCAAAGGATCACGCATGTGTGCTGAAAAGGGATTCAAGCACTCATTTTGGATAAGGCTGGTGAATTGGATCAGATCATCAAGCTTCAACTCCAAAGTAAAACATGATTGAAGCCACATAAAATGAAAACTACAGAGATGACATTAACTTAAATAAGGAGTTTAATATTTGTTTTCAACTCTTAACTAGTGATACTTTTAAAAAGTAAAAAATGAGCAGATTTCTTCAGAAGTGCTGAGAGACTCCCTTTCACACAAGACCTAAAAAGAAGGTGATAACAACAACTTTCAAGATCATGTAAAATGCAATTCCAGAGGAAAATCACAAACTATAAATACCACTCAGAGGAAACTATTTCAACCACAAAGGAGTAACAATGGATAAAACCAACCATTATATGAATGCATGCATAAGGTTAATTCATTAATCTTATTAGCCACCAGGGAGTCAGCAACATGTAGCAAAAATAGCACAGAATTTGGAATCCAGTGGCCTTGGGTTTATATCTGAGTTCTAATTTGTATTCAGCTACTTAACCTTAGGAATGTCACTTAACCTTTCAGAGCCTTGGGTTTCTTATTTGTAAAATGGTAATATCTTCTTTATTGGGGTTATTAAAAGGATTAAATGAAAAAACATCAAACTATTGAAAACAGTATTTGACACAGTAAGTACACCATAAATCAATTCCCCGCCTCAGCTCAGTTCAGTCGCTCAGTTGGGTCTGACTCTGCAGTCCCATGGACTGCAGCATGACAGGCTTCCCTGTCCATCACCAACTCCTGGAGCTTACTCAAACTCAAGTCCATCACATCAGTGATGCCATCCAACCATCTCATCCTCTGTCATCCCCTTCTCCTCTGGCCTTCAATCTTTCCCAGCATCAGGGTCTTTTCCAGTGAGTCAGTTCTTCATATCAGGTGACCAAAGTATTGGAGCTTCAGCTTCAGCATCACTCCTTCCAATGAATATTCAGGACTGACTTCCTTTAGGATTGACTGGTTGGATTCCTCACCTACACTAAAAAAATATTTGCTCAATGTGTAAGGCTAGGACACAGTTTCTCAAATGTGAATCATGAAATAATTTTAAATGGAATCTAAAACTTCAAAAGTTTTAATATTTGAGATTTTGTATGAAAATACAGCTCCCACTCAAACCCTGTAATTTCAAGGCAAATATTTATTTGGATGAGGGTGAGTAAAAAGATTAATCAACTTAAAGAGAAATAGTATATAAATAATAATATTGGCAATATAAAGTTAAGGCAAAAAGTACAGGAAAGGAATACTGTGTTAAATATATAAATGTATATATAATACACACACATGTATATACACATATATGAATACACACACACAAGAGGGTTTCTGTCATCGAAAAGTTTAGTCTAAGGACTGTGCAGATCACAAGTGAGCAAACAAATGAAATATGCCATATATTTCAAGTTCAGAGCCATATTCAGATGAATGGTGTTAAAGTTCCCCTCCTCTTGGCTCTTTTAACATGTATCACATATAAAAGCTCTTTTAAAATAAATGAGTTTAACAACTGTCGTGCTGAGTTGTAACATAAGCTGATTTGGAAGTTCCTGTATAGTAGCATGTTAGGGATTTGTATGTTAAATCTTCTTTGAATTATCCAGGAAATCATTCTTTTCTCACTTTTATTTTCTTTATGGGAAACCAAGAAAACAAAGGTTTCTGCTGGTTTAACACCCAAATCACTCAAGACACTTGGAACAAAACAAGGAGCAATCCACTTAAAACTATAAAATCCAAGAATGTGAAATGGTTTTAGATTTCAGCAAGTCTCATTCTTAGAGACTCTACATGCCACAAGAATAAGCTGAATTTGCATTTGAAAATCGAGTAAAACAAACTAAGTGTACTTTTTCAAGGGAAATGAATAGCAAAATAAAAGAAAAGCACTTCATATGTATTCCCAAGGAAAGCCACAGACTCCTTAAAAGCACTTAAAACAGACAGCACCTTCTTGAAACTTGTACCTATCTTAAAAACAAAACAAATGTCCTCTTATCATATAATTCATGCAATATATTAACTTTTGCTCTTTAATCTCTGTTGAAGTTGTCTTCCGGCATGATTCCTTTACAACATTTTAATAGTAACCCTCCATCACGTCAAAATTCATCTATACACAGTATTAGTTTAAAATATTCTTTGATTAAAAAAATAAATAAAAAGCTACATACAGACAACTGAAACCATGCTGAAAGAGATTTAATGCCCAAGAAGCACAGAGTTCTATAGCCAAAGCATACCAAAGGGGAACATTCTGTGCAAAAGGTAATATATAAAACAGAATCAGTAAAAAGATAACTAGCAGTGACATTCTCTGAAACACAAGATATGCCTCTATAGTTTGGACCATACAAGCTAAGAGCAAGTTAATGGCTAATTAGAATCCTGTATTAGCTAATAGGAAAGAAGAATAAAGCTTCAGCATATCACAAAATCACTGTCATATTGACATTCATTCCAAATGTCGCTAGCACATTGATTTTCTTAGAAGCTTCATGATTCAGCTGCCTCTGAACCACAGTCAGAGCAGTGCCCACCTGCATCGCTGGCTAAATACAGCTTTAGAAGAGAAATGGATGGAGGTGGCAGAATTAATAAATTATCATTTTTCTTCACAACTTGCTAGGAAATATGCACAGTCAGAAAAATCTGTAAAAATCGGCTTTGGATTGAACAGAGTTTCTAAAAGAATTTCTTAGACAGGAATTTTTGAAATATATTTTTAAAAATCCTGTTTTCTTTAAAAGCAATATTTTAGTCCAAACAACTGATCTTTATTCTGGTTCCTCTGTTTTCTGGCTTTCTTCATCAGTCATTTTTAATTATCTTTTGTATCAAGAACCAACAGAAAAGAACTGGAAAAAAAAAAAAAAACGTCAACTCAGGAGACCACAAAAATTCCCTGTGAGTTCCCAAAAAAAAAAAATAGCCACTGATTTTCAACTGTGTAGAGGAATACAAACCCCAGGGTCATTGCCACTAAATCGGCAGACCAACATGATGAGTGCGGCTGTCAACGCGGCCAGTCTACCTTGACTTCTGAATGTCAAAAATAATATGGACGGAATTGACTAAGCAGTCTCCGAGGTACTGCCTTTAAAATTTTTAACTTTATGGCCATTAAATATTGAACAGATAATTGGATTTATCCCCTTCAGTGCTTTACGGATGTACAAAGTACCTACCTTCTCCTGTTTTATTCAAATTAATGGTGCTCTTTTAAAGTGTCTGCCCTGAGCGCACACTATAGCCAACTCATTAAAAGGATGCTTCTTCCTCTACTTACCAACTCTTTTCTCTATTTGTAATAAGAGGGCAAAAACCACACTAAAAACCCACAGGTACAGTTAAGGACAAATCTATTGAGAGTCACCCTGAAAACGAGAATTTTCCCTCCCTCAACTCAGGTACATGGTGTGATTTGGCAGTCGATTAGCCGTTATCTTGGAAAACCACAATAGGGAATTCATTTTTTGATTTTAATTAAAATATTTATAAATGCTTCTTTGCAACTGGATGGCTTACTGCTACATTCTGAAATCAAGTCTGGAGAACAGAAGGATGCCAGTATCTCTCTAGAGCATTAGCCAAATGAAACCTTGGATTGTGAATTGGCCAGGGGAAAAAAATATACCCATGGACAGGCTGTGCAATTCACACTAGCGATAAGGTATTTCTATCAAGTATGACTAACACCTACGAAAGTACCATCTGAAAATAACTCTGGTGGAGATGTGAGTGGAAAGGGGTTAATGGAAATAATGTTTTCATTTTAGACAATATAAATCCACAACTGGCATCCCGCTGGCCCGTGACCTGCCCATACCCAATCCTTGTTCAAGTCATTTGCTAGTGTAATTGAAACCTTCTTTGAGAGTCTTTAGATTTCATTTCATGTTTGGGGGACAATACAGCTAAAAGACATTTACCATCCATCTTTCTTAACATTCCTAATCTAAATAGAAGACCCAAATCCAAGACTGTGCTTTTGATGGATCGCTCGCCTTCCTATACAGTAGAGCTTAAAGAGATCCCATTATTGCTTTCAGAACCTTTACAGAAAACATACATTCATACTCATTTTAGTTTTTACCACACAGCTGAACAATATGTATTTATTTTTAATGGATTTTTTTAAAGAAACAGATAAGTTTGCAATTAAAATATTCAAAAGAACAAGATAAAAACAAACACATTAAATGTAGGTGGGGAAAAAAAAAGGCTCAGCAACATGACATGTTAAAAAAATATAGAAATGTAGAAATAAGATTTGCTGCTCCTGAGTAAAATGCTAAAGAAACTCCAACACTTTTGAGTACTTCTCAGTACAGGTTTCCACGTACTCATTTCTCATAGTTGAAATAGGCTATAAAGAAATGCTTCCTTCTGGCTGTCCAGTGTTATTATTACACCATTACTAGGGGACAGACTTTTGATGATCACCTCAATTATTCTATTAGACATGCATTCAAAATAATGGGTTTTATTTTAAATTTGTCTTGGAATATATATGAGGGCTATCAATATGAATACAAATTTTTAACTGCTATAGCTAGGAAAATTTGAAGGATTGAAGAAAAAGAAAAAAAAAAAAAAAAGCCACCCACCTCAGTTAGGTACATTTTAGCCTAGTGGCTAACTTAAGAAAATTTCACAACCTGTCAGAAAACCCTCACATATAAAGCCTTAACTTCAACATTTAAGTAGGCTCCTCAGAATAAGCTAATGGGTTGCACAAACACAGCCTCCTTTCATATCCATTTCTAATTATTTGACTTACAAGCATCACAACTGTATCAAAAATACACATAAAGCTGGCTGACGGCCCCTCAGAAACTAATTCTTAAGTGTCTTTGGTGTACAAGCAGCTTTATTGCTTTCTGTGCACTGGGATTTTTCCTGTATGAGAAAAGGACAAAATTGGACACATTCTAATATTAAGATTACATAGGTTCGCTCTAACAAAATTATCTGCCGGACCTAAAGGAGCAACTGTGAAGTTCATTTCTACAAATCAAGCCTGTCCTGGAACACTATTTTACCTGAAGCTCTCTGGCAGTTCATTTAGGCATCTAGGATTAACTGTTGTGAGTGTATCAATCCACAAACCCCAACTGTAATTTTGAACAAAAAGAAGATAAAAGAATATCTCATGGGTAAGTTCACAAACTCCAAATATTTAATAAAGAAAAACTATACTTTTCACCTTGACCCAAAATGGGAGAACATATTCATATTTCATGTGGAACTAGAGTATATGTCAGTCTTTTCATATTAAACATACTCTAAACTTTGCTGTTGAAAAAAAAAAAAAGATACTTAAATAAGGAGCTTAACTCCTGAAAAAATGCACACATTTGATATGCCCATCTCTAAAAGTTGTATTTTTTGAAACCAGAAGGGTGGAAATTAGTAAAATGTATCATTGGTAAGCTTATAAAGGAGTCAGGAAAAAGTCAAACAGGTAACAATACTGTATAGAATCAGGGAACTTGGTCCCCAAGACACACAGACAAATGGGCTAAGAAAGGGCATGCCACAAATTACCAGGCATTTGCCCCATCTGTTAACCAAATGCTTCTGATTACCTTCTCTACCAAAAACTTAGGAGTGGTGCAAGAATCAAGATAGGTTCTTGTTCCCTTTAATTCCCAAGAAATAGCCTTGATTATGAAAAAAAATTAGAATAATAAAATAAGAGGATGATTTTAAACTTCAAGAGAATGCGCCGCACTTCCTTAAAATAAATGACCAACTTCCTACAGTGACACGTGTCTCAGTATACCTTTACACAGAGTCTGGAATTTGGGAAACATGTTAAGAATGTTTTACATGTTGCAGCACTATTTACAACAGCCAGGACCTGGAAGCAATCTAGATGTCCAGATGTTCACTGACAGATGAATAGTTAAAGAAGTTGTGGTACATATATACAAAAGGATATTACTCAGCCACAAAAAGGAATGAATTTGAGTCAGTTCTAGTGAGGTGGATAAACCTAGAGCCTGTTATACAGATTGAAGTAAATCAGAAAGAGAAAAATAACATGCATTAATGCATATATTTAGAATCTAGAAAAATGCTACTGATGAATCTATTTGCAAGGCAGGAACAGACATGCAGACATAGAGAACAGACTTACGGACACAGCCGGGGCAGAGGAGGGTGGGACAAATTGAGAGAGTGGCACTGAAGCACATAATTACCACATGTAGAACAGATAACTAATGGGCGATTGCTGCAAAACAGAGCGCTCAACCTGGCGCTCTGTGATAACCGAGGGGGTGGGATGGGGTGGGAGGTGGGAGGGAGGCTCACAGGGTGGGAACATATGTATACCTGTGGCCGATGCAGGTTGATAGATGGCAGAAACCAACACAACATTGTAAAGCAATTATCCTCCAATTAAAAATAAATGCATTTAAAAATAAATGGAATCCTGAATTAATGTTAAAATAAACAAGGGTGGGAAAACTAAAAACCTAAAACTGAAAGCACAATGAACCAAATGAACANCGATGCAGGTTGATAGATGGCAGAAACCAACACAACATTGTAAAGCAATTATCCTCCAATTAAAAATAAATGCATTTAAAAATAAATGGAATCCTGAATTAATGTTAAAATAAACAAGGGTGGGAAAACTAAAAACCTAAAACTGAAAGCACAATGAACCAAATGAACACAGATATCCCTCAAATTAATGACATAATCACTGGAGAGGAGAAAAGATACAAGTATGACCTCAGTATTTTACTATATTCTCCATGCTGAGGAGGCATGGAGGGAAAACAGCAAACACATCCTGAAGGCTTGTTTTTAGTAGTTTTCTGTAGTAGCAAGAGTGAAGCAGTTTTGAAAATATTTTTAGACATACTATAAAACTGAGTAAATGAGTATCTGTGTTAGGAGCCAGGATTTTCATTGTGGAAGAAGCAGAATCAAATATATTGATATAATGGAGGTAGGCATCCTCCTTAGAAACGGTTTGGACTTGGAAGTACTATAAAGCGCGGGGCAGGCAAGAACTATCTATAGCAACCCTGCTCAGCCTTTGGTTGGCACCACAGGGGGCCTCTCCCCCAAGTAAGACACTGTTAGGGAGCAACTGTCAACCAGTGGCTGTGGTCCTGCCCAGTGATTGGTTGGTGCCACAGTGGGCCCCTCCCCCTTTTCTGTATAAAAGAAGCCTGAATTGGCACTATGGGGAGATGGTTGTTTGTGATCAAAGTCTGCCATCTTCTCTATCCGCTAGCTTTCCAATTAAAATGGTTATTCCTTAAAAAATAAATAAATAAATAAATAAAAAATAATGGTTATTCCTTGTTATAACAACCCGTCTCCCAATTTATTGGCCTGTCGTGGGGCAAGCAGGATAAGCTTGGGCTCAGTAAATACTAGTTCAAATGAATGATCTCTAAACTATGTACATGTGTGCAAGCATGCATGTACGTATTTTTCCTCACTGACTCCTAAAGATGGCCTAGAAAAAATTGCCCCATTAGTAAGTAGCACACCCAGCATTGTAACAGAATCTAAGACCACTGTCCTCAAAAAGGACCCAGACATCTGCACAGAAATGGCTGACTATAGGGCTGTGGTACAGAAGGTACATAAGATGAGCCTACAGCACCTTATATCAGAAAGTCAGTGCTCCAAAAAAAAAAAAAATGGAGGCATCTCAAAAGAACACAGGTGATGCAGTCTCATTAAATACAATCATTGATTAAATCTAGAAGTCGAGCATAAATATATTTAAGAAAAGTAATAAGTAATAAACCATTAAAATGGAGAGTCTAAGANCTTCATAGAACTGTTCAACTTCAGCTTCCTCAGCATTACTGGTTGGGGCATAGACTTGGATTACTGTGTATTGAATGGTTTGCCTTGGAAACGAACAGAGATCATTCTGTCATTTTTGAGATTGCATCCAAGTACTGCATTTTGGACTCTTTTGTTGACCATAATGGCTGTCTTCCCTGGTGCTCAGATGGTATAGAATCTGCCTGCAATGCACGAAACCCAGGTTCAATCCCTGGGTCAGGAAGATCCCCTGGAGAAGGGAATGGCAACCTACTCCAGTATGGGTTAATAACGTTAACTAAATTTGAGACAAGGAACCTAGGTCCATTTCTCCCACATATTAATTTCACACAGGAAAAAAGAAATTCAGGGCTATGGTTTCCTACCCCTGGCTTACTGTCTTTCAAGTTGAACCACTAGACAGTTCAATGCAAATCCACCACCAACATAATGGAAAAGAACTGAAGCACTGGTATGGAGGCTGGACCAGCGGCATCTCAGTGGAGAAAGGATAGAACATGCGTTTGAAATGCTGCTAAAACAACGAGATATGCACCAACAATCTGATAGTCGATGTCAAGAATGTTTCCAAAACCCCATGCCAAGAGGACAACTTTTATTTCAACATTCACTTTGAAATAACAAGCTGTTTTAAGGATAAGCAATTTTAAATAGCAAATAAGCCCCTTAGCTACCAAATTTCTAAAAAGTGTTCCCCTTGCTCTAACGGTGGGAGGGGGAATAATTTGCCCATGGGCCCAGAAACTGAATGACAAGTTTTGGTCCTAAGCAAATTTTCAGTCAACAGAGTCCTTTAAAAAACTAGAAGGAGGGGGTGGCAAATGTTGGTATTGGCAACAGCTTAAACAAAAGCCACACTTTTTTTTTTTTTTTCATGTGAACACTGGGAATAAAAAGGAAGCAATGATGTTTCCCCTTAAAAAAAAAATAGCAATCCAATGTATTAACTTCCCTCTGCCTAAAGAAAATGTGTCAATCTCAGTTTCTCAAACAACATATTTTCCCCAACACAATAGCTCATTTCTTTATATTACAGCTAGTTGGCCATCCCTGATCAGCTGAAATCACGGCACAGCTCAAGATCTGGGACTGAAACCAAAAGGAATAAATCAGTGAAGGCCTGGATTTCTATCCCACCAAGCAGGCCAGACTCTCCTAAAATGAGAAGCAGCCAAAAGCAGCAGGGGAGTTCACAACTGTGCTGGTCAGTAATCTAAAATTACATGACATAGGAAAGGTACGTGCCCATCAAAATCTCGGGAAATCTCCTTTAATTTCCCTTTACTACGCTATATTGCATCGCAAAGGTTCTATGTAGCTTCTCCTCATAGCACTTTTGCAGAATCAAATCCACTCTAAGAAAATTACTGAAGACATCACTCTTACATGGAAGGGCTTTCTAAGTAATCAAAGTCCTGCAATAAAGGAAGTCAGTGTTATTTCATTGCACAGAAGCTGGGGGCAGGGGGAGATATTGGCCAGAAAATACTTAACTCCAAACAGAAAAGTTACATTTTGAAATTGTTCCAAGAAGAGGATATTGGCAGGAACTTCAAGATTTTGTGCTTTTTGCTGCTACTAAAATGAAATAGATTTGAATTCTAATCCAGTAATATGAAACAAACCAAAAGCAGACTGGCAAATACTAACTCTAGCTGCCCAATGTCACACATCAGTTCAAAGAGGTCAGAAAAGAAGCCCAGGCAGTTATCAAGTATATGAACAGTGCACTTTTTTTTTTTTAATCCTGATCTAGTGAGAAGGTATAAAGGAGTCCACCTGAGCAGAAGACTTCAAAAGCTAGATAAGGGAGGACAAAGAAAGAGGCTTAAATGGAAAACTCATCAACAAGCCAAGAATATAATAAAGCAAAACTAAACTTCAATTTTTGCAAGAATACAGGCATTTCAGCACTCAAACGAGACGCTGTCGCTACACTCTCTATATACAAAGGAAATGTGAAATCCTGAAATCCCTGTAGCACGCAGTCACTGAAGCAACTGCCAGGTAGGGCTAATCCCCAAACAAGATTTCTTAAGAAATCGCACTCTCTACTTTATCCCTTTTTGTTTTTTGGCTTTTCATTTTGTTTTGTTTTCTCTTTCTCTTCTTTCATTGTTAAATATTAGCATATTAAAGAAAGGAATCTTGAAAAAAGAATCTTCACTCACTCAAGGGGCTAAATAAAGTCCTCTTCAACCCATGGGGCCCACCAAGATAAAGGGCACTGGAATGATGAGCTTTTAATGAAGCAAGAACTGACTAAGTAATAGAGAGGAGGGTGGTGCTGAAATCTGACCTAGTGGCAAAGAGGTAAAGTCAACATAAACCCATGGAGAAAGCGTGCAGTTTAAGGAATCTGGGCTCTTTACCCTCAATACAGTCTTATTCAGGGAATGCTTCCACATGCTTAAAAAAAATCCACTTTGCCTGCTCCCAGATATATAGCACTAGGGCAGGGATAAATTTCAAGCTGGCAATAGTCCAAATCCAACAGTTGCAGCTGTAGTAGCTGCCTTGTTTACAAAGCAATTGAGGAAGCTTTTAGAGGGCAGAGTGCACCAGACAGAAGGGGGTCTGTAAGCAAAACACGGATGGATCCCGATGCATTCAGAGCAGACAACACATCTGTTCCCAGGTCCCCCTTGGAGACAAGCCGACTACGGATCCAAGTCAACCTCTAATGCTCATGTTTTTTCAGGAAAGCATATCTACATAAGCACTGAAATCAGAATTATATGCTGGTAGTTACTGGGCCCTTGGGTCATCTCCCACATTCTAACCAAAACTGAGAACATTCCACACGAGGTTTTGAGCAGACTCCAATCAACTATGATCTGAATTGCTTTGCTCAGTAAGAACACCAAATGTAAGGATGCCTTCAATTGCTATTTTCCGTCTCTTATCAACTACATTGCTAGCTTCCAGCTGACCATGCCTCTGGCCAGCATAATTACGTATGATGTCCCAGAAACAACTCCGGCTCCCCTTGCTACTTTCTCACATCCAGAAGGTTTCAATAATCTCACTAGATTCAATTCCCTGTTAGTCCTTTCTAATCCTGTCTCTGCCATTTTTCTCCTCCTGGCATAATTTAAGTCAGAATTCCTCTCTTAAAAACAAATGAAATACACAGTCAAGGGAGGGAAGGGGGCGGATGGGGAAAGAGCAATAGAATAAATGCTGAAAAGGAAACAGAGTACCTTCTGCCTGTTTACAGAGCTTCAAAAAAATGTGCAATGATGCTGACATGAGTGAGAGTATGACGGGCACAGATGGGTATAATTAAAACAGAAAGGCACTCTCAAGATGCTTAAAAAGGGGGTAGTTCAGCTCCCTTAGCTCAAAGTAACCAAACATATTCAAAAGATTCAGCTACGTGTACTTGGATGACAATGAATATTTGAATTCACAGAGTTTAAAATTCATGCTATCTGTCTATCCATCCGATCTCCCAGACAGTGGGCCATAGTTTCTACCACTGCAACTTGATATTTTTGTTCCTGTCAGGCAAAACATCATAAATCAGGCCTACTTACTATGTAGACTCTGCCAGATTCTTATCCTTCTTTAAGAAAGCCCTCTGTAATCCTGATCTATAAAAGTTTCTGTTCCTCAGTGGTTTAGTAAATAACTGATGAAAAGATTTTCTGCTAACACATCTGATTGCAAAAAACAAAAAAAGAAATTTAATACGGAGTTAAAATTTTTCATCAATTAATTAAAATTAAAGATTATAGAGTAGGTATAGAGAAAAAGGAAACCTCTTATACTTCTGATGGGAATGTAAATTGGTGCAGCTACTACAGAAAACAGCACAGAGGTTCCTCAAAAAAAAAAACAAAAAATAGACTTGACATATGATCCAACAATCCCACTCCTGGAGGACAAACTAATATGGAAACCATAAAGCTCCCCTCTGTTCACAGCAGCACTATTACAATAGCCAAGAGACGGAAATGACCCAAATGTCCACTGACAGAGGAATGGATAAAGAAGATGTGGTATACACATACAGTGGAATATTGTTCAGATGCAAAAAAAGAGCAAAATAATGCCGCTTATAGAAACATGGAGAGATGGACCTAGAGATAAGCATACTAAGTAAGTCAGAGAAAGACAAATACCATATGATATCACTTACATGTGGAATCTAAGATATGACGCAAGTGAACTTTATGTAACAGAAACAGACTCAGAGACAGAGAGAACAGAATTGGGGCTGCCAAGTGCGATGGTGGGCGGAAGGGGGATGGACGGAGAGTCTGGGGTTAGCAGATGCAAATGATTATTTACAGAATGGGCAAACAAGATCCTACTGTAAGCATGCTACTGCTGCTGCTGCTACATCGCTTCCGTTGTGTCCGACTCTGTACAGCATAGGGAACTATATAAACATCCTGTGTAAACCATAATGGAAAAGAGTATGACAAGGAATGTGTTTATATATATATGTGTGTATATAAATATGTATACACATATATATAAAAATATGTATAAACTGAATCACGTTGCTCTACAGCAGAAATTAACACAACACTGCAAATCAATTATACTTCAGTAAAATAAAATTTGAACAAATATAAAATCTGTATATTCTCAAGTTGGGCTAAGCCTAGCACAGGGTTCACACACTCAGAAAGGACCATAACATCATGCCAAACCTATCTTCTGTGGGCTCGCTGGGTAGAATATTTGACATAGCCACAGTAAAAGACAATCATGACCCAGTCACTCCCAAGACCGTAAAAGTGCTTCTCCTGCATTCAAATGAAGAGCATGTACCCCGGCGACAAACCACTGCAGATTCACTGTGGGAGTAAACGTTGAACATAAGTCTACCCATGTCTTTGTGCATGCAGCATTTATACAGTAAGTCAGCACAGAGCCCAGCACAGTATACCTCTATGTAATTACACATATTAATTACAAGTTTAATCACACATATTAATAACACCTAGTCTACAACTGCAATGTGTTCATGTAAACCTAGTCAAGGAAAACTAGAATTATTTACATAAAATTTACAGTGAAAACTCTAACGACTGTACTAACAAGATAGGGATAGGAACGCATATCTGTGACAAACTGTTTGTGTCAAGAAGAATAGAAAGTGATTCTCTTTCCTGAACATTATTTCAGGCCCATTTAACACAATCTGTATCACTCAATGAATGTGCAGTGTCCTACACACATCAAATCAGATTTGGATAATGTTCCTGACTTCAGATAAAATTTCATTACTATATTTAGTTATGGAATGATAGGAAGTGCTTACATTTTTAAGCTTTAATAAAAAGTGAGATAGGCTAAGAATTAGCAGAGCCTGACTCCAATCTGCCATTGATATTTAAACAACAAAACAAGTCTACTTACTGGTGACCTCATACAGCCTCTGACTTAATTCCACCCTTGAACAGTTTAAAAAGTGTGGTCAAAGGAAGTGGCAGACGATGGAAATCCTATTTAGAAGACTTTCACAAAACCAAAGGCAATCGTGAGTCATTTGTTGCATGTCAATGCATTAAAAAAAAAAAAAAACCTATTTTGTATTAGGTTATAGCCAATTAACAATGTTGCGACAGTTTCAGGTGAACGGCAAAGGGACTCAGCCATTCACATGTACATGCACCCACGTCATTTTATATACCCTCTTGGGCAAACTGGCATTTCTGGGGGATAGTGAAAGACAGGGAAGCCTGATGTGCTACAGTCCACGGGGTCGCAAAGAGTCAGACAGGACTGAGCGACTGAACAACAACCCTGGCAAGTGGTACTTCCCACGTTTCTGAAGTTTCATTTCTCCAAACAAAACCAGAATTTAATAACAGAACAAACAAAGTCAATTAAAAGACTACAAATGCTTTGAAAGCAAATAATAACTTAAGACTATAATTAAGTCTCTTCATTCTAATTGTTGTCTGATTTTTATGAAGCACTTCCTTACCAGACTAAAAACAAAAATGTTTACGAAACCCCAAATGACAGACTTCAAGATTTTTTTCTTCATGTAATTGTTTGGAAATATTCTAGTTTCACTTTTAGTAATATATGCCTTTTGTCTGTTTGTTTGTTTGTTTACGACTAATCAAGTTGATGTGACAAAGTATAAAAAGGCATATGAAACGGACAGCAGCGATTTACAAAATGAATACTGAATCTGCTCTTATGAACAGCTTTATGAAGCAAACTTCAGTATTTTTAAAAAATCGATTGAATCTGCTTTTTCAAAAATGATTCACAATTTCACGTCTATGTGAGAGAGAAAGATAGAGTCTCCCAATTGATGCTAAAGTAGAGGACCAGGGAGGCAACGAGCACTTCAGTAACACAGCCCTCCTGTGAGTCATTATCCTTCCGGCAAAAAGAGAAGCAAAGTCTTGTTGCTGAAATTTGTTTTGCACTCAGTCTGTCCTTTAGGACCACCAGCATCTACTTCCACAGCATCGCTTACCATTAACATATCCCAAGCCAGTTCAAAACTACAGATGTTTTACAAGCAGCAAGAGCTCTTACCCGTCAAAAATAGCTAATAAATAGCCACGCACTCTGATGGAAGAATGTAATATTTTCCACAAGAAATGATACCATTTATCTTTTCCAAAATTTTATTCACACTTCAATTACTATTCATCTGTCATCATCACTACTAAAACCCAAAGTAAGTAATCAACTGAAAGATAAATTCTCACCGAACTTCCACTGTGTTTACACACAAGAAAAGAAGTTTTAAAACTACTATTTACTTCAGCCATTAAGTTAGTCACCTTAAGGTTTCTTGGTAAAAACGTAAAGAAATGCCTTGTTTTATTTACCCAGGGAGGGGAGTTGAGAGAAGGTACATTTTACATTTAAATATTTAGAAGATCTCAAAATATGTGCTCAAAAGTGCAATGAGCTCTCATATGTCATTCAACATATAGCAAATCAATAATGATTTATATGTCATACTTTTTTCTTTCCACAAATGTTTATGAGATTATTATTTTGTGGACAACAGAAACAACAGGTAGGCCAAGATTCTCAGCCCAATTTAAACCAGTTTTCTTCAGGGACCCTCTTTGGGCAAAACCTCAAAATTATCTGTAATAATCTAAAACAATGAATCACAACTGCTAACATTTATCAAGTGCTTACTACATGTCAGGCCCCATTCTACATGCTTGGCAAATATTATTTAATTCTCAAAACAGGTCTGGGAGGATGACTCTGTAACTATTTCCACAGTCAGACAGGGAAACTGGCACAATGAGACCACACCACCTGAACGTGAGCACACAGTTAATAAACAGGCAGGGGCAGGACTGCTTCCAGAATTCAGCGCCCAGGAGCTACAATTTTATGTTCCCTGGTTTGGGAAGATCCACAGAAAATTATAGTTCTTATCAAAGACAAAGAATTTCATGAAATCAGTGAAAATGATGATAAAGACTGTTTGGATCACAAGCAAGATTCTAACCAGTCAAAGAGCATCTGGCAAAGTTAAACCAAATAAAACCAGGAGGTTTTGGAAAGTTGGAAAGGATAAAAACAGGCTAAACACTTGGAGATGGGAGGGATATTCAGTCATCCAATCTATCAGGAAAATTGCAAGGCAAAAACAGTTAAGAATTACACTTGCAATTATATTTTAAATGTTGTTAAATATAAGATGAAATAATATTCCTCACTTTACCTTCACTGTCCACGATAAAGTTGAATCAAATCTCTTTAACTCTGTTTACTATGAAATTCTGGTACCTGCTTTAAGTGACTTCACTTCAGTGACCTTTTCCAGGCATCAATTACCCTCAGATAAGGAGGATTTCCTGTACCCAACTTGCATTTTAAAAGGAATTCACAACTTCAGAGTGTTATGAGGGAGAACTAGTATACCTCCTAGCAAAGCAGTCGAATAGGGGAAGAGTCTGGAGTCTGAAAAAACGGGTCTCAAATCCCTGCTGAACTGCACAACAGCCACAGGGAGTCTGGGACAATCTCTTGACCTGTCTCAGACAGTTTGCATACTTAGAAAATGGAGTATCCCCTACTTCATGGTGCTCATCTGGGGAGGCAGTGAGACAGCACACTTGTCTGTGAATGGCTAGTGACATGCTGGTTATTCTGAAACTCTCAACTGCCATTTCCACGAGCTGACAGTCAATTTCACCAAGCAGTCATCATTCATATATTACATATTGATTGACTTTTAGTTGTATACCTTAGAGGCTGAGGGAAGTAACCAAAAACTAAAACACAATGTCTGTTCTTAAAAGTCTGCTTCAGTTGTGAGTTTTCAAAGCTTATAACAAAAAGGTTTTGCTTTAAAAATTTAGCACATGAGGCAAATAAGCAATATGATATTAAAGCTGTAAAAACAGGAAATAGTGGAAGTCCTAAGAAACAGTTTATTTCCAACTAGGATAATCAAGGTAGACTTCCTGAAAGAAGTTGCACGAAAGAAAGATTAAATCAGAGTGGTTTAAATCAGAAAGACCTTACATCCACTTCACTATATGTTTGTTCATCCTGCCCCCTTTCTGTCCCTGTAAAAGGAGTCTCCAAAACACAAATGGTGACAAAGCAATATGGGGCTTGTGAAGACATCCAATTCATTATTATCTACCATGCCACCTGCCATCTCTGGCACGCAGTGTAAATTCTGTAGTGGCACAGCTCATCTACTGATAATGCCAAGTCAAGCCATTAATATACAACTCCACTGAAGACAGTGACAGAAAATTTTAGCTTCACATCATGCATTTATGAAGAGATAATCAAAGGCATATTTCTGTGAAAAGCAGGAATCATATTCAAAAGCTGTGCATCTTTGGCCAATCGTTCCCTGCTTTCCTGTATTATATCTCCAGAGTGAAAAAATACGAAACAATATATTTCTATTTTGGCCCATCAGAATCACTAAACCCTGATATGAAGTGAACTGCTCAGATTGTAAACATGGAAGGAAGGAATAAATCTGCTGGGTAACAGTACACTCAAGTAGCACAAATCACATCGAGTATTCTTGTAGACTCTCCTTATCAGTATTTAAGCAGCAGAGACAGTTAGAACCAACAACCACAGATAAAGCAAACCACACTATTTAAATTCATCTGCTGTTCTGGTGTCCTAGTCGTCTGTCCTATACAAACCGAGATGGCTTATTCTCGGATTCAACACACAATCACCATGCTAACTTGCTGGGTCTACTATCTGAGAATGTAGCCACTGACCCCCTTCATGCTGGTTAATTGCAAGGCTTACAGACGTACAAGCACAAACTGGCCCACTTTGTACTCAGTCTAAAAACTCAGGCAAGCAACAAGATGTGATCAGCTAGCCCAGAAATAAAATTAGGAAATGTGCTATACACTCTTCTGGCTCTTTTATTTATTTTTTTTTCTGTATTATTTTTATTTTATTTTATTTTTTCATCTCAGGTGTACATGAGTTCCCAATCTTGAACCCCACCCCCCATCTTCTGGCTCTTTTAAACTATTCAAATAATTACTGTTTAGACTCAATCTTATCAGCCAGAAGGCATTCAATTTAACATAGAGATGAGAAAGGGAAAAAAAAATCTGTAAAACAATATAGCAAAAGTAGTTTCAATGAACTGAGTGTTTTTTGAGATGGATATTTATTAACTATAAACAGACTTTTAAATAATTTTAATATATAAGTGTAGGTGCGGTTACAGAAACACAGAAGAGGGGAAATGTTTAGGTAAAAATGTGGTCCAATACATGTCTTTCTTTCACCATTCAGGGAAAAATAGATTTCAACTCACTTGAAAACTGTCTGGCTGGAGACTACACAATTTCCCCCTGTAGCTCATTAAACTGTTATATCACCTTGACAGTCAATTCCTGCAAAGTTAAATGTAAATTGAAACATTTTTAATTGAATCATGCAATACATGACTAAGGCAGCTCACTGTTTAGAGGAAATTTGTGAAGTAATTCATTACTGCGCTAAGGTAACTATATCACCCTAGACAGAAATAACTCAGACTTTAACACAGCAACGAAAAGCCAAGGATACCTGCAGTGAAAAGATGCTGTGTTTCTACTTATCTACCTCAAGGTCTATAGCGCTGACTCTCTGACACCTTATTCAGAAGTGGATAAGAAGCAGTATCGGTGAGACTTCCCTGGTGGTCCAGTGGTTAAGACTTTGCCTTCCAAAGCAGGGGGTGGGGGTTCAACCCCTGGTCAGGGGATCCCACATGCCTTGCATCCAAAAAAACACAAAACAGAAAACAGAAACAATACTGCATCAAATTCAATAAAGACTTCAAATAAGTTTTAAACCCAAGAAAAATAAAAGAAGCAATATTGGTGAGTAGTAAAGGACTTTAACTTGAGAAGCAAAAAACCTGCCCCCCCACCCCTCTTCCAGCCTTCACATATAAAAACAAGTCTTTCTTCAACAAAGTAAGATTTAACAAAGACACTAAGAGAGAAACCTTTGCCTGACTCATTCTGGAACACAGAGGTCACCTGTGGCTCTATGGTTGATGCTCTGTATATTTTGAAAATGCACACAAAAAAGGAAAATCCTTTAATAACACAGCCCAAGGGTGTAAGGGAAGTGGACCACTCAAGTGGTTTATAGCTTAACAAGAAGGGACATCCACTCTTCTACTGCTTCATGTGCTCTATCTACAGTCAAGATGGCTATATTTAGAAAATTCCTAGAGTACCTGAGAACTGAGAGATAAATATCAAACTACTACCCTTCCAGGCTGCCCCCAAATTTCTATTAGCCTCAGGAAAGCATGAGCCATTGGGGGTTTGCTTCAGCAGAATCTGAACCAGAAATATTACTCTACAGTGTATTTTTTTTAAAAAAAAGGCACTGCTGCAAACTGTATTCAGCGCAACACTTCAAATCGCTCCATATTTGAGATCAGAGTTTATACATATTAACGTGAAAGAGCCTATAGCCCAAACTCTGTTTATCACCACCTGAAAAATGAAATTAAACATACCACGTTAAGCAACCAACCCAATTTGATCTCCATTAAACCCAAGCCAAGAGTGAGGCCTTGACAATAGGATTGAAGAGATTAGGGCTTAATTTAAACAGAGTGACTGCAATAAAACAATTCAAATGTGAGACTTTATAGAAGCAAGTACTTAAAGCACCTGAAGACAAATATTTACATAAACTATACAACATCATAATCTACTAAAGATAAAAGATTCAGAAACCTATTAAATCATAATTTAGAATGCAAATGTTACAGGAGGGAAGGAAAGGAGACCGCACCGCTAACTGGGTCCTATAAATGAATGTGCGGTGCAGGCTCTTTTGAAGGCGAGAGACAAGATTAATAAGGGGTGAAAATATAAATATATTAACACAAAGCAAAATGCGATTTGTATTTTGCTATGGTCTGCTACTGGCAGCATACTGCACTTTCCAGACAGACACCTATGAAGTTTTTTATCCTTAAGAATCCCCTTCCCATTTCATTCTACCCTTATATGTCACGATCACATACCTTTATCTTTCCTCCAGTTCAAGAATTTCCCATCATTTGCCTCTTCCAACATAGGCTACCCCTTTGCTCTGATCTCCTAACCACTCTTTTCTCACAATCCCCTAGAAACACTCTTAAACACTCCAGTAATTTGAAACATTTCTACCCTTTGTCCTCTTTTCCCAATCCCAAGATAAGGTTAAAAAAAACAAGGCTGGTTGCTCCCTCTGACGCCCATCCCCTGCCTTTAAGAAACATACCATAGGGACTTCTCTGGTGGTCCAGTGGTTAAAAAAAAAAAGTCGCTCAGTTGTGTCTGACTCTTTGCGACCCCATGGACTACACAGTCCATGGAATTCTCCAGGCAAGAATACTGGAGTGAGTAGCCTTTCCCTTCTCCAGAGGGATCCTCCCAACTCAAGGATCGAACCCTGGTCTCCTGCATTGCAGGCGGATTCTTTACCAGCTGAGCCACAAGGGAAGCTCCCAGTGGTAAAGACTTTACCTTCCAACGCAGGGGGTGTGGCTTCCATCCAAGGCTGGGGATCCCACATGCCTTCTGGCCAAAAAAAATAAATAAATAAACCAGAAGCAACACTGTAACAAATTCAATAGAGACTTTAAAAATGGTCCACATTAAAAAAAAAAAGTTTTTAAAAAATCCTATAAATAGATACATTACTTTTAAAATTTTCTAAACTCCCAACTACTCCTAATAATCATTAAAAATTACTATCACCAGAGATTCCCAGTTTGCAAAAATCTCCCAGTTAATGAAAGCTATGTTTTCAGGTTCATAAAGCCAATACCCCATCTGGTCTTTTAAAGTAGGAAATTAACTGAATCCTCTAGAGAACTAAGAAATCTCTGACCATGAACCTGAAAACGAGCCCCTGAGAGTCAGTAATCTGATTAGTTAAACTGGGTGAACACGACGACAGAATGGACCTTACATGGGGGAGATCCAGAGCTGGGAACAGATGCTAGAATCAGGAAGTGGCTTCCATCCAAGCCCAAAGTCAGTCCCGTGGCTCTTCTACAGACATGAGTCACGGGAACACATTTCTGTCCTTAGCTTCTTTCATATCAATTGTGCCCAAGACTCAAACGATATTTCTCTGCATGAGTTGATTTCTTGATCAATGGATTCAGTGTGAGGCTTCCCATGACCTGGTCCAAAGCCTCTTATACTCTCCATGCTTCCTCGGAGACACTCAGGAGAATATTTCTCAACTGGTGCAAATGTCAGAATTACCTAGGGGTCTCTTAAAGAAGCCATGCACATGCCCAGGGTGCCCTACCACAACTACTGAATCAGATGCTCCAGGAAGAAGCCCCAAATGGGTATAGTTTTTAAGTTCCTTAAACATCTCTGAAGCACAGCACTGCTTGAGCACCACTAACTTAGAATGGGAAGACAATGGGTATAATGTAGTAAGAAAAGACCCACAGGATCACCCCATAAGGAAGGAGACAGTCATGAGCAGAGAAGTTCAAGTTGACTTCCTCCTGATGGTGAGCATCCTCTCCTCCTCTGCTGGTTGAAGTGTCAGCCAGGCTCTGGCCCCCTGGGCAAGGGAAGCATCCAGTAGCCTTGGCACTCGTCTGAAACATGCAACAGGTTGCTCCAGGGGGTATGGACTTTGAAAGTTGCCATTGTACCACTAGAGCTGGCATCCCGGAGTGTCACAGGTGTATTGATAATTGACTCAGTCTGTTTTGTTTACAATTTCCTGCCCAACAAATTGCATGTTTCTGCAGATGTCTAACAAATTCAGGGCATTTAATTCCTCAGCTGCCACCGTCCTGCTGTTTCCGCCCTCCTCATCCATTGGTTACGATGGTGTCCAAAGACACATTCACCGGCATTAGCAAAGGTCATTAAAAAGCTCTTACAGCCATCTGTACCCAGATGGACNAAAAAAATCTGTAAAACAATATAGCAAAAGTAGTTTCAATGAACTGAGTGTTTTTTGAGATGGATATTTATTAACTATAAACAGACTTTTAAATAATTTTAATATATAAGTGTAGGTGCGGTTACAGAAACACAGAAGAGGGGAAATGTTTAGGTAAAAATGTGGTCCAATACATGTCTTTCTTTCACCATTCAGGGAAAAATAGATTTCAACTCACTTGAAAACTGTCTGGCTGGAGACTACACAATTTCCCCCTGTAGCTCATTAAACTGTTATATCACCTTGACAGTCAATTCCTGCAAAGTTAAATGTAAATCGAAACATTTTTAATTGAATCATGCAATACATGACTAAGGCAGCTCACTGTTTAGAGGAAATTTGTGAAGTAATTCATTACTGCGCTAAGGTAACTATATCACCCTAGACAGAAATAACTCAGACTTTAACACAGCAACGAAAAGCCAAGGATACCTGCAGTGAAAAGATGCTGTGTTTCTACTTATCTACCTCAAGGTCTATAGCGCTGACTCTCTGACACCTTATTCAGAAGTGGATAAGAAGCAGTATCGGTGAGACTTCCCTGGTGGTCCAGTGGTTAAGACTTTGCCTTCCAAAGCAGGGGGTGGGG
The DNA here is from genome assembly GCA_006410615.1 of Neotragus moschatus. NCBI lineage: Eukaryota > Metazoa > Chordata > Mammalia > Artiodactyla > Bovidae > Neotragus > Neotragus moschatus. The sequence continues at coordinate 3,198,414 of SJYA01002278.1, read as the reverse complement.
GTTCAACCCCTGGTCAGGGGATCCCACATGCCTTGCATCCAAAAAAACACAAAACAGAAAACAGAAACAATACTGCATCAAATTCAATAAAGACTTCAAATAAGTTTTAAACCCAAGAAAAATAAAAGAAGCAATATTGGTGAGTAGTAAAGGACTTTAACTTGAGAAGCAAAAAACCTGCCCCCCCACCCCTCTTCCAGCCTTCACATATAAAAACAAGTCTTTCTTCAACAAAGTAAGATTTAACAAAGACACTAAGAGAGAAACCTTTGCCTGACTCATTCTGGAACACAAAGGTCACCTGTGGCTCTATGGTTGATGCTCTGTATATTTTGAAAATGCACACAAAAAAGGAAAATCCTTTAATAACACAGCCCAAGGGTGTAAGGGAAGTGGACCACTCAAGTGGTTTATAGCTTAACAAGAAGGGACATCCACTCTTCTACTGCTTCATGTGCTCTATCTACAGTCAAGATGGCTATATTTAGAAAATTCCTAGAGTACCTGAGAACTGAGAGATAAATATCAAACTACTACCCTTCCAGGCTGCCCCCAAATTTCTATTAGCCTCAGGAAAGCATGAGCCATTGGGGGTTTGCTTCAGCAGAATCTGAACCAGAAATATTACTCTACAGTGTATTTTTTTTAAAAAAAAGGCACTGCTGCAAACTGTATTCAGCGCAACACTTCAAATCGCTCCATATTTGAGATCAGAGTTTATACATATTAACGTGAAAGAGCCTATAGCCCAAACTCTGTTTATCACCACCTGAAAAATTAAATTAAACATACCACGTTAAGCAACCAACCCAATTTGATCTCCATTAAACCCAAGCCAAGAGTGAAGCCTTGACAATAGGATTGAAGAGATTAGGGCTTAATTTAAACAGAGTGACTGCAATAAAACAATTCAAATGTGAGACTTTATAGAAGCAAGTACTTAAAGCACCTGAAGACAAATATTTACATAAACTATACAACATCATAATCTACTAAAGATAAAAGATTCAGAAACCTATTAAATCATAATTTAGAATGCAAATGTTACAGGAGGGAAGGAAAGGAGACCGCACCGCTAACTGGGTCCTATAAATGAATGTGCGGTGCAGGCTCTTTTGAAGGCGAGAGACAAGATTAATAAGGGGTGAAAATATAAATATATTAACACAAAGCAAAATGCGATTTGTATTTTGCTATGGTCTGCTACTGGCAGCATACTGCACTTTCCAGACAGACACCTATGAAGTTTTTTATCCTTAAGAATCCCCTTCCCATTTCATTCTACCCTTATATGTCACGATCACATACCTTTATCTTTCCTCCAGTTCAAGAATTTCCCATCATTTGCCTCTTCCAACATAGGCTACCCCTTTGCTCTGATCTCCTAACCACTCTTTTCTCACAATCCCCTAGAAACACTCTTAAACACTCCAGTAATTTGAAACATTTCTACCCTTTGTCCTCTTTTCCCAATCCCAAGATAAGGTTAAAAAAAACAAGGCTGGTTGCTCCCTCTGACGCCCATCCCCTGCCTTTAAGAAACATACCATAGGGACTTCTCTGGTGGTCCAGTGGTTAAAAAAAAAAAGTCGCTCAGTTGTGTCTGACTCTTTGCGACCCCATGGACTACACAGTCCATGGAATTCTCCAGGCAAGAATACTGGAGTGAGTAGCCTTTCCCTTCTCCAGAGGGATCCTCCCAACTCAAGGATCGAACCCTGGTCTCCTGCATTGCAGGCGGATTCTTTACCAGCTGAGCCACAAGGGAAGCTCCCAGTGGTAAAGACTTTACCTTCCAACGCAGGGGGTGTGGCTTCCATCCAAGGCTGGGGATCCCACATGCCTTCTGGCCAAAAAAAATAAATAAATAAACCAGAAGCAACACTGTAACAAATTCAATAGAGACTTTAAAAATGGTCCACATTAAAAAAAAAAAGTTTTTAAAAAATCCTATAAATAGATACATTACTTTTAAAATTTTCTAAACTCCCAACTACTCCTAATAATCATTAAAAATTACTATCACCAGAGATTCCCAGTTTGCAAAAATCTCCCAGTTAATGAAAGCTATGTTTTCAGGTTCATAAAGCCAATACCCCATCTGGTCTTTTAAAGTAGGAAATTAACTGAATCCTCTAGAGAACTAAGAAATCTCTGACCATGAACCTGAAAACGAGCCCCTGAGAGTCAGTAATCTGATTAGTTAAACTGGGTGAACACGACGACAGAATGGACCTTACATGGGGGAGATCCAGAGCTGGGAACAGATGCTAGAATCAGGAAGTGGCTTCCATCCAAGCCCAAAGTCAGTCCCGTGGCTCTTCTACAGACATGAGTCACGGGAACACATTTCTGTCCTTAGCTTCTTTCATATCAATTGTGCCCAAGACTCAAACGATATTTCTCTGCATGAGTTGATTTCTTGATCAATGGATTCAGTGTGAGGCTTCCCATGACCTGGTCCAAAGCCTCTTATACTCTCCATGCTTCCTCGGAGACACTCAGGAGAATATTTCTCAACTGGTGCAAATGTCAGAATTACCTAGGGGTCTCTTAAAGAAGCCATGCACATGCCCAGGGTGCCCTACCACAACTACTGAATCAGATGCTCCAGGAAGAAGCCCCAAATGGGTATAGTTTTTAAGTTCCTTAAACATCTCTGAAGCACAGCACTGCTTGAGCACCACTAACTTAGAATGGGAAGACAATGGGTATAATGTAGTAAGAAAAGACCCACAGGATCACCCCATAAGGAAGGAGACAGTCATGAGCAGAGAAGTTCAAGTTGACTTCCTCCTGATGGTGAGCATCCTCTCCTCCTCTGCTGGTTGAAGTGTCAGCCAGGCTCTGGCCCCCTGGGCAAGGGAAGCATCCAGTAGCCTTGGCACTCGTCTGAAACATGCAACAGGTTGCTCCAGGGGGTATGGACTTTGAAAGTTGCCATTGTACCACTAGAGCTGGCATCCCGGAGTGTCACAGGTGTATTGATAATTGACTCAGTCTGTTTTGTTTACAATTTCCTGCCCAACAAATTGCATGTTTCTGCAGATGTCTAACAAATTCAGGGCATTTAATTCCTCAGCTGCCACCGTCCTGCTGTTTCCGCCCTCCTCATCCATTGGTTACGATGGTGTCCAAAGACACATTCACCGGCATTAGCAAAGGTCATTAAAAAGCTCTTACAGCCATCTGTACCCAGATGGACAGGTCTCCAGCCAAAACAAGAGAGGTTCCCCCTCAAAGGAGGCCCAGAGGACCTGACTCTAAGCAGTGCCACAGTTGGTTTTTTTAATTATTGTTTGTGGGCCCTGAATTATTTACATTTCATCTGTAAATCTTAATGACCCATGCCATGTTCTTCTTGGCTTACTGATGGTAAGCAAAGCCAAACAGTTTCATTTACCTGATTCAACACTGCTGTAGGATGGGGGCCAAAGAAAAGTGTATCTTCCTAAATTGTCTTACACAGGTCCTTGGAGCAAATCGTTCTTGCTTGGATCCTTAGCTAGGTCACTTGCCATACACTTATCAGTTAATTCCCTGGTGCATTCACCCTCATCACCCAATGGTGCATCTCTATGCAAATGACTCATTTGTGTAGGGTTCTGAATTTTCAAATTTCTTGTTCTTTGAATTCTGCATCCCACACACAAAAAAATCTGACTTTATGTGAAATCAAACTACAGCATTTTTTTTACAGTGTTCCTATAACATGTTACAGATACTTAATATGTTGGCACCAGTTTCTAGAACAAAAGTTTAAAAACCATAATGCACCCTGGCAAAGTTTGACAAGATCTTCACAACAAAAACCAAATGCCTAGAAAGACGGGGTCAAAAGGCTTTCCTAGAACACCCTGCACCCTGCCTGGAGAAATCAAATGAATCTAGAGTTTCAGGTAACCTTGATCAAATGAATGAGGGAAGAAAGGATTCTACTGCTCACATCTACCTGATAAAACCAGAGATCACTTTTGTAAGTGCTGACCTCCAAAGCACGAGGAAAAGTGAAACCTGAGTTCTGGCCTCCAGCCTCTTAGAGGAGGCTCTCAGCCACTGTCAGCCATACCTTTTTCCCACAGCTACACTGCTTTTCCACGCTCTTTCTGCCTGCCCTTCAGAACTCAAAGCAGACGTGCTCATCAGCGGAGCCAAATTGTTAGACTCATCAAGTTTATGAACACTGCATACAAAATGCAAACATTTCCTTCCATTTGGGCAAACATTGGCACGGGAAACTTTCTTTCCAATGTTAACAGCAGGGAGCTTAAATAAAAGTTCAGTTTCTAGAAGGGTGGGGGAAGAGAAAAAGCTAATTCTAAAAATATGTCATCAGCAGCATGCCATTGCCAGAGAAAATGGTACATGTTTCCCTCAAGCACAGTTCACTCAAATGAACTTGACAGCTTCAGAGATCACTTAAAAGAAAGAAAATTTGTTGCACGAGCCCTGCCAGATACTAAAGAGATCACGTCTCAACAGATAAGACTTGATAGATCCTCATCTTAAATATTTCTGTACGAAGATTATGTGAACTCAGAACTAGCACTTTGTCACATATCTGCACACAGACGTATGCCCTAGGGGTACTCTTCCAGTCCATTCATGGGAATCCTTACTGGAATCTGGCAATTAACTTTAACATCTTGCTACTGTTATCAATTCCCCTGAAAATAAATTAAAGGACATCTGGGCATACAAGTAAAAATTACACAGCTACTCTTTAAATAAGCAGCTCTCCTCTTGTCTACAAGTGTGCCCAGACAAGGTAAACAATTTTAGCTGGGTTACAAATTATAGGTGTCAGTGTCTTCTCTCAAATCCACCAAATGCTGGAAAATGCTGCTCTCCCAGCAGACCGTTTCCTAGAAGGGGACTATCCAGAATAGTTTCCCATTTAAACATAATACTCAAGTTACTGAAAATCCTGTAAAAATCAGGTGTGATATGCTCGTTTGACCCAAAGCTGCAGCTCTCAAACATCTCATTAAAAGGAAAAGCAGGCAGGCATTACAACTCCCCAGAAAGCCACAAAAATAAAAGCCTCCATCTTCGAGAAGACGATCTCCAATTACAACACAGTGCTGGTTTGAAGAAACGCCCAATGTAGTGCTGGGTGGAAACGTACCAGTCAAAAGACTTTCCCAACGCAACAAGGGCAACATGGCGGCTAAGCAATCAAGTCCCTCGTGTAGAACCTGAACACCTCTTATTTGTTTTCTCATCCTCCTAACCATAAACCTAGGTTTCTGGATCCAGGTTGAAACTAGATAGGCACTTTCACAAATGCAACTCCTTAGAAGGGCATCGATGGTTAACTTTGCCCTTGGAGAAGATGAGAGAAGAACTATACGCTGATCTCTAATATTAAATATTTAATGTGTTTTTAACACATCAGCCCTTTAGATTTAATTCCAGCCTTAATGCACCTGTCATGATACTGACTGTGACGGTATTATTGCAACCATATATTTTTCCGACATTCAGAAAAAGATTTTCAAAAGATTTGCACCCCAGAAAATTCCAAGTAAAGTTCAATTTAACTGTCTTTAAAACACATCTGAAAAAAAAGAAACATTTTCTCTACAGAAAACATTTTTTTCTACCCCCAAAGAAAAAAAAAGATAGCATGTTACTAAGTACAGTAAAATACAGACCTAGAAAATGCTGCAGGCATTGCTTTTTCTAAATATTGCCTTTTTAAGATGGCAAAGACAAAAGCTGAGCCTTAGTGACAACAAGGTAAAGCTTCAATATGTTCTAATTTATGTAGCAACCTACCTCCAACATCCAAGGGAACCCTTATGTAGGACAACTGTTAACATTAGTTTGATGCTGGAAGTCCTACAAATTCCAGTAAGTGATGAAATGGCAGAATATGCATAAATCATGTGACCATACTTAGAAATATCAGTGGTTGTTTTTTCTTCCTCAAAAGAAAATCTTCAATGGTATGCTTTTTCTCTCATCTTTATAGATTGTACTAGCAACTGGATAAACTTAAAACACCCATCACTATGAGGCAGGGGACACGGGACAGAGGAGACACAATTAATACATCATGAGCATTTCCAGGAGGGACAACAAAGTTTTAAATACATAGCAACTGATCCCTCCTTTTTAATTGGAAAGAGAATGTGGTACGTTCTCTAGCCTTGCATCATGGCCCCTCTCCTCTCCAAGAGTATGGCGACAAGCTCACTTTGAACATTATTAACTAATATTGATTTAAGTGGAGAGGGAACGCGTGAAGTTTTTCGCTCATCTGAAATGCAGAACACATACATATTTTACCAAAAGGCTTACTATGCATATTAATCTTTTATGCATTTTATTCGTCCAAGCGTGAAAAGAAACAAGTTGAAGTAATAGAGGTTGCCAGGTGTTGGTGGCACCCATTCCACTGTAATGACAGCCATGACTTAAGGTTTTGTCTCGCTCTACACTTCCTATGAATTGCAAATCTTCAGGTTGCCCCAGCAACTCTATACACTGACAGGTAAGCTTCAGGAAGCATCCCGGCCATCCTCCGCATCTTGTTTGCTGGGCCTCAGAGCACTGCAGACCATCAGGGGATGGACCCCCTTACCGAGTTACTCCAGTGCGCTGTCCGGTCACTGCGATCCATCATTCCCGCTTCTTGAGCTGACAAGTTGAGGTGGGGAAATGACTTCCTAAATGAGCGGAGCTGATTACCTGGGAAAGCAATTCTTCAAGACAGCACAGCTAACTAATAGCTCCATCTGCTACACATAAACACCTTCCAGAGCCCCCAGAAGTCATGTCAGAATACGACTAACAGAGTTGAGTCCTGGATGCCAGATTTCTCTGTGTCATCACAGGTGTCTGACGCGCACAGGAAGTACCTGAACTCTTCTTCGTNAGCAATTCTTCAAGATAGCACAGCTAACTAATAGCTCCATCTGCTACACATAAACACCTTCCAGAGCCCCCAGAAGTCATGTCAGAATACGACTAACAGAGTTGAGTCCTGGATGCCAGATTTCTCTGTGTCATCACAGGTGTCTGACGCGCACAGGAAGTACCTGAACTCTTCTTCGTCTGTGAGGTAACTGGTGCTATACCATCCTCGGATCACGGGCTCCCCACAGAAGAAGACATTTCGGTAGGTGTTCCCAGTTCGATTTTTTTAAAAATAAATGTGAGACGTGCTCGCTTCGGCAGCACATACACTAAAAAATAAATGTGAGCTAAAACTTCAGTATGAAGCCATCTGAAGTATACACAAAAAAGCGGTCGGACAGGCCTGGGGCGGCAAAACACACTTCTCTGAAACACAAATGACAGCAAAGCTGCAGGATAACCGAAAGACGAGACGCTTTTCCATTGCCCCAAATAGATACTGGTATATACTGTGGAAGATTTGCAGCTTGTTTTAAAGTGATTAAATAAAAATAGAAGCTTTAAAAATGGTGACAGTGCATCCTGGTTCTGTAACTTAAACACACGTAAGAAGGCTGTGTGGTTAGGACGCATCGATGAACTCAGCAGACAGTTAAATACAATTTGGCGAGGAGAAGCGGAGCTCCACCAAGCTATTATTACAGATACAGACACAACTATAAATGGCTCTCAGGATTTTTTTTTTTTTTTTAAGAAATCTAAACAACCAGCCACTTCCTCAGTACCCTAAAGGTTCTGTCTGCTTTTATTATTAATAAACCTTTGATAATATAAATCAAATCCTAACATCTCAATATTGGGTGTTTAAGGAGGCTGCACGTGCCTACTCTCCTGGCCAAAGTCTTGGCATTTTATAGTAGCTGCATTTAACACTGCCTCTGTATCAAATGGGAACAGGCTCCAGCTCTTTCCACATTAGCTATGATTTTAATAACATGCCAAGCAAAACAGGCTAGCGTAATAAGTTTCATTGCACCCACTCCAACAACAGATAAGCAGCACATTTTCATACAGTTTCCACTTGTTGCTAGGTAACCAAACCATAACGAGACATCTCCCAGCATTATGCATCCTCTTCGCCCAAATTTGATGTGCTTTGGGCATTAAATACTGTTATTTTAACCATATCTATCACTCAAACAGTTTAAAGCTTTGGTTTTGATTGCGACATAGGTTTTGAGGATGGTTGCTTCTGAAGGGGATTTTTTTATGTGCAGAGATTCTAAAAGATACACTACAATAACATCTTTCTCTCTTCCCCAGAGCAAACCCACTGCGTCATCCAATGAATTGATAACCTGACACTTCACAGAGAAAGTAAACCCTCTGGAAAGATGTCCACACTCTGCCCTCTTAACAGTAGACAATGTCAATTAAAAACTTCCTTACTGCTTTACGTGACCATGAAGGGAACTGTGTAAGCAGGGGTCTGTGTGGAGTTGGGCTTCACCTGCGGGCTTCAGACAGAAACCCTTTAACTAGGCGCATCCAGGCCAAAGCGAGAACCCCATCTGTCAGCCAAACAAACCAGCTTTCTGCTGGAGAAAGGAAAAGCTCGGCGGGAACAGATGCAGCCCGACCTGAGATACTGAAGGACTCGGGCGATGGGAGGCAGGAGGGGTACCTGCAGGAAAGGCAACAGACACTGACATTTTAAAAAGAAAATAAATCTTGGCAAGCGGCACGAGGCATCTCCCAAACATGAATTTTCTTTTGAGCTTCAGGAATATTTTATCCTACATGATTAGGGGATGCCAGAAAATGTTTTATCACCTCAGATTGTCAATGGGGCTAAATGTCTCTCTCACAGATGATATAGAATTGAAGGGAACTAATCAATGGGGCTGAATGATCTCTCTCACATAGGATATGAAATTGAAGGATATTAATCACACTCCAGAGCAGGATGCAGACAGGGCGCCAGATTCCGAGTCTCAGCCTCTTGTGGACCCAGAGCCTGTTTCCTGTCCTTTCAGTGCCCCTGAAGGTGCAGCTGCCTGCTCTCTTCGGAGGCAGAGAGGGGTGGGAGTCCCAGGGCAGCTTCAGTCCCTACCTGACGTCTTGGCTTGCTGAGCAATCCTTCCCCCTCTTAGGTGCACCCCTGCGGTCAGAGAAGCAGTTCAAAGGGTTTTGCCTCCAGGTGCCCCTAGGTACACCTGGCGTAGCGGCACCAGGCTGGAGAAGCACCTCCACTCCTTCGGGGGTCAAGGTCTTTGGGGGTCTGCTGCACCACGTCGGGTGCCACCCATGAAGCTCTTTTTCCATTCACCATCTCTTCCTTTGCTCCCTCTCGGACTTTCTACAGCTTAGACGGTTTGACCTATTTTCGTTCTTTTTAAAACCTGGATAATTTTAGGTGGAAAGGCAGGGCTGGATCCTTACCATTCACGAGGACAGACTAAGATGAAACAGAGAGAGTGGATGGATAAGACAAGAGCCAGGAAAACACTGCCATGTCTCCCAAGGCATGTATGTTAACAAACCTCACTTAATTTTTCAAAATTCCAAGAATGCTACAGATCCAGAGGGTGGGGGAACTCGGGAGGGATTAATAAATTCATCTTTCTTTCTGCTCCGTATGAGAACATCACTCGGTCCATTCTGTTAACTCAAAACAAACCCACCTAGTCACTGACAGAAAGCTTAAAATGACCAACAGTCAGACGTAGAAGATATCAATGAAAGTTTTCTATGTGCAGACTCTGTGGTCCAGCAATGCTCTCTGTTGGTGGGTATCCTTGGCACACGTGCACAAGGAGACACATACACGAATCTTCACTGAAGTAAGAAAAGTCTGCAAACAACCCATATGCCTATCAATAGGGGGATGGCTGAATAAATAGGTATATGTGTGCTTTGGAATACAAGGTAGCGGGTGAACGGAACAAGCAAAACCTGCACGTAACAGCACGGCCAGGCTTCTAGGACACCGCTGAGGAAGGCAGTGAGCTGCAGAGGATGTGTGCGGCATGCTGGCACATACCCATTCCACAGCACTTCCATGGACTGTGTGTTTATGTCTGCATCTGGATGGGCAGACACAGATACACACAGACAGACAGGTAGGTAGACAGATACCTGAACAGATACAGAGGAAAACAGAAGTCAGCGGACCCTGACTAGGCATCCATCAGTGAGGATTTCAGCCTCTTCTAAAATACTTTTGAAGGGAAATATATTCATATATTTCTTGAGTAATCAGAAATTAAAGAAAAAATATATTTATAATAAACTGGGAGGTAACTGAAGGGGACAACGTCAAGAACTAAAGGAAATAGATACATCTGAGTCTTTCAAGTTCCATCAAAGGACTAGCAGATGAATTGATTCTACCTCCTCTAAAAGTGTTACTTTTGAAAAGCATTTCAAGACAAGGATACAAATATCTAGAAAAAAATAGTTTTGGTGGATTGTGAATTTATGTAAGTTTAAAATATCTAGGCATTTATTTTAAACATCTAAATATTTATGGGCTCCTTTAGAAAACAGCCAACTTTATCAATATAACTACCTTACTATAGCATGGCAATACATCCATTAAATGGAAAAAGATAATAAAATATTAATTCTTATAACACCTTCCAGATAACTGGCCATGGGAGAAAATTTATAAATGGGACTCATTTATATAAAAGTGAATCCATTAAGAATGGCAAGAGTCCTTGCATCTGGTGAATTTTTTGTGTTTGGAAATGTGCCTAGAAGTCATCAGATTTGTTGTTAGTGAACCCCCATCTGTCATAGCTTGTATCTGAACTATGGATAGCTCTTATTCCCCAAATCAATAGGCTGTGCCTTCGTGTAATCTAGCATCCAGTCTAGAAGCTTTGCAATTGTCTATGAGCTCCTTGATTCTTATTTTCACAACTCTGTGCTTTGTTATAATTCTTCACATACAACTGACAGAATATAGAAATATCATTTTAAAGACTTCACTCAAGAAAGCTTGGCTGTGGAGAAAAAAAAGCTACTTCTGTGTGTGCGTGTCTGTCTGTCTGTCTCCACCCACACATGGAAACTCAGAGAGGATAAAATTATAAAACATTACACTTCACTAGGTTAAGAGGTTATCACCTCAAAGGACTGGAACGTATCTCAGGCAAGATACTTTTAGCAGTGTCTCATCTATGAAGCCTGGAGAAGGCAATGGCACCCCACTCCAGTACTCTTGCTTGGAAAATCCTATGGATGGAGCAGCCTGGTAGGCTTCAGTCCATGGGGTCGCAAAGATTCAGGTACGACTGAGCAACTTCACTTTCGCTTTTCACTTTCATGCATTGAAGAAGGAAATGGCAACCCACTCCAGTGTTCTTGCCTGGAGAATCCCAGGGATGGGGGAGCCTGGTGGGCTGCCGTCTATGGGGTCGCAGAGTCGGACACGACTAAAGCGACTTAGCAGCAGCAGCAGCATCTGTGAAGCCAGGTATCCAGCAAGTCCAGCTTCCTAGAGCATCAGAGGGGAGTGTCAGAGCTCGATGGTGGGCACTAAGTCACACCAATACCATAGGCCTAGTTAAGCCCTAAGCAAGTCACGGACAAGATTTTACTCAATGGAAGATGATGGGCCATCACCATTTACTCTATTAACATACTTTTCATATACATCTGGCAGTCTTAGTTATCTAGTTTTCCAGCTTATAACAAAATCAAAACAAATTTTTAAAAAGTTAAAAGAAAAAGCTGAGGGCAAAAGAAGAGACAAGAAAAACCATTTTTTAAAATTACTGAGAACTAAGAAAAACATAGCCATCTCTGAGTGCAGAATGGACAGAACAACCAATCCATATGAATGGACTCGAATAAGTTGATTAGCATTCTACAAGATCCTGGGTTATTCACACAAAACAAAATTCAATCTCCTATGTTTTTTAAAAGGCATAGAATTGTGTATGCCATTTTGGGACAATTTTCATCAAACAGCAGGTATTAAGTTTCTCTGGTGAGCTCTACCGAGTTGTCAATGCCATGACATTACCAAAGAAAAAAGAAAAAATGGATAAGGTGATTTTCAGTTCAGTTCAGTTCAGTCGCTCAGTCGTGTCCAAGGTGATTTTAGGTGGTACTAATAATGTGTGTGTGCTAAGTTGCTTCGGTCATGTCCAACTCTTTGTGACCCATCAGCCTCCTCTGTCTGAGGAGGGATTCTCCAGCAAGAATACTGGAGTGGGTTGCCATGCCCTCCTCCAGGGGATCTTCCTGACCCAGGGATTGAAACTGAGCCTCTATGTCTCCTGCATTGGCAGGGAGGGTCTAGTAATAGTAGCGTCTAAAAGAAAGATGAGGGCAAAGACTGACTGTAGCTTGTTACCTGCTTAGTTCCCATGTGTAGAGCAGTCACTGGAATTCAACACTTCTAGAGGGCATGAATGTATAAATGAAATGAATGAGAGGCTGAAGAAATGTATGAATCAGAAGATTGAAAACAAATGGACTCGAGATCTCTCCAAACTCTACAAACCTAAAATAGAGTTTGAGTGAAATATTACAAATTTTAATATTTCAGGTTCACCTTTGGAAAAACATCTTGTAAGGAATACCATAAATGAAAAGGTATGAGGAAGAGAAGGCAACGTGAAACAAATTTACAAAGAGGAGAGGAAAAAAAAAAGTTGATGTCTTTAGTTGCCTACCTTCTTCCTAAGACTCAAGGGCTCTTGCAGTTTCTCCTTTCACCACCTCATCCCCTCCAGCGGAAGGGTGAACATGCATGGCACAGGTCCACAGCTCTATTGAGATCTCTAAAATTGGGTGTGGAGAGAGCCTGACAGCCTTTGTTTACTTAAGATTTACCTCAAAACTTCATTTTTTACTTTGAAAGCCTTTCCTCCTCTAATGTGTTTCAAAAATAAATTCCATCAACATTAAATCACATCTTCTTGAATTATAAACCTATCAAGTGGAAGGAATTAGCCTTAAGCTGCCAACATCAAAGCAAAGGAGTCCAGCCTTGGGTGAGAACCGCCTACCTGATTGATGGCCCTGTCCCTGCATTCAGAGTCATGCTAAGCAGAAAACAAAGAGGTTATCAAATTTCAGTAATTAATATGAGTAAACATGAGTTGAGCTAACAAAAGCAATTACTTGGAATTTTAGTGCCATTATCTCAACATTTCATGTTTTGCCTATTTCAATAGAAAGCGGAGATTAAAATGAATGTCTCAAGACTGGAGATTTGGTCATTTCAATTCCAAAGTTACCATCCACCTGTGTAGCACAGTTGACAGCTAATTTAATACTCTCCTCCAGATAAAATAAATTACTCTGACTTCAGTTTATAAAGAATAAAAAGACTCCCTAGTATTTTCACTCATTTTTGATATGAGAAAAATCATTTCAATTTTCTGAATTAAAATCGGCAGGAAAGGTGGGAGGGAGCACATGTTTGTTTCTGATGATATCTTTACATTTTGCTGACATTAATGGAAATATTTCACTTCGATATTATCTTCTGGCTTGGGTCTGCGTCTTTTTGCACTTCTTTCTGGAGTCATAACTGAGCACTTCCACGGCCTTAATTATACTAAAAGGAATAGGAGGGGTAAGAACTGTGATTTCCTTTCTTAAAGATACAAAAAAAGTCCCAGAAAATTGGAAAACAGATTGACAACTTCTATTAGAAATACTCCCAGTATAATCTTGGAGCAGTAAAATATGAATTATTCTGGATTATTTAAGTGTCAGAATAAAGTGTCACTAAATGACCTCTGACTCTATCATCCTGGGACCATCCACCTCCCTCATAAGAACATATTCAGTCCCTCACCAAGCTTGCAGATATGGCCCCTAAATACTGCTCAGCTTCACCCACTTCTCTCCTTGCCCCCACACCACCACCCTAATACAAGCCACTGCTACCTCTTGTCCAGACAGTAGCCTCCTAAGCTATGGGGCCCCATCAGCATCCACTCATACCCCTTCACACTGGAGCCCGTGTGCTCTTTCTCAGAAAATGACTAGGATCATATTACCCCTTCCTAATTTCTTAAACCCTCTCAAAGCCTTTCCATGCTTCTTAGAATAAAGCCCCCAATTTTTCCCAGAGCCTACAGGGCCCTGAGCAGCCTGACTACTATCCACCTCTCCACTCGCCCTCTGACTCCAGCCACAATGGCCTTCTTTCAATCCCTTTAATGCACTTGGTTCCTTCTGGAAAGCACTTCCGACAATTTATGGGCTGGTTAACTCACACCGGCCCTTCAGTCACAGGTCAATCATTACTTTTCTGTGGCTCCCACTCTGGCCATCCAGACCACATCAAGTTCTCTTAGTTTATGATTTCATTGAACTATAGGTTTCTCCTCCATGACACTTGGACCACTTTTAACTGTACATTTGTGTGACGTTCGCTTAATAATTATATTAAGTATATTTAATAATTGCTCCTTGACTGCAAGGCGCATGAAGGCAGAGGCCAAATCTGCTTTTGCTTACCACTGGCTTCTTCCACTCAGCACCTAGCACATACTCATTAAATTAAAATATCCTAAATTAACTGTTGCATGCGTTGCAATTATCCATCTGGGATCTGCCTTCCTTGGTGAGCTATGAGGTCAGAGATTATGTCTTTCTCCCCCTTGGCATTCTCATCATCTAGCCTAGAGCCTGGCCCATGGGAGACTGTTGATCAATAAGTGCTTAATGAATGCGCGAGCAGAGTAAACAAATTTTTTTTAAAAATCTAAAAAGCTCTGACCATCCCTGGGAATGATTAAGCATCCCAATATTTGTATTGCTCAGGAGAATCAATTATCCAAACTTCCTGCAATGTTGTTATATGAGAAGAGATTTGTGGAAATAAGGTGGCTTTGATAGCCGGAGGGTCTGACACATCCACCCACTTAAAACTGCTCCCTTTAGACCAACGCAACATACCCAGTTCACACACGACAAACAAAAATCTGTCCACACACATTTTAATTTGAACAGGAGTCTATCTGTGCAGAAGGAGAAAGAAATTAATTTCTGTGCACTTCTGAGAGTTTGACATCCTACCTAGATTCGTACATCACACTCAGATGATCAAAGCCTAGCTTCCTGGTGAAAATCAGGTGAATAACAACAACACAAACACTAATGTTTAAACAACATTCCAAATTATGGAATGTTCAAGGTTCAACTTGTCAAGTTCAAGGTCCCTTTAAGGGCTTTTGTAAGTCTAATGAGGGAATCCAAACGATGTAGCCATATATCTGCACCGGTGTTTGGTGGGGAGAGATGCACAGCCTCCAAACCATTACAACATCACGAGACTTAATGTGTTGACTGTTGTACGGGGCCTTTTCTTCTTCTGCAAAGCCATGTAGATAATATTTCAACAATAACCACACATTTCTCCCTGCGGTATAGACACATACAAAATGCATTAGGAAAGATGCCAATAACTGAAATGCTTTTCTCCGTAGCTCTATTCAACTGAGTGTCTCCCAGGTGCCACAGAAGTGCACAGCTTTCTGAATCTGGTTCCAAAGGGAGCTCAGAGTCAATAAGCCTCCTCAGCTATCATCCAGCATGACTAAATCACTCCAAGGGCAAACCTTTCTGAGTTATGTGACCATTTCTTTTGCAGAGTTTTACCGAAAATGGCATGCCATAAACCAATTTATCTCAAGGTAACCCACACTGCTGGATGAAAAGGAGCCCCAGAAACGTACAGAAGGAAGAAAATGCTAACGTTTCAAGTTATACAGATCTTCGATCACACAGAGAAATGAGCATAAATGAAGAAACCAAGAAGGTTTCCAGAACCTACAAGGGATGATTCCAAATAGCAATAGAATCCCCCTATTCCAGGATTAGAATAAACCTGTCACTACGGTGGGGCTTTGCCTTTTAAAAGGTGCAGCAAGGAAATTCTCTGCTGATGAGAAGCAAGCTGTGAAAACACGTCAGTTGGTTCAATGATGTTCAGAGGACATTCTGGGATGCCTTTTATGTTGTTCTCTTGCGAGCCTTGGACAGGAAGACAAGGGAATTCTCCACTCAGAAAATACTGCATTATTTTAATAGGATTACATTTTAGATTGACAATGTTTAAAATAGCCCCCTGAATTTATCAGCCTGCCAGCACTTCAAGTAAGTAATTTCAGTGCAAAGATCTTTTAAGTTTAAGTAAATGGCTGGCAATGAGTCAAAAAATTTCCTCTAGCTTTCTAAAACATGACACCCCAGCCATCAAATGGGAGTCCATGAACTCAGGAGTAAGGACCTTCACACTGGGTTCTCCACGTCTATGACTTGCCACATTTTTAAATACGTGAGTTTCTCTGAACTTTTATTTTTTATGACTCCTCTTTGGTCTCCAAAAGCATATTCTGGCTTGACAAGATACAGGCTGACTGCAAGGTTCAACTGAATCTCTGACAAATGTACCGTATTCTTTAGTCTCTAAAGCCTCATTATTCCTTCTTTCATCACCCTTCTCCCATCGTCCCTTCTCCTTTGCAACAGCCAAATCAATAATATTAATACATACCCAGGACCGACCATATGCCAGGGCCCCTGCTCAGTGCTCTAAATCAGCCAAGTGATTTTTGTTTCCTGCTCCAACTACCCCCCCTTGCCTCAGAGATCCTGGGTTAGAAACCAGGCTCTGCCATTTACTATTTTACCTTCAAGTTCCCTAGCTCTATATTCCTGTTTCCTTATCTGTACAATGGGCTGAAAATAGTTCTCCCCTCAGGAGAGGGGGATTAAATGAGGTCATCCGCGCGGAGCAAGAGCATAGTGTCAGCGGGAGGCAAGGACTCTGTCACTGTGTCTGGTTCTCACCTCTCCTCCCTACTCTTCAAGCCACTGGCCCGAAATCAAATGGAACAAACAACACTCCATACACGAGATTTTCTGAAAAGCTGAGTTCCGGTTAGACGACCAGTTCTCTGAGGATTGTTATATGTTTCGCTTTCTCACATAGTTGCTACCACATTCCATTATAATATGATAAAGCTTCAGATTAACTAATAGCATGGGTTGGGAAACATAAACAGTAGACGGTCTGGGGTAGGGGTTGGCAAACTACCATTTGTGGGCCAAACCCAGACAGAGCTAAGAGTGATTTTTATGTTGTTTAACGGTTGACAAAAATCAAAAGAGGAATAATATCTCATGACACATGAAAATTGCATGAAATCCAGATTGCCAGTAGCCATAATAAAGTTTTATTGGCACACTGCCACACTCATATGCATTTCCTATGGCTGTTTTCATATTACAACCGCAGAGTGAACTCAGTGACAGAAATCTGTGGTCCAAAAGGCCTCATACATTAACAGAAAACATTTCCCAATTCCTGGTATAGACCAGTATTTTCTGGTTTAGAAAAAGCTTAATACGTGATGATGAACATTTAAGAAATCTACAAAACCCTCTGAAAAATCATAAATGGTACTGCTTCAGTATCTCTACAAAGACACTAGGCAACAGGGTTTAAGCTAATAATAGATATCACGGTGATGGGGGCTCTGAATATGAAAAAGTTAACTATCTTCTACTCTTCATTTTACGCACTAACCCACTTCACTCAATAAAATAAATTAAGAAAAAAAGTACTTATATATATATATATATATATATATACACATACATACATCTCATACAAAACAAACAAGGACCTACTGTATAGTACAGGGAACGATCCTCAGTATCTTGTAATACCTTATAATGGAAAAGAATTTGAAAAAGTATACATATATTTATATATATGTTATCTCTAGATTATGTGTATAGATAGATAGATAGATTCAGGCTTCCCAGGTGGCGTTAGCAGTAAAGAATCCACCTCTCAATGCAGGAGACGTGAAAGACCCAGGTTCGACCCCTGGGTTGGGAAGATCCCCTGGAGGAGGGCAAGGCAACCCACTCCAGTATTCTTGTCTAGAGAATCCCATGGACAGAGGAGCCTGGTGGGCTACATCCATGGGGTCGCAAGGAGTCAGACACGGCTGAAATGACTTAGCACGCATAGAAGTGAATCACTTTGCCATACACTTGGAACCAACACAATACTGTAAATCAACTGGACTTCAATTTTTTTAGAAAATGCTTATTTTACGTCTATCATATGACACAAAGGGTCAAGATGGTCACATATCTTTTTTTCCAATTCTGAAATCTTTTATATCCTTTAATGTGAATAAATATTGTTACAGCTTTTTCCAAACGTATTCCTGGAAACATGAGTCACCTACTGAGTGTCTTTTCTGCTTTGCTCTCAGTTGATAAGTGTGCTTCTCGAATTCAACTCCCACCTATTTACTGAATTTTGTTGGGGTGGGGAGCCCACCTGGCATTCTCTTCTTGACTCTTCTATATCTCAAGTTCCTTTGTCATGTACTTGGACTCTTTTGGATTTATGTACATCGGAGGTCATAACAATGACAGTAAGTGTAATTGGTAAGCTCTGGCTCACGAGTCCAAGTCTTGAACTTAATTCTCAGTGGACCATTTAGCTGCTCTGTCCTGTAATTCGGTAATTCCTGCACTTAGTTTTCAGGAGAACAACTAAGAGAATGGGGGTAAATGAAAGCAAATCCACCCTCCCCGACAACCCAGCAGAAGGAGAGCAGTGTCCCGAGTATGATGATGTGCTTGTTTCTGAAACGAGAGGGACTGACTTACTGATCATCCCATCCCCGCTACTTCTAACAGAGCCTGGAATGCAGTAACAGCGCGCTTAATTTTTGCTTTTAAAAGGTCCTCTTTCAGTGGTCAGTCAATAAACTGAAGAGCTACTATAAAAGGTGCCTGAGTCTGAGTTGAACTTTGTTCTCTTAAGTCCTAGCAGCTTCAGAGCTCTAGATAGCACTGGCAATAAAGATACGCAAGAACAACAGAATCCAAGTAATCCTTCTTGTGAGTGAAATGCCTGCTGGAGGAATCTGTGGGGCAGCACCAAGAATTACATGTACTAACAGACAACAATGGACATAAGTTTGAGCAAACTTCGGGAGACGGTGAAGGACAAGGAAGCCTGGTGTGCTGCAGTCCATGGGGTCCCAAAGAGTTGGACACGACCTAGTGACTGAACAACAGCAGACAACAGTATCTGGCAGAGTATTAAGCTTTCAGAGTACTTAAGTCCTTGGATGGAGTACTTCTTCCCACTTAGAGATACTTCTACTCCCAGAAAATTCGTTAATGGTAAGAAATGCAAGATTTGCCCAAAGGTAGAATGGAAAGTTGTCACTTTGTTTACTTGTTTGCCTCATCATGCAGCACGTGGGATCCACTTCCCCAGCCAGGAATCAAACCCAAACCCAGGGATCACACCCTCCGCAATGGAAGCCCAGAGAATCTCAACCACTAGACCACCAGGGAAGTCCCTCTATCACATTATTGAACAAATAATTCTCAGCTTGTTCAGTCCTTTCACGATCTGGAAAAGGAAGCCTCTCCCTTTTTCTTTTTCTGATTTGACGGAAAGAGAAGAAAAAAGCTAGGTCTAGATTTATAAGACATAAGGACAAGACCAAACGGACTTAAGAAACTAACACCATTTTAAATTACGTTGACATTACCTGTGCCCAGATTTGCCAGTTGTTGCCACCTGATTCATCTTGAATATTTCTATAATAACAAATCAGCACAAGAAGAAGTGTTCATGACTACAGAATGCTGTCCTAATCCTACCCAAAACCTGGGGGATCCTACCCAAAACCTTCACTAAAGAGAGGAGCGGAAAAAAGAAAGAGGAATGCCCCCAAAGCAAGAGGCTAGCAATATCCCTGAAGTTCCTCTCATCCCAANTAATAACAAATCAGCACAAGAAGAAGTGTTCATGACTACAGAATGCTGTCCTAATCCTACCCAAAACCTGGGGGATCCTACCCAAAACCTTCACTAAAGAGAGGAGCGGAAAAAAGAAAGAGGAATGCCCCCAAAGCAAGAGGCTAGCAATATCCCTGAAGTTCCTCTCATCCCAAAATATTGAACTCCCCAGTCCAGATCAGACTGAAATGACAACTTCAAAGTCAGATGACTTCCTGGCTGGCTTTCCTTCAGAACCACTTTCCTACTGCAGATTTTTTATTTATTGCCATGAAAATGATACCTGTCACCAGAAGTTACAGTGTAGACATCACCTAACTCATTATCAAGATGGAGAAAAAGGGAGAGTTTGAGGAGGTTTCTCTCCTCTCAGTCAAAAGAAGTGTGTACTAGAGAAAGGAAAACAAATACAGGAGAATCTCTGCTAACAACGCCTAGCTTTAAGGCTCTACATGAATAAAAAAATTAAAAAATTAAAAAAAAAGAACTAGGGGAGTATTGCGAAAAGCCTGATTGCTGAGAGAACGTATTTTAGCATACTAGTTGTCATAGCAAGTCAGTGGGATTTGAGAGCACATTTCTGTTTTGACATCTGGCCCATAACAAAATTACTATTGATCTGTTGTGAGCTTCCAGCAAAAACAGTATCACCTAGGCTTAGAACAAAGAATCATACACTAAATAACAGGCAATAATCATCCTGTATTTGTGCCTTCGGCCCAAAAATCACATCTCTGCTGGTGTTCTGCTTGGTCCATTTTGGGATGAACGTCCTACTCCTGAATCGAGGTGTCCAGATCGTTTTTAAAAGTGAATTTTACCACAATAGGATCAATCCCACCTTTCCAGGAGCCTGGTGGCAGCAGCAGTGCAATGCTGGCACCCACCTTGAACACACACTTTGGTTTGCTGCTGATTCTGGAAACTGACAGGACAAGCATTATTTTCCAACAGATGTTCTACAGGCAGTGGAAGGAAACGATGAAACAAATCAGACAGTCAAAACTGTTCATGAAGGTTTGGAAGGGGAAAAAAATAAATAAAAGAAGAAGGTAGAACCATCAGCCTTATTTCTAATTTATTTTCACAGCTCTAAAAATAAGTATAGGCAAGTACCACTCACAAATGACGCAGCTTTCATTAAAATGACCATTTATGATTTTTAGTGAGCTATGTTTGTCAATGACAGTAATAATGTATTAGAGAACTCTGACATAACATTGTGTGTGCCAAAGAACCAGGTTCCTTCTGTAGCATTGTGTAGCTGGAAATTGACTATTTATTGTCCAGACTGGTAAATATATTTTTTGTTTCAGGCCTTGGCATATGCACCCCCAAATACATCACAGCCTGCTTTTCAGACCAAAGTTGTATTAACCAAGAAGCTATCAAGTCTTTTTTTCTTGGTCTGCATCAGTCAAAAGAAGACAAACAATACAGATCAAGTGCATCTGTGCTCTAGACTGCATTGATTTGTTGCATGTGTGGTTAAATCCTGTCAAGCAGTATTAAAGGTGACGCATTACCATCAGAGCATCCACTCCAAGAGAGGCCCAGTGAGTCATCAGAGGCTTCTTCCTGCCATGCAAAGCAGTTACAAAACTTATTACAACTCAAAGGACTTTTCAAACAAGCAACCTATAACCCTCCAGAAGTACTTCAAGGTGCAAATCGTTGCAAGGTGCAACAATTTTATAATGAAAGGTTAACCACTACCACCTTGGGGTGGAGGGAGAGATGATATTAGGGGCACAAGGAAGACCATATATTCAAAGATTTGGTGCCATGGCATCTTAAAAAGAGCCTAGCGTGTGCTAAGTTGCTTCAGTCATGTCCAACTCTTTGTGACCCTATGGATTGTAGCCCGCCAGGCTCCCCTGTCCATGGGATTCTCCAGGCAAGAATACTGGAGTGGGTTACCATGCCCNTTAACAGCTCTACAAGTGGCAGAAATCAGAAATGAACAGCAAACACTTATCCTGAATTTGCCAAGGCAGCACTGACTTCAAATATTCTACCCCCTTAGTACTTGTTTGTGTGTGTGTTAGTTGCTCAGTCATGTCTGACTCTTTGCAGCCCAGTGAACTGTAGCCGGCCAGGCTCGTCTGTCCATGGAATTCTCCAGGCAAGAATACCAGAGTGGGTAAGCCATTCCCTTCTCCAGGGGATCTTACTGACCCAGGGATAGAACCCAGGTCTCCTGCATTGCAGGCAGATTCTTTACCGCCTGAGCCCACCAGGGTGATTGAAATGTCCCAGAAATTCATATAATTTAATGTCCAAACTATATTTTCAGTATCTCCATCCACATATTATTTTGGCAGGAAAAAAAAATTATTTGGCATAATCTTCATTTCTCATAATCCTTTGTGGGGTTTTGGTTCAGAATATATCATCACTGCATCAATATGCCAAACAGCACACATTTCATCCCCTGACAGAGATTTTGAGCACACATACTATGCAGTAACTGTTTCAGGNTTTGGCAGGAAAAAAAAATTATTTGGCATAATCTTCATTTCTCATAATCCTTTGTGGGGTTTTGGTTCAGAATATATCATCACTGCATCGATATGCCAAACAGCACACATTTCATCCCCTGACAGAGATTTTGAGCACACATACTATGCAGTAACTGTTTCAGGGCCTTACTCTCACTAGACTCTGAGTTGCTGGAGGAAAGGCATCCTATCTGCCTGTTAACCAGCATCCCAGTATCCAGCAAGGTACCTGGCACACGATGGGTGCTCAGCAAATACCTGCTGAATTCTGGAGTGAAAAAGAAAGCAAATACAAAGACAGAAATGACACACTCCACCCAGGAAAATCTCTAAGGAATCAACTAAATGCAATAGGGTGCTTTACTACTTCAGAGAGACGTGAACTGTTCCTCCTCATAGGCAAGTATGTGTGTATGAACTCCATAAAGGCAGCAAAGGTGAATCTGAGGCAAAGACCACTATTCCATGGAGTGAGCCGCTAGATCAAATGGGACACCATGAGACCACCATTTGAATAATGAGCCAATGGACTCTGCTTCTTGAAGTTTTCCTTCGGAACTTCTGAGAAAACTGGATACTCAGTGGCCCTTTGGCTTTCATTTTTCAAGAACAATAATCTAAGTTTGGGCTTCCCTGATGGCTCAGTTGGTAAAGAATCCATGTAAAATGCAGGAGACCCCAGTTTGATTTCTAGGTCAGGAAGATCCCCTGAAGAAGGGATAGGCTACCCACTCCAATATTCTTGGGTTTCCCTTGTGGCTCAGCTGGTAAAGAACCCACCTGCAATGTGGGAGACCTGGGTTCGATCCCTGGGTTGGGAAGATTCCCTGAAGAAGGGAACGGCTACTGGCTCCAGTATGCTGGTTAGTCCATGGGGTCACAGCAAGTCAGATACGACTGAGCGATTTCACTTTCAGTCTAAGTTTAGTTCAAAATTTTAGCAGTCACGACTCTTAGAAATAGGGAATAGAAATGTGTCTTTTTCCTGGGGGGGGGGGGTACAAAAAACTGTAAAACAGTGAAGTCCCTGTCTTCTCAGGCCTGTCCCTGGAGGTGCTGGTTGAGGGTCTCTCCCCTTATGTGAATAGACGGGGACAGGCATGCGGAGCTCAACAATGAAGAGGACACCCTGAAGGTCTGAGCATTCGAATAAAAACTGGAACTTACAGAGATACTTAGTATGCCATGAGACAAAAACAAGATTGAAAGAAAACTAGAACATTCTTTGATTTCTATCAAGGCATTTAATAATTTTAACTTCTACAGGGAACTGCAAAAACACTAGAGAAAAGGTTAGGCTCACTGCTTGGGAGTAACAGGTGAATTTTTCTCATGACACTGAAGATCAGATAACAGGTTTTTTTTCAGTGAGAAAACTGCTCATGGTGCTAGCCCATCTGTGAAAATGATCAAACTTTACAGAAAGTGAGCAAAATACTAGCCTTCATTTATACCAATTACCTGGATACTGCAGGTTAATATCTTCAGAGAGAAATATGGACTCTGAAGTCAGTGAAAAGTTGTTCAGGGGCCCCTTCAGCATCCCTCTTGTTATTTTACAAGCTCTAATATCATAGAAAACCCTCTACCAGGCAACTATGACAGTCCTAAGAGTTTCAACTGATCTTAAGTTCAATGAACAATGCATGATCAGATATCTTTAAAGTTATACCTATAGGAAAAAAAACAAAAGTGATAGTTACTTCAAGTTGACAGGAGCAATACACATTCAGTAACATATATTATTAAGAGCTGGGCACTATATTAGGAACTATAAATTCTATGATACATTAAGGTCTGATCCCTGCTTTCACAGAATTCAGTCCAGCATGGAGCCCAGTGAACAAACAGGAAAGGATAAAAAAGTATACAGAAAGGACAGGCACATAAGACCATGTGCTACATGGGAAGGGAAGTGTGAGTGGGCACAACATGGGGAGATCATTAACTCCACCTGGGGACCAAGGGGATGGAGAAACTACTCAGCAGCAGAGGAACAGAGTCACTGGCTTCTGAACTGAATGACTCAACGGCCGGGATGACGACGGGTGAGGGCACAGCACATGACCATGGCATGGAGACACGTAAACAGCTGAAGTTATGTATACAATAGAATACTACTCAGCTGTAACAGAAAGAAGTCAATAGTGCCACTTGCAGCTCCATGGATAGACCTAGAGCTTATCTTTCTACGTGACGTTAGTCAGAGAAAGGCAAATGCCATACAGTATTGCTCATATGTAGAAGCTAAAACATGCCGCAAAGGATCACATCTACAAAACAGAAACATGCTCACAGACACGGAGGACAGACTTGAGGTTGCCAAGTGGGGTGGGGAGGCTGAATCGGCAGTTTGGGCATTAGTAGACGCGAACTATTTTATATAGAATCGATAAACAGCAAGACCCTATTGTATAGCACAGGGAACTACAGTAAATATCCTATGAGAAACCATAACGGAAAAGAGTATGAAAACAGATATATACATATATAGCTGCAGGTCAGAAACTGACAAAACACTGTAAATCAATTCTTCTTCAATTAAAAAAAAAATCTAAAAAATAATCTGATATATAAGGGAATGAAAGACTGTGCACAGTCAAGGATGTCACACTAAATGGACAATTGACAAGAAAGGATTAGACTCTGGGATGCAAGGAAAGGGACAGAGCAGTGGATGTTACAGGGGATAATTACTATCATCATAATTTATGTAAGACCATTCTAATATGGCTATCTAAACATGAAAAGGCTTCCTTTAAAATTAAAAAAAAAACTGTATGGCCGCATAGTTGATTTACAATGTTGCGTTAGTTTCTGCTATACAACAAAGGGAATCAGTTGTACATATACATATCCATTCTCTTTTAGATTCTTTTCCCAGATAGGCCATTACAGAGTATACGTCGAGTAGACATCCCTCTGCTATACAGTAAGTAGGTCCTTACCAGTTATCTATTTTATATACAGTAGTGTGTGTATGTCAATCCCAATCTCTCAATTTATCCCTCACCTCCTTCCCCCCAGGTAGCCATGGCTTGTTTTCTACATCTGACTCTCTGAAAAGGCCGCTTCTAAGCTTTATGCTGAGTACAGTTTCTAAGGTCTCGTCCAGCTCCGCAAGAAAAGTTCTCATTTGTAACCCAAGAGAATAGACAGGATATTACCCTCTCTCCATCAGTGCAGGTACATTAGCCAAATCCAAAAGTTCTTACTCCCATCGGAAGACCTAATGTAGCCTTAAAAATAGATACCTACCAAAAGCAATGATTTATGACAGATCAGCAATCATGTACATTTATTTCCCAAACTGCTAAGTTTTTTGCTCTTTGCCAAGCTAATATCAGGCTGTTAATATTCCCAATAAACAGCTTGTCTAAAAGAAACTTCGTACTATAGCAACTCTTACAACAAGCCATTTGCATCTTCAGAAGCAGAAGTCTGCAGGCATTAATAAGGGTAAGTGCAGCTATTTAGTCCAGAACCCCTGAGGACAAGATACATGATCTAACACCTTTTATTTAACAAGTTTCCAAGCCATGAGTCCTCTCACCAGCATGTTTATAAGCTTACTCGCATATTCTAATAGTAACAGTACCAGATGACACATCTGTACGTAGGTACAAGAGAGTATCATTTCTCCTCCAAGCATATGCCAAGGCACAGAGCTGAAGAAAATGCTGCGTATTGTTCACAATACACACCAGGACCTCTCCTATTGAAAACTAAATTTAACTATTCCTATGCTAACATCAAGCAGACAAACTTTCTCCAGCTGGGAGCCAAAGACTCCCAGGATTTACTAATTAGGTGAATGAAGGCGAAAAGATTTGAACCAAGAAAAAAAAATAAAATCCACATGCAGATAAACACAGTTAATGAGCCCCATCCATTAACCAGCGTCTGTAAAAGCCAAACAACCTGGTTTTCAAACCATCACTGTGACCACCACTTTATACATTAATTATGCATCAAAATAGATCACTGGTATTTTTGATAACACAAGTAATGGTGGAGTGTACAATCTGAGCACAAAGTCCCAAAGCAGTGTAACTTGGGAGTTTTTTCCAAAATTCTTTTGTTATGGAAGCCAGAAATCAATGGTTCTAATCCCAGCAATGCCTCTCTCCAGAGTTCTTTTTTTTTTTTAAGTATAGTTGGAATTACAATGTCATGTTAGTTAATTACTGATACACAGCAAACTGACTCAGTTATACATACATATGCATTCTTCTTCACACTCTTTTCCATTATGGTTTATCACAGGATACTGAACACAGTTCCCCGTGCTATACAACACGATCTTTTTGTTTTAACCATTTATACCAGTTTGTATCTGCTAATCCCAAACTTCCAGTCCTTCCCTCACCCATCCCTGAAGCCCTTGGCAACCACCAGTCTAATTTCTACGTCCATGTTTCTGTCTCATAGACAGGCTCCTTTGTGTCATATTTTAGATTTCACACATAGTGCTATCACTGGCGTTTTTAATAGCTGGCAAATCATTAGTAACCTGTAATCTCAATTTCTCTCACCTTTAAAATTCAAAGACTTGTGCAAAAGTTTTCTAGATGGAAGAAACATGATTGAATACATGGTTATAAAGGATTTTAATGTCCTCAGAAGATGCTGGATCTCAATATTGTTGTAGAACTTTTCATTATAAATATCTCCCAAAGAAGAAACAGAAAGCATTGAATCAGGCTTCCAGAAAAATATTTTTTGTCTAGCTAACATGTACCAGGCATTCTGCTGTGTTTGTGGATGCAAGGATAAAACAGCCAAACTGTAAGGCTGCCCATAGTCCTGAAATTTCAGAATACTTGGGAACAAGAAATCAGATATAATAGGATAACATGACATGTGACGTGCTACAATAGAAGAATGGACAAAATGCCATAGGAGCACAGAAGGGAGTACTCATGTTTTTTCAAGTCAAGGTAGAAGATGAGAGGTGAGTGGTTGAGTTTTATATATGTACTATGTTTCTAATCAGTTCTGAAATCCAAATGAACATAGTCTGTAGCCAACATTAAGACAATTAACTAACTCTAGTTGAAATTAAGAAAAACACTGCTCCACACAATTCTAGTAGTCGAAGAACATAAAAGATGAAAATAGCTGCTAGTCAAAATCAAAAGTAAATCCCAACCAACACTCAGTGACAAAGAGAAAATTCATTTGGAAAAACACATTCCAGAAGAAATCAGTAAAGAGTTAATAAAGCTTTCTACAAACTTAAGAGAAAAATATCTCTATAAAAACGTACATGTAATAAGGCTACAGATCATTGGTTAGCTGCCAGAAAAATGATGGAATATGGCATAGTTTACTTATTTCTTTTTAATGGCTCCAACATTCCACCTGAAAAATTGGTCCCGGAGCTGTATAATTGGGGATAAAAATTAAATGACAGTTTCCATTTGTCATGATGAAAGCTGATCGCTTGTGTTTCTTCATTTATCTACACTGACTAAAGTGGTTCCTGAAGTCTACCAAGCCTATCTTTTCCCTAACAGTGCAAATCATGCTGGTACTAAAATAAAGGGAGAAACAGAATAAGCTTGTTGGCAGCGGAACACATACTTCATTCAGGTTCCTGAGTTCCTGGGTCTCTACCTCCAAATTGTCTAGAGGCGGGAGCCAGAAGACAACTTTTGGGGCCTCATTAATGTCATATGAGAATAAGCCACTGGTCCCTTTTTTTTTTTTAATTCATCAATATTGTGAAATTAAATTACTAATATTTCACATTATCAGTAGGAAATCAAATCCTCCTTATCGTCCCCATATTTAAAAGACTACTCACACAGCAAAGACAATGTCAGTAAACCGACTAGATCGCTACAGGGGGAATCTAACCCTAGACCCCACACAGGGAAGACAGACATGCACAGAGCTTGAGGCTGTTACTGCCATTGTTCTGTTTTCAGGGACGGGGATGTGGAGAGGAGAGGGATGTAAGAAGACCAAACACTACTGCAAGAGACCCTGGCGTCAAAGGCAGTTCTAGTATTAAACCATAACTGTTACCCGTGCTCGGCTTTTGCTCATCCTGATCTCAGAAGTTATTTGGAAAGAGGAAGGCAATCCCCCAGAAATATATTTAAAGGCTTAAAAACAGATTTTGTCAAGCTGCTTTGAAGGATACACCTTCCCTTTCATTCTAGACTGGGCTGATTTGAATTTGATTGGATTTTCATCAGTGACCTCTGATGAAGTGTTTCAAAACTCAAGCTGAACTAGGTAATTCAATACCAGAGTGAAGAACAGAGGCTCGGAAGTCAGATGGCTGCTCCCCCTCATGCTAGCCGCATGATCTGAGGCAAGCTGTTCAACCTGTGAGTGCCTCAGTTTCCTGTCTAGAAGTGAAGATTAAAAGAAGGGTGTAAGTATTAAAGGATTAGTGCATGTAAATTGCCTGGACTGATGACTAACATACAGTGAATCCTTAATAATGTTACTATTGTTACTATTATGCCATGTAAGAGTGGTTTTATTTAAAAAAATCACATCATCAGACAGAAAACTACTGACAGGAAATTTAATAAAATTATAAAGATGTACTGCTTAAAGATACAATAATATGTACAATCGAGTTTATAAAATAAACTCCAAGGCGATTATTCCTACAAAAAGTGTTTACCTGACAAAGATACTCAGCTTGGAAAGGACTCTCCTAGTGGATGTAAGCATCTTAGCTCAAAGTAAGGATGTTACTGAATGCCCATAAGCAATTCAAGGATGACCAAGAGTCCCTTGGACTCCAAGGAGATCAAACCAGTCAATTCTAGAGGAAATCAACCCTGAACACTCACTGGAAGGGCTAATGCTGAAGTTGAAGTTCCAATACTTTGGCCACTGATACAAAGAGCTGACTCACTGGAAAAGACCCTGATGCTGGGAAAGATTGAAGGCAGAAGGAGAAGGGGATGACAGAGGATGAGATGGCTGGATAACATCATTGATTCAACGGACATGAGTGTGAGCAAACTCTGGGAGATGGAGAAAGACAGGGAAGCCTGGCAGCGTGCTGAGTATGGGAGTCGCAAAGAGTTGGACACAACTGAGCGACTGAACAAAAACAAGAAGGGACCCTGGCCTTACGGAGCTTTACCTACGATGTGCCAGTAGCTATATAAAGAGCTTTAATTATATCATTTCTCTTACGTCACATGAATAAAATGAGCAAGGCATTGCTGTGTCTGTGACACAAAGCAACAGTCTAGGACACAGAAAAAAAAAAAAATTACTGTCCAAGGCCTCGTAACAATGAAGTTTTAGCACTAAGATTTCTACCCCCATGGATCTGACTTCAAAGCCACATTCTCACCAGTACATCATACTGTTTTCCATTTATTTGTAATTCATTAACTACTTGCCAGGGACAGGATCAGGCAACCAAAAGCTCACGTGTTTGGAACTGCTGCCAAAAGATGTTAAACTAGAAATAGCCACTGAGTGTTTTTAAGATCAGAGGAGCATTAGAAAGGCCACCCCTCTTTACAGACTTAAGAATGGATCATAGCAAAGAACTAAGCCCCAGAGAGGTTAAGTAATTCACCTAAAGTCAAAAGATAAAGCAGCTATAAAAATTACACTGTAACAGTATGAAAATAACACTTCTTTTCCAAAAATCTTAAGTATAAATCTGTTATCCCAAATGAGGTGAAAGTAAGAAGCTTAACAGGACCAGAGACGTTCCAGAAGAACAGGGTTACAAATTCAGCCTCAACCAGCAAACAGACAAGAGCAGAGCATCCTGGAAAGGCAGTCTTGGGGAGAGAGGCTGGGGCAAGAAAAAGTAACATTTCAAATAAAAAGCCAAGATTCACCACCATCTTCCCCTACCCTCCAGAGAGCCCAGGTTGAGACCCTGGGAGCTGTCAACTGGCCAAACAGGTATGGAGCCTGAACTCAACTATAATACAGTTAATAAGAGGCTTCCGGATGCCACCGAAATATGTACAACCTATCACTTTAAAACCTAAAATAAGATCTACTATAGTAAAAACAGAACAAATGATTCTCCACATCGTCCCTCTTGTCCGTAGGTCCAGTGGGACCTGGACTATACGATGAACTAAATATATGATCTCTGATATATTACCTAGATAAGGGTATTTGGTACAATTATCAGCTTCCACACTGGACTGTAAACATCTGCACTTCAAAGAGGCCAGTAGAAAGAACATAGGCCTTAAAAGTTATAAATCTGAGTTTGAAGTGTGGCTCTGCCATTTATTAGCTATATGGCCCTGAATACATCATTTAATCTCTTTGAGCTTAAATCAATTTCTTCTCCTGTTGAAGAGGAATAAACAATAACTAGTCCTAGTCTCTTTAGGATTAAATGAGAAGCAGCATAGATGTTCTTGCTGGTTATTGGCTTGTTGTTGTTCAGCTGCTAAGTTGTGTTTGACTCTTTGTAACTCCATGGACTGCAGCACACCAGGCTTCCCTGTCCTTCACTATCTCCTGGAGTTTGCTTAAATTCAAGTCCATTGAGTCAGTGATTCTATCTAAGCATCTTATTCTCTGTTGCCCCCTTCTCCTCTTGCCCTCAACTTTTCCCAGCATCAGGGTCCCTTCCAATGAGTTGGCTCTCCACCTTAGGTGGCCAAAATATTGCAGCTTCAGCATCAGTCCTTCCAATGAAAATTCATAGTTTATTTCCTTAGGATTGACTGGTTAGATCTCCCTGCAGTCCAAAGGATTCTCAAGAGTCTTTATTGGTTTATTGCCTCTCAACTTCAAATTCACCTTTTTTTGCCTGCTCTGAGAAGATGGATCTGAGCCTTTTAAATGTTCTTCCTTTACCCACTGAAACACTGTTAAGTTTGTCAGTAGACAGCGCTAGAGGGACACTGTAGAAGGAACTGGGTTTCAGAATCCAGCTCGTGAGGTGCTCACAGATTCCTCAGGTCCAACAGAGCTGACTGACCAAGCACAACCAGAGGCTTGCAGCTTCCCCAGCATGCTCTTTAGGTGAGGCTTGCAGCTTCCCCAGCATGCTCTTTAGGCAAATCCTGTATCAAAGTGTCTACTAAGAGACAGTCTACTCAACAGTTTCCCCCAGCATCCTAGAGAACAAGTTTCCAGCCAGTTCCATAGCAGCACAGCAACCTCCCTGCCACAGAGTGCCACTCCGCACCACCTGGGGCTGAGGATGGATGGGGCTCCATCCTGAGGAGGATGGGGCTCTTCCTAGGGTCTCTACCCCAACCTCGGCACAGGGGCTGCTCTCTATCTGCTATTCCTATACTCTAGAATTCTCTTTAAATCGTACCAGCAAATCCCTCATTATGACAATGTCCTGTTCAAGTGAATGAGTCTTTACCTCTTGAAATAACTGTGTGCTTTCTCTCTCTTAATTGGACCCAGATTAACACAGTTTCACAGACTAGTGCCTGATGTATACAGTTTATGTCCAATAAACAGCACATCCCTGGTGGCTCAAGTTGGTAAAGAGTCTGCTTGCAATGCAGGAGGCCCAGGTTTGATCCCTGGGTCAGGAAAGATCCCCTGGAGAAGGCAATGGCAAATCACTCCAGTATTCTTGCCTTGGAGAATCCAATGAACAGAGGAGCCTAGCAGTTAGAGTCCATGGGGCTGCAAGAGTCGGACATGACCAAGTGACTAAACCTGTAACAACCATATGTGTTGGAGTTTTTCTCATCCCTATTCCTAAAACGCACGCATTCCTTTCCCTTTTTCATTCTACTGACCAGAA
This sequence comes from Neotragus moschatus, assembly GCA_006410615.1. Classification (NCBI taxonomy): domain Eukaryota; kingdom Metazoa; phylum Chordata; class Mammalia; order Artiodactyla; family Bovidae; genus Neotragus; species Neotragus moschatus. Next base: position 3,166,494 of record SJYA01002278.1, on the reverse strand, counting down.
CATGAACTTATTTTTACTACAAAAATCCCTACATGGTGTCAGTGGAGTAATGAATAAGTAGAAAAAGAATGCCCCCAAAGTTTCTGTCCAATATATGAACAGAACCAAAAGGAATACTGCCTTCCAACTAACTGTCCCTTATTCAGCATGCAGCTTAGAAAATGACCTAAGACAATGTGACAAAGTGTGAAAATGCCTTCTTTTTCATGCCAAGGGTATTTCCAAAATGACCTAAAGAACCAAATTCATTAGTATGTTAAAAAATTGAAATAGCAGTCATTTTATTTCCTCTTGTCTCAACTCATGGTAATAATAAACTACAACATTTTGAAAAACCATAGAAAATACAGAACATTACCTCTCCTAAAATATCTGATGAATTTGTATTAGAGGATGGGGTTGAGAGCACCACATCCAGGGAAGAAATAGTGGGTTTAGCAGCAATATTACAAAGCCAAGATGTATTTCCTCATCTTACAAATGTACCAGCTTAATTCTTAGGTAAAGGAGTGTAAAAATACATTATTCGAGGTGTCATGTATTGTTGGCACATATTTTGAAATGAAATTACTATAAAAATAGAAAATCTCAAATGTATTAAGTTTCTATCTTCAAATTCTTTATTTCTAATCCTCAGAATTATTCTTCCTCTGAAAGAAAAGCTATGTCGCCTTTGACACAATCCCATGTCATCTGTATTTTCACTTGTGTCTATAAGTCTCACTTAATTATCTATTTAACAAGAGCAGAGACTGGATGGGGGTGGGGGGAACCTCATCATCTTTTAGGCAGGCACCTTGTCCGATTTCAAGAGCTAACCCCCATGTTAAAACACCCCAAAATAGATACTGTGCGCCACCACAGGACCCCAACATAAAGCAAGGCTCCTCATTAAAAGTTGGAATGGACCCTGCCAGCGATGCCTGCAGGGATGCTCAACAATAGCAGTTCCACCCCATGCCTTTTCCGACCTAGATTAAATTACTGACAAAACGGACAGACTACCCAAAACTGTGAGCAACACATTTTGCCAATGAAACTAATGATCGCACTTGGTTATAGCACACATGCTTTCTGCTCAGCTTGTCAGTGTTTCCAGTTAAGGGGCTCAACAGTCTTACCAGCCAACCCTTCCCCTGCCAAAACCAATAAGCTACCTTCATTTCTTAAGCCCCCTCAGGGCTTTGAATTACTGTCCATTCTGCACTAAGGTCAGTCCTATAAAACTGTTTTATCCCCCGAGAAGAGCCAGAAGCAGCAGCAGCCTCTACTGAAAACTCAGACAGAGAAAATTTGAGAGTATGTGAGCTTCCTATAATTTTCCACTCAGTGTTGCCCGTTTGCATTCTTAAAAAGTTGCATCGACTGCTTGAGATGGCAAGGTGTGCTCCCCAGCAGTGGCATCGCTTAATGCTCATGGTGTTTTATATGAAAACACGTACTTGTCTACACCAATGTGTAACAGAGTAAGATTTCAAAACGGCTTAAGTTTATAGTTTCAAGCATCCTAGTGAGTTCAACAGTCTCTTATACAATACAGTGAAACAAACACATACAAACACAAACACACCCCTTAAAAGTATGTGTTCTTGTTGGATTTTTCATTTTACACCAGCGAAAACAAGATCATGCCAGATCTCTTGACAGCAAACAAAACCTGTTTAGGAAAAAACAAACCTTGCCTTTTTTTTTTTTTTCATTCGNTTGAAATAGCAGTCATTTTATTTCCTCTTGTCTCAACTCATGGTAATAATAAACTACAACATTTTGAAAAACCATAGAAAATACAGAACATTACCTCTCCTAAAATATCTGATGAATTTGTATTAGAGGATGGGGTTGAGAGCACCACATCCAGGGAAGAAATAGTGGGTTTAGCAGCAATATTACAAAGCCAAGATGTATTTCCTCATCTTACAAATGTACCAGCTTAATTCTTAGGTAAAGGAGTGTAAAAATACATTATTCGAGGTGTCATGTATTGTTGGCACATATTTTGAAATGAAATTACTATAAAAATAGAAAATCTCAAATGTATTAAGTTTCTATCTTCAAATTCTTTATTTCTAATCCTCAGAATTATTCTTCCTCTGAAAGAAAAGCTATGTCGCCTTTGACACAATCCCATGTCATCTATATTTTCACTTGTGTCTATAAGTCTCACTTAATTATCTATTTAACAAGAGCAGAGACTGGATGGGGGTGGGGGGAACCTCATCATCTTTTAGGCAGGCACCTTGTCCGATTTCAAGAGCTAACCCCCATGTTAAAACACCCCAAAATAGATACTGTGCGCCACCACAGGACCCCAACATAAAGCAAGGCTCCTCATTAAAAGTTGGAATGGACCCTGCCAGCGATGCCTGCAGGGATGCTCAACAATAGCAGTTCCACCCCATGCCTTTTCCGACCTAGATTAAATTACTGACAAAACGGACAGACTACCCAAAACTGTGAGCAACACATTTTGCCAATGAAACTAATGATCGCACTTGGTTATAGCACACATGCTTTCTGCTCAGCTTGTCAGTGTTTCCAGTTAAGGGGCTCAACAGTCTTACCAGCCAACCCTTCCCCTGCCAAAACCAATAAGCTACCTTCATTTCTTAAGCCCCCTCAGGGCTTTGAATTACTGTCCATTCTGCACTAAGGTCAGTCCTATAAAACTGTTTTATCCCCCGAGAAGAGCCAGAAGCAGCAGCAGCCTCTACTGAAAACTCAGACAGAGAAAATTTGAGAGTATGTGAGCTTCCTATAATTTTCCACTCAGTGTTGCCCGTTTGCATTCTTAAAAAGTTGCATCGACTGCTTGAGATGGCAAGGTGTGCTCCCCAGCAGTGGCATCACTTAATGCTCATGGTGTTTTATATGAAAACACGTACTTGTCTACACCAATGTGTAACAGAGTAAGATTTCAAAACGGCTTAAGTTTATAGTTTCAAGCATCCTAGTGAGTTCAACAGTCTCTTATACAATACAGTGAAACAAACACATACAAACACAAACACACCCCTTAAAAGTATGTGTTCTTGTTGGATTTTTCATTTTACACCAGCGAAAACAAGATCATGCCAGATCTCTTGACAGCAAACAAAACCTGTTTAGGAAAAAACAAACCTTGCCATTTTTTTTTTTTTCATTCGTTCATTCAGTCATTCAATTCGTTTATTTATGGAATAACTTCCCACACTAAAAATCTGTTAAAATTTTTTTGGATAGAAAGAGAGCTCCTTTCATCCACCCTACGTTTTTCCATACTACATGAGAATCAGATACAGTCACTCTGTTTGACCTGGCAAACTGAACTGCTGAAAACAAGATCCTTTCCCCTAAGGAGGGGTCTAACCGATGCCAGTTTCAAAATATGACTTCAAGGCTTCAATAGAAGATGTGACAAGAGCACCATTCTTATAAAATACTAGTCCCCAAAGGCCCATCTTCCGGTCCATTTCTTTCCACCTGCCACCAAGTTTGGCTTTCCAAGCCCAGTCACTGCTACTTACTTTTTACCTCCAGGCCTCCCACGAGTCTCAGCTTCATTCACAGCTTTTATCCTTGGTTCTAAACTATGCCTCTACTCTGGCAATATGGGAGGAGGAAACCTGCTAAATGCATCCTTGATGCTGATGTGATCTTTCCAGTTATTGAATGTTTCATTGAATTTTACACTATACAACTTCAAATGCAGAAAGCCGCCGATTCATTTCGTTAACTGTTGTTTGGTATAGATAGCCAGCTCCATAACTATACACTTTGATTTGGTACATGAGAAAACGTATTTTTCATTACAGCCCTTATCCTCCTAATGACATTTCCAAACAGGATTTTAAGAACTGTGAAGCAGAAATAAAATTATGCTCAAGTTCCAAATTGATCTCATGGAATGGAAAATGGATATCATTGCCAGTGAGTATTAACAGGACTCTAAGCAGGCAAGTTAAAAGTTCAGAAACATTTCTCAAAGAAGGATCATCTTTCAAATGCCCCTTACATTAGCAATCACAACAGAGATTCTTTGAAAGAACTGAAGAGTCTCTGATGAGATCCAATCGCTAACCCCTAGGTCCTTTATACTGTGCCTGGACTTCACCATCTGCTTTGGTGTTCCTCCTTCTTTTTCAATAATGAATCGGGGCTAACATTTCAGTTATCTGGATTTGCACAAAAACCTAAAGGAGCCATGAAATTGCTTCTGTAAAGCACATTCTGTGGTGACTTTTAAATAGCTTTAAGAATAATTTGGAAATAAAAATACCACTGTAGCAAGTTTTATGTCTTCTACACACATATGCTAGAGCAATTTCTTTCTCCCAGAGAGAGAAGGGAGGGATATGTCTAAACTTCGTAACACGCAGCCAATTATGGCCCACTGTCATCGTGACTGTATTAATTATCTGCCTTCCCTAAGTTATCAAGACCTGAGAGAAGCCTAACAGCCACTTATCTCACGTAGCTGTGGTTTCACTATGGAAAGTGCTGTAATTTATCTCAAGGTCTTTCTGCGTTTACACAGGTATGTGTACACTCAGCACAATCTCAGAGTTTTACTTGCAGCCTTTGGAGGATGTCAGTTACTCCCAGCCACAAGGCGCGTGCCACCCCTCCTCCCCATTATCCTGTACTGGCTGAGGGCTCTCAGGAGATGCAATAGAAAAAGGGATTAGATGGTGATCTGCAGCCCAGCCCTACACTTCAATGAGTTATATGAAACAAAAACAGGATTATTCACAGAACAGCAGCAACTATTACTATCTATGCAAATGTCCCTCATAGACCACTTCAAGTTATAGACTATTCATAGGTTTCGGCATAAGGCCCGCATCATCCCAACAAAGAGGCTACTCTTGAAGTGGGGATGCCGTGACCTTGGAAGTGTGGGAAACACTTGTCCTTGCTAATGTAGGCACCAGACGGAGTTCCTAGTTGGGTTGGGCCTCTTTCCTAACTACAGGGAAACTATCAGAGGGGCAAATGTGGATAGAAGACCAGTACCCAAATTAGGATTACACTCTGGAAAACACTAAAAGCCAGTCTCCTAAGAGGGTCCTGGGTAGAGCCAGCAGTGTATCCAGTGCCAGAAGGGACCAGAAAGGTTCTCAGAATAGTTTCAAGCCAAGTGTGAACGGCTTGAAGCTGACTGTGAAGGATAAGAAATGGAGGGAGAATAAGGAGGGAAATGTACCAACTTTCTTCACTATGTTAATTTCTTATTTAACTTTCTTACATCAGAGATTTGGGGGAGATCACCTGCAGAGACAAACTGATTTACACAAAGAATAAAGCCAAAATCTCTGTTTTGGATGCTCAGGTTTACTCTGATTATGTGAACTAGATTTCAGTATCAATTCCCTTGGCCAAAAGCTATAAAATCCATCTGAACTATAGCTCACCAACTCCACCTTCACCTGGAAACTAGAGGTAAAAGTCAAGTGCTTTATCTGCTCAGACAAGCAGCTTCTTTCCAGATCAGGAGCATTTTAATGAAATGAGACTTAAGTGAATTGTTGACATGAGCATTAAATGTTGTCATTTAATATCAACAGTGTGTTTGATTTGTAAACAGTTATGAAATGTCATTCGGACCAGAGAGTTATATTGAGGTTTACCACATTATAGGAATAGATTTCCAGAGGGAAGTGAACTGATCTGTCTCAAAATAAAATGTATTTACATTAACACTTGGGGGAAGCAGACAGCCCTGCAAACATAGATGGAGAGATAAAAATAAGAACAGAACAAAACTCAACTTGGAAGAATAATAGAGTAAAATACAATTTTGGGGTTCCGTGTTTATGTAATATTTCACTGTATATCTGTTGTCTTTTAAAAAGAAAAATATAAGTATGAAGTACGTGGGAAAGAAGTATCACTACCGGGAATTACCTATTATAATTCAGTCTCCAAAATAATTTTTAAGGGAGGAAGTTGGGAGTGATTAACATTTAGATGAAAGAAATGATTCAGAGGTAGACTCACTTCCTTAGAGGGGAAAAACCAAACCTACAAACATCTACCATTTGCATGGAATATTATATTAGTTAGATTCATTTTATCTAATCTAATTTCCTAGAAAAAATTACGTTAGTTGTCTAGTTAGTCTGCTGCTGCTGCTGCTAAGTTGCTTCAGTCATGTCCAACTCTGTGCAACCCAATAGATGGCAGCCTACCAGGCTCCCCCATCCCTGGGATTCTCCAGGCAAGAACACTGGAGTGGGTTGCCATTTGTTAGTCTAGTTGTCACGTAAATACACTGGTCACATGGGATGAAAGATACTCATCACAGGGCAAGTGTCTTTAACTTTCTTCCCAGAGGTGGTTGCAAAGTATATACACCAAAAACATATGTTCTGATCACAACTCCAAATCAAAGAGGCAAGGCTTCATGAATATTTCCCCCAACACACAGCAGCCTAAAAAGTTGAAACACTATAATTCCCTAGTCTCAAGATTAGCCTTGAGCTAAAAAAAATTGGCAAATTCAAAAATCAATTAACATATAAGAAATAGCCACCTAGATCTGGAAGGCACTTTCACTCACTTTTTTTTTTAATGACTGTATATAATCTATCGCTAGGTGGCTCAGATGGGAAAGAATCCACCTGCAATGCAAGAGACCCAAGTTCAATCCCTGTGTTGGGAAGATCCTTTGGAGAAGGGAATGGCAACACACTCCAGTATTCTTACCTGGAGAATCCCATGGATAGAGGAGCCTGGCAGGCTACAGTTGATGGGGTCACAAAGAGCTGGAAACAATTGAACTAAGCACACATAACATGAGAACAGGGATGGAAGCCTAGCAGTCACTACTCCTAGAATATTCTTAAAAAAAAAAAAAAAAAAGCCCTTATCTCTCCAAGGATTTGGAAGCAAAACTGACAAAGGCCTCTCTCCTAGAAAGTCCAACTCCTCTAGGTTCTAGGCAATTAAAGTTGACTCAAAGGAAAACCTGAAGGAACTCTAACAGCAGAAAAACAATACTGTGATGAGCCTTTGTTTACAACAGATCTTAATTCTTTATCCTTCACTTGAGAAAGCTGTAAGGTCTTTGGCACCCAGCTAAAAATAGCAGAAGGAAAGCAAGTGACAAAGATGAATGGCTCCCAGAGACACAATTCAAAGCAGAGGGATTTAAGAAAAACTTCAGTAGAGCCTGCAAAAGATACTCTCCTGCCAGGTAAATCAAGGTGGAAGTAAACTGCTCCTCTTGGAACAGAATCACAATCTGCCAAGCAGACATTTCTCTTTCAGGGTTTCATATTCACTTTTGTTCTATGTTTTAAAAATATCTTCAAACCCTAAGAAGCTGGTTTTGCCAGGGGGGTCAAGGAAAAGAGTTTCAACGTAACCTCATAAAATGCAATGACACTGGATCATATCACACTTCAAATTCCTTGAAAGCTCCTGGCAAAATGACAAATCAAAAAGCCCATTAAATTCCAGCAGAAGACGGGACTTAAGGCACACGCCTGCCCTTCCAGTGGAGGCCAGGATCCACCTGCCTGCTGTCCAGACCCCACCTCCTCTCTGTGAAGCTAAGACTCTGGGTCTTTTCAAGAGTTCATTTCAGGACACCACGAGAAAGGGTCACAGACCATATTTTTGGGCAAATTTCATTCTAAAGGGTGTGTCGTTTACTGTTACTTTTTTGTCTACCTTCTATCTTAAGAGACAAGTCTTGCACCCCATCTTATGATATTTTAGAAAGAAACCACTTCCTTGCCACCTACCCAGTTTTCTTGACAATATATATAATCAGAAGGCTTATAAAATAAAAACTTTTGATCTCTTGGAAGGATTAGAGAGGAAATTTCAGACCTTCCTTCCATCTAGAGATGGCAGAGGGACTTCCCTAACAAGAAAAACGGAAAAAGGCCTCAAAGGAGGGGAAGTCACTCTTTCTGGGCTCTCTTTTCCAGGTTCTTTTTACCAATATGACAACTCCTTGGACTGCACCAGCTCCTAGCTTTAGGCCCTTCCATTTTTTTCACAATTGCAAAGTCAAAATAAACTCAAAAAGCCTCATACATGAAGCCCAAAAAACTCATGAGAAACCCCCACTGAAAAGTTCAATAATCATTTCTTTGCAAATCTTCAATGCATTTAGGAAAAAAAGGGGGGGTGGCCTGTATGGCAAGGAAGCGGGAGTACCTCTAAGAACAGAAGTACTTTAAAGGAATAAAAAAAAAAAGGGTAAAAAATACAGATAAAAGACACTGAGGAAGTGTCTGGTGAAAAATCACCATATGTACTCTAAATAAAGATGTGCTAAGAGCTCAAAATGTGTCAGGAATTACATTCAATATCTTATAATAATCCATAGTGGAAAATAACCTGAAAAAATACATATATAAATACATATATGTATAACTGACTCACTTTGATGTACATCCAAAACAAATACAATACTGTCAATCAACTATACTTCAATTTTAAAAAATAAATAAATTTCAGAAGTAGACAACTAACCCATGGTCTTAGAATTCCTGGTTTCACTAGAATCAAGATTGCCAGGAGAAATATACAGATGATACCACTTTAATGGCAGAAAGTGAAAAGGAACTAAAGAACCTCCTGATGAAGGTGAAAGAGGACAGTGGAAAAGCTAGTTTAAAACAACAGTCAAAAAACTGAGATCGTGACATCCAATCCCATCACTTCATGGCAAATAGATGGGGAAAATGTGGAAATAGTGTCAGATTTCATTTTCTTGGGCTCCAAAATCAGTGTGGATGGTGACTGTAGCCATGAAATTAAAAGACACTTGCTCCTTGGAAGAATAGCTATGCCAAGCCTAGACAGTGTTTTAAAAAGCAGAGATAGCACTTTGCCAACAAAGGTCCATATAGCTAAAGGTATGGTTTTTCCAGGAGCCATGTATGGATGTGAGAGTTGGACCATAAAGAAGGCCAAGCACTGAAGAACTGACACTTTCAATCTGTAGTGCTGGAGAAGACTCTTGAGACAAGGAGATCAAACCAGTCCATCCTAAAGGAAATCAGTCCTGAATATTCATTGGAAGGACTGATGCTGAAGCTGAAGCTCCAATACTTTGGCCAACTCATGCGAAGAGCTAACTCATTGAGAAAGACCCTGATGCTGGGAAAGACTGAGGGCAAGAAGAGAAGGGGGTGACAGAGGATGAGATGATTGGATGGCATTGCTGACTCAGTGGACACCAGTATGGGCAAACTCGGGGAGATAGTGATGGACAGAGAAGCCTGGCATGCTGCAGTTTGTGGAGTTACAAAGAGTCAGACAGAACTTAGTGACGGAACAACAAGTTTCACTAGTAATTCACTTTGTAATACTTTGAGACATGCATGAATAATATGTACCTTTTCTATGTAGTTCAATAAAAATTTTAACTTTCACTTTTATCATTTAATAGTTATGCAACTTTAAGCATAAAGTTATAAATTTTCTAAGTTATACTTTACTCATCTGTAAAATGGGAATCAAATTTATTATGATGATCAAACCTAACGAAGTACTAAGACAAGTGTTTAATACCAGTGAATGTTAAATATTTCTCTCTTCTAAAAAAAAAAAAAAACAAAAACAGAATTCAAAATGTGAACAAAGCCTCTGGAATGTTCAATGATTCGCTCAACTATGGAAAAGGTTCCAACAGAGTCAAGTCCCTATAGAAAATCTTTCAGTATTCCAGGAAGGCCACACAAGTTCTGTGACCAGCACAGCCAACCCACATACCTGTGCCACCTCTTTCCTAACTGAAAGGAATGACTGTAAATTATCTTCCCTGCAAACACTGAAGCAGTCAGTTCTTGCAAACTCTCTTCCTCAGCAAAGGAAAGAACCTGTTAATTTGCTGTGTGCCCAACAAGGTAAAGTATTTCACAGATCGCTGGCACATTAGCATTGCCATCCATTCACAGCAACTTCGTATTCAAAGATCAAGTTGACAGCGCTGGCATGTTCTGCATTCTCACTGGGGAATGCCAATAACTGGCAGGATCCAAAACCAACTCCCTGGGTTCAAGCAAGTGGGGCCATACTTCTCCCTTGCGTACTGAGCATCTTATAATTGGCACGGTGGCACAGTTCCTGGAAAGCAAAGAGAATGCAAGTGGTTGGGGGTGGCGTGGGGGGTGGAGGAGGTTAGTTAAGTCCACACATTTACTTTTAAAAATCAATGATGGTGCAAGAGCTATAATCTTAAAAATTTCAACAAAAATCCAACAGGTTTGAATCAAGTATAAACAAAAGTAGGCCTTTAAAGGGAATATCTCCGCCAAAATATGTACTCTTGTCGTTAATAGAGAAGAACAGTCAGAATTGGATGGATGAGGCTATTAATTGTACACTCAGCAAATCTGAATGTCTAACTAGTGATATGTCCATTCAGTAAAAAAATCATAAAACATATTAATACAAAAAGGAACCAACACTCTAAGTAAAATTCAAGGGTGAGATTTTGACTCTACATTACTCCGGTGAGAGAGAAAGTGAAAGTGAAATCGCTCAGTCGTGTCTGACTCTTTGTGACCCCATGGACTGCAGCCTACCAGGCTCCTCCTCCATGGGATTTTCCAGGCAAGAATACTGGAGTGGGTTACCACTTCTTCTCCAGGGGATCCTCTCAACTCAGGGATTGAACCCAGGTCTCCCGGATTGTAGGCAGATGCTTTACCGTCTGAGCCACCAGGGAAGTCCAAACTAAACTTTATTTATTTATTTTCTTTTTAATTACAAGGTCACAAGTGACCTACATACAGAGACTAAAGTAAAACCTCAATTTGATTTTGTATAATTTTATCTTAAGTCAGATGAACTTGAATAAAAACAAATTTGAGTTTGGGGGAAAAAAAAGGCAAGAAGAACATCCTTAAAATCTCATTAAATTATCATTAAAGGCTTAGCATCTGTGTATACAGATGATCCACACCACTGGTTGAATGATTCAGTGAAAAGAGCACTGGACAGGAAATGCAAAACCCAGACTTTGATCCTGGCTCTTCCATTACCTATATGAATGTGGGTAAATCACGCAAATCCCTTATAAAATAGAGACGGTAATCCCGTTCTGCCACACAGGGGTTTTGCAAGGATCAAATGAAACAATACCTGTCGTGTGTATTATACACCTCAAAAACACCGCATAAAGTTAATATTTTCAGTCATATTGATGTTAAGATTAAACACACTGGAACATTAACAGTTCACCGAATAACCAACTTTCAAGGTCTCAAACCTATCTCTGCTCAGACTAGTCCTGCTTGAAATTTCCTCTGCTTCGCCACTGCCAGACTACCACTAGCTCAGTAAAGACAGGAATCTCTCTGTCTTAACCACCTCAGAATTCCTAAAAGTTGGCAGAGTGCCTGGCATAGAATTCATAGGTACTGCATATTGAGTGTCTACTAAACACTAGATACCATCAGACTTTCCTATAAGGTTCCTTAACCCCCGCACCCCAACCCTATTAGGTGGGTAACAGAAGAGGAAGCTGACACTCAGACAGTTTAAATAACCCTGCAAAGGTGATAAAGCTACATTAGCGCCAAGGTTAGGCTCCAAACCCAGGTTTTTCATATTCCAAAACTGTATTCTTTCCACTCTGCTACTCTCCCTTTCATATTGCAAATGCCCAAGGAGTTGTATTTGATTAAAGGCTTCATTTTAACCATGTTACATTATAAGACATAACTTAAAAGTAAGCATTTTGACAATAAACTAAAATTGCAAACTGAAATTTTAAAATCCATGAGCTTAAGCCTGGGTAAGATTTCCCCAAAATGCACCTAGATTTGCAGATAAAGCAAAAGCAAAACACGAGTGAAAACTTCATTTTTTGTTGGCCAACACAAAATGGGATGGCAAATACTGAGTGAGGGGTAGGAGAGAAAGGGATCTTCTGTCTTGCCAGAAAACCCTTAAATAATTCAGCTCCCGTTTATTTAAATAATTAAGCAATTGCAACTTTATTTAAAGAGCACTTACGTGAATCTAAATGCTTAGGCTGCCAAGAAAAGTAGAACAGACTTTAACACCTCCCCCCAAACCTCTTTTCTGAGAGGAAAACCAGCCTAAGGAGTTTCAGTCTGATAGGTAATTGTTTTGTAAAATTAAAAGCCACAGAAAATTGGAGTTTCGAATGGAAAATGTCATCTCAACCGTAACACTAATAAAAACAGCTAATGAATAACTGCATTCTGGCAAGAATATATAAAAACTGCAAAGCCTGATGTGGACAGTACAGAATACAGAAGGAACTCATGTGAGTAAACATCAAATGAGAAAGATTACCCTTATTTGTGAAGAATCCATTCCAGCAAGAAATTGAACTAGAGACCTTTCGCATCCAGAGCAGCAGGACTACCTGTGGCGCCCACAGTTCTGGGTGAAGCAACAACCTGATGTTCCAGGGGTGCTAAAATGCCTCCCAAATCGCCACAGAGATGCTTCAACCACATCAAGCTCTGATTCGCTCTTAGATGTAGAAATACTTATAAGTAGTGAAGAACAACATGACTACAATAATAAAGGCTTTAAAACAATGAGCTATGCCTTTCCAGCCTGTGCTATAGCAGAGTGAGTGGAATCAAGAACCCGTCTCTCCGTTAACTCTGTGATCTTCAGACAGGAAAATGAAACAATCTGTCCAAGGCTCAGTTTCCTCATCAGTAAAATGGGGACAACAGTAGACACCAGAATAGCTGTGATAATTCAGAGAAACAATGAAGGTAAAATGCTTTAGGACGGTGCTTTGCAGGCAGCAGGGGTCCCAGGTGTCACAATGGTAAAGAATCCACCTGCCAACGCAGGAAAACCAAGAGAGGTGGGTTCAATCCCTGAGTAGGGAAGATCCTCTGGAGTAGGAACTGGCAACCCACTCCAATATTCATGACTGGAAAACTCCATGGACAGAAGACCCTGGTGGGATACAGTGTGTGCTTGTAAATATTAGTTGTAATAACTCTAATAATAATAATTATTATTATGTTACACCCTGCCCCAGTCTGTATCTGTATTTCATCTTGCAAGTTAGGGGAAAAAGTCTCCGGTCTTTACCAACAAGTCCTATATAAGGTCCCTTTTCTCTCCATTCACATTTAGCACTATTCTCATTTATAGGAGCTCAGTCACCACACATCTCTTGAAGGATTCTTGAATTTACACACTACTTCTGCAACTTGAAATCCCACTGCACACACCAATAACAGGTTAGCAGGCAGAATTTCCTTGAACAGGGCCTCTGGAATCAGATAAAAGACTCGAAAGTGTTAGTCACTCAGTCACGTCTGACTCTCTGTGACCCCATGGACTGTAGCCTGCCAGGCTCCTCTGTCTATGGAATTCTCCAGGTAAGATTACTGGAGTGGGTAGCCATTATTTTCTCCAGGGACCTTCCCAACCCAGGAATCAAACCCAGGTCTCCTTCATTGCAGGCAGATTCTTTACTGTCTTAGCCACAAGAAAAGCCCCGTGAAAGTCTAGTCCCAATATCAAAGTCAACCGATCCTTTCATTTACATATTTCTAAGTTAAGGGGTACATACTTACAAAGCTCTAATAGACTTTTTTTTTAATTAATCAAAGCTCTTCAAAGTTAAAGCAGGGCAGATACCCCCTTTTCTCTTCATTTTCGTGGATGATGCCTAGCAGGGCTCCACAATTCAGTTAATCACACATCATGGAAACAAAGAAACCTCTCCAGAGCCGACGAGCAGCATGTGCACGGATCGCCGATGCAGAAGAGTTTTTTCAACAGGAACAATGCAATCTATTCAGTAGAGAAGAGTACACCGTGCCAATTAAATATGTTGGGTTCCATAATTATAACTGCAATAATGAATGGAAAGAAGTGTTATTGCCACACAATGCCCTTCTGTATCCAGCTCAGTGATTCGTCTCCCGGGTCTGCATCCTCTAGCTTCTTCCTCCGATTAGATCTTCCTGCAGACTCCACTCTACCACAAACGTACTAACTGCACCTACTTCCCACATCCAACCAAAGGCCTAATTCTAAAACTTGACCAAAACCATGTCTGGTCTCTTGACAGAGTTTTATGTTTCTAAAACATAAAATTTCTAAATCCAGTGTCACAGTTTTCCTCAGAGAGACCAAAAGCTTTGAATAAAATTTTATTCAGACCTGCCTTGCTCTCCAGAAAAGAAATGCAGAGATCTCCTCCCCCACCCCATCCCATTTCTATTCCTAAGAGAGCAGCCCAGAGTCAGGACGAGAAGGGTCCCATTTCCCTCCTGCAAGTACCCCTAACCAGATCAATGCCTCATTAGCTGTCTCTCCACCACTAGAGAGCCTGAAGAGGCCAAATCAGGACTTTCACACACCAAGTTCATTCAAAATGGCTTAGTCATTGACTGCAACCATCTTATAAATCTGAAAAATTTTATTCTGGGCCACATGTATATATGGCTTCTCTTATCCTCAACACTTATGCTTCAGTGGGTTTAATAAATTTTAAAAATAAATTACCTCCTAGAATTTCACCAGAACATTCGGATTTCCCAGCCTCTCCACACTCAGGCCAGACTATTTCTGTGTGTATATGTATAATTTGTTTAAACTTCTATTAAACCCTCTACTGATTTTCCACAAATAGGATTTAAATTTTGGAACTGGACATGTACTGAGGGGCTTTGGTAGCTGCAAAGCAGCCCCTGAACACCTGGCACCTTTTCTCTTCAGTTGGCAGGTAGGCTCCCAAGAGGTTTCTGTTTCTAGAGGAACTCTCATCAATGCTGAGGCTTTCCTAAGCTTCTCACTCTTATCTTCTGGCAACAAATGCGGCAGTACAGCAAGTCCACAAAGTGTTAAGGAAGCCACACACCCTCCCTTTTCATTTAAGTTGACTCCCAGTGCAAACCTTTCCCTTTGGCTCCCTTTTCCCTTTGGCTCCCTTTTCCCTTTCCCTTTGGGTCTGGTTTGCCACAGCTGTAAACAGCTCTTCTGATCAGTCCCAAAGGTCAGGCTTTTGTCATACAAAATATTATTTACAAATAGCCTGAAACAATACACCTTAGTTACACATAGTGTTACTGGTAAATCTGACAAAAATTCTCCCTCACCATTAACAAAATATAGAAATATGTCTAAAGACTAAGAAGCACGCATTAACCTTTTATGACTGTTTTCATTATTCCCTCCGAAGATTTTTAAGTGCACTGTACGCAGTATTTTTTTTTAATGACAATACATGGTGAAAATACAGTGGCAACAACAGTAATAACAATGAAGTTATTTACTGAGTGATTAACATGGTCAGGGCCTCTGTATTTTCTTTCTTTCATGGATCTCATTCTCCCACGTCTCAGCTCTTTTAACCATATGTGGCTCTGGTCTGGGTCACTGGATGTAAAAGCCACCTTATTCTACCCATGTGCCAGAAAACAGAAAAAGATCACTATCACTTATATCAACTACTGGTCACTGGTTCTCTGTTTCCCATCTTTCTTTTACTAAAATCCTTTTGCAGTCACAGCCTGGTTTCTTTCAAGTATAGATTAATTTACTTCAGTTTCTGAGTGTATGAACCCATGCTAATTTGCATGGCCAAGTAGAAAGACTCCAAAAACAATTAGTCAAGAAATCTTTAGTAGGAAGAGGTCTTTAGTAACTTTGGGTTAGACTGCCAACATAAAGCAGAACTTCAATGTGGGAGTTCATTCACTCTTTCAAAAAATATTTATTGGACTCCCAAACATGTAGACAGTACTGTATTAGGCAGCATGTGTGTGTGCGTATATATATATAATAGATAAAGCTCCTAGTCTGTCAGTATTTATAGAAAAGAACCTGCCTGCCAGTGCAGGAGACGTAACAGACCAGGGTTCAACCCCTGGGTCGAGAAGATTCCCCTAGAGGAGGGCATGGCAACCCACTTCAGTGTTTGTGCCTGGTGGGCTATGGTCCATAGAATCGCACAGAGTCTGACATGACTAAAGCAACCTAGCACAGAACAGGATGATAAAATGAAAACACATATAACTCTAAACAAACTTGAATAGTATAGATCTCATAAAAGAGTGAGAATAGTAGTTCTGAAAAAGCCAAGGCAATCAGGAAAGCCTCCATCTTCACACAGAAATATAAAAGATGAAAAAAGATGAATAGTATCTCAATGCAAGCACATGAAAGAAGATTAAAAAAATCTGTAAGGTGAGAAGTTACAAATCATGGATGATGGCAACTTGAGTCAACATGATAACCGCCAGTTCTTGGGTTTCTCCATTCAATAGAAACTGACTGGAGGCCAGACAAGAAATTCAGCCAATGCTTTACTGGGGACCCTGCTTTAGCAGGAAGCAGTGAGAAGAAACAACAGGTTCCCTTGCTCATTCCCCAAGGCGGGGTGAGCTCATTCCTTAAAATATGAGTGAGGGCAGGGGTGAGCGCAGGGGTGGAGCTGCAGGAGTGGCTTAGGTGGTTTGTCCGTCCCTTTGTGGTGCTAAGTGCAGAGGGGCATATGCAGTACCCTGCTTTGGGGTCACATACCCAGTATTTTTGCTCCAGGCTCTTCAGAAATGGCAGTTGGCTGGTTGTTTTTTTTTCTTTCTTTGTATTTTTTGGTCCAGAATTTGCCCCAAGTGCACATGAACACAGTTATTTCTAGTCCCATATAATTTCTTTGTGTCTTGTAGCTCAAGGAAAGGTGTGTCCCGGTACAAGCTTTGCTGCACAGGGTCCCAGGTCCCAGCCTGTCTCAAACGGACTGGCACAGGGAAGAAACTGGTGAGTCCAGCAGGTTAAAGAATTCTGCTTTTAAAACAAGGAAGCTCTGGAACCAGGGAGTGATCAGAAGAGGGTTTCAGGAAAATGAACCCATCCACAGTCCATGGGATGGACGGAGTCTGTAAGGACAAAAGCCACAAGGGAATAAAGAGCTGACAGTGAGCCATCACAATGGGAAGTGTGAAGTGAGAAAGGTTTTATTAGAAGGTCAAGAGAACCTGGTTCCTGCACATACACTAAGTGCAGAAGGAAGATGAAGATGTCTGCAGAGCCTTAGGCCTGGGGCTGCCTGGGAAAAGGGTGGTGAGTGATGAAAGGAAAAAGGGAAACACACAATGACCTGGGTAGCAGGTGCCTGCTTCTGGAGGGGTTGCAGGGACAGCCTTTCCAATTGGGGGTTTTATCTTTGGTGGGTGTATTTGTATATTTGTTTGTGATCTGAGACAAAGAATAGGTGTGGGATAAACTGTTATAAATCAGAGTTTGAGGGGCAATGGGACTCCCAGGGTTCCGGGGGTGACAAGAACAGTAGGAAGTTGACAATGCAGTGCATTGTCAGTGCAGGGATTAAATGCAGGGCAGGGATTAAAAAAACAAAATCAGGCTGGAGAGAAAAGCCACACTTGAAGGTATGGGAGTGAATGAGATATAGAATGAGATCCAAAACACCAAAGAGGGCCTCTGGAAAACAAAACCACAGAGGACAAAAAACACTGGGTAAAAAAACGCAGCTGGAGAAGAAAGAAAAAGGGTCCACACAAGTGCCACCAAAAGCGCCAACCTAAAAGGTGATGCTGCAGCAGAAACAGTGGTATTTTTCAAAGGAAACAGGAGTTAACAGTGCCAAGGACTTCAAGGCAGGCAAAGAAGATGAGGCCTAACTAAGGACCTCTGGCGCTTGCTGACCTTCAAAAGTATCATTTCAGGACCATGGAGGGGGCAGAAGTTAAACTCCGAGACCCAGCTCAGAAGGCTGATTGCTTCAGCTGGACACAAGGATGGCTGGAGAGCAGCAGAGAAGGCAACAGTTAAACTGGAAAGAGAGAGAGTCCGGCATCTCACCTGCAGAACAGCCAGAGGCACCTCGGGTTTCCAAGAAGTCCTCCCACTCCGCAGCATGAAGCTCCTCTGCTGATCCCCCCATTTAGGTCTGCCGGCCACGGTGGCCTGTGCTCCATTAGGGGGTCCAACATCATCAGTGGCCCCTGCTGACAAGTGCCTCATCTCATCTCATACAGAATGAAAACAGCTAACGCTGGTGCAGAGCCCCATGAACCCATTAAATATTCTACACGTAATTTCTTTTTGATGTGGAGGAGTTAGAAGGAGGAGAGAAAGGGAAGTCAGAAAACCATCATTACGCTGGAAAGTATCTGAGTAGCCATGAGCTAAGGGATGCAATCAAACAAGCCTTAATGGCTCTGCCCCAGCAGAGCCTGGGAGTCAATTTCCTTGACTTGAAGGCAAGGATAGTTTAAGAAAGACCCCTGAAGTTTGTGTGTCAGTCAATCTGGCAAGCACCCAGATCATCCTTTTTTAAAAGCGTGCACAAATAAGGGAAGCAGCGGTGTAAAGGATAAAGGAGAAGAAAGAAGGGAAGGGGATAGTGGGGGGCGGGGGCTAACATAGGTGTGCTCGGCAGAAGACAGTGACAGGTAAGGGAAAGGGGGGAACACACCAACTTCATGTCAACCTGTAAAACAGGCACTTGAGACAGCTGGCAGGAGTGACTTGACCTCAGTAATATTTATTTATTAAAACATAGATCCTTTCAGAAAAATGCACACCGAACAGGGCGTGTAATTTAGGAAACTCAAGAGACCTGCTGAAGGCCGTGCATGGGTCTCCTGAGGGATTTCATGGACCCCACAACAGGAGCCCAATGCTTGATGTCACCAAAGGGATTCTTTCCAGCACCTACACTTCTAACCACAACTACAGAAACAAGTCTAGCCCTGCCTCAGTTTCCTAACATCGCTCATCCAGAAAAATAGAAGAGTTCGGACTAACTCCTAAGACCAACATTTGCTTCAACATTTATATTTCTAAGTGATTTCTTACCATGCCATCAGACTTCTCGGATTAAACAAAAAAAAAAAAAATCAATTCAAAGCCAAAACTGATATCACCGTCACAACTGCTTTTCACCCCTACACAGNCACAGAAACAAGTCTAGCCCTGCCTCAGTTTCCTAACATCGCTCATCCAGAAAAATAGAAGAGTTCGGACTAACTCCTAAGACCAACATTTGCTTCAACATTTATATTTCTAAGTGATTTCTTACCATGCCATCAGACTTCTCGGATTAAAAAAAAAAAAAAAAAATCAATTCAAAGCCAAAACTGATATCACCGTCACAACTGCTTTTCACCCCTACACAGTGACCAACAAAACACCTTCAAGAAAGAATGAAGCCTCTATGTACATTCATCTTTCAGAATCACATTATAGGAAACTTAATGCAGGCCTGCCTCCCTTTCCTTTGTAAAATCCCGGTACCTGACATTTCACTGCCATTGGGTACTCTCTGAAAGGTTATGTTTTTATAATGGAAAAATGCTTTCTGACCCACTGGGGTTTCTGCTTCCTCACTCATCAATTAAAATCATCAGCAAATTTCAGCTTGCTTTAGTGAAGTAGAGGTAAGTGTTTTAATGCTCCCAACACGCAAAAAAGATGACACTGCTGGAAGTCTACATCACCTGCCCATCTCCCCATCTACATCTGAAGCCTGAAAACAAAAGGCTCAGAGGGAGAAAAAAAAAAGTAGAATTAGAGTCAAATTCTCTGTAGAAAACAGTTACTCGGTTTTCCAGCTCCCAGGTGGAAGTTAATCTTTTCCCCATTTCAGCCCCATCACCACTTGCAAGAAATGGTATATTATCCAGAGGCCGAGAGCCTCGGAGATGAATCATCTTCAATTCAGACTTTGCGCAGCCTTGTTTGCTCAAGTCGGCTGACAGGGACTGACAGGGACGTGGGGCATTCTGCCTCTCTTCCCTTTCCCTTTACATTGAATCAATTAGCAATGTTAAATATTTAACACATTAGTCTTATTTCACTGAACAAAACAATTCACAAGCAGCCTGGGGAGTGGCCGTGGGAGATAGGGAATGGACCAGACGTGGAGAAAATTGAATGAAGGGAAAAGCAGGTTTTAGGTGAATGTGTATTTTTATAAAAATCTATTCACAAGTCACTGAAGATGGATCGTT
This sequence comes from Neotragus moschatus, assembly GCA_006410615.1. NCBI lineage: Eukaryota > Metazoa > Chordata > Mammalia > Artiodactyla > Bovidae > Neotragus > Neotragus moschatus. Next base: position 3,146,563 of record SJYA01002278.1, on the reverse strand, counting down.
TGTTTCTTTCCTTCTCCTGACAGGTCCTGAATCTTTATAGAGAACGTTAAATTAAAGCACATAATGGGTTTATGTAGCATAGAGCACATGGCAGACATTAGTCACGTCCCTTAAGCATTTTTCTCATTTTCTAAGCCCGACTTAGGCCCCATTTCCCCATTGATGAGGGAAGTCTGTACTAACCCACAAACCACATCTACAGTCTGGTGGGCCATTTTTCACATTTGGTGTTGTCAACAGGGGCTGTGTCCTGCACTCAAAAGCAGGATTATTACATTTCCAGCATAGTTTATAGGAAATAGTGAAAAGCTGAGAGGTCATTCACGGGAGAATTTTTGTTTTGTTTTTCCCTCTCTCTGCTTTAAAACTTACAGTGGCATTAAGGAGGAGGGAAAAACCATCTCCCCACCCTGCAGAACCCTGCATGGATGAGCTGAACGATTTTTTACTCAAGCACACAACCCAGATTCACAGGTAACACAGCCAGAAGCTCAGAATCAACAACTGTAGCCCACTTAGGGATATTGTTTGTGTGGTCCAGAACAGGCTCAATCGTAAAGCACCCACCTGCTAATGCAGGAGACCTAGGTTCAATCCTTGGGTCAGGAAGATTCCCTGGAAAAGGAAATGGCAACCCACTCCAGTGTTCTTGCCTGGGAAATCCAATGGATAGAGGAGCCTGGCGAGGGATCCTAGGGAGCCTAGTCCGAGGGATCTCAACAGAGTCGGACACAACTGAGCGAGAGTGATTAAACAACCACAAATCAGCATACTTTATCAATCTCCTGCTGCTGCTGCTGCTGCTAAGTCGCTTCAGTCGTGTCCGACTCTATGCGACCCCATAGACAGGAGCCCACCAGGCTCCCCCGTCCCTGGGATTCTCCAACCAAGAACACTGGAGTGGGTTGCCATTTCCTTCTCCAATGCATGAAAGTGAAACGTGAGAGTGAAGTCGCTTAGTCATGTCCGACTCTTAGAGACCCCATGGACTGCAGCCTACCAGGCTCCTCCATCCATGGGATTTTCCAGGCAAGAGTACTGCAGTGGGGTGCCTTTGCCTTCTCTGTATCAATCTCCTAATCTGGTCTGATACTGTAAAGTGATTACCAGGAGGCCCTCCTGACTGCCGAGCACAGAGCTTCCCATGTTGCACGTTAGGCTGACCCCCACGACTGCTCTTCAGAAGATACTCCAACTGTACAGCTGTTTAGCAGTGCAAATCTGATGTTAATGAGGAAACTGAAAAGAACAAGTTGCTTGCCACATAGCTAGATTTCATTAGCATTAGGCAAATTCCTGCATCATACTATTTTTATCAGGAAATAATTAGAGTCCTTGATCTCCGCCTGGGAGCACTACTCCCTCAGCACACTGTGTCAGTGATGGAAGGAAAAAAGGCATTTTGATGGGATTCAAAAAGAAAAATAAGAGGACTGCAGCAAGCTTCCCCCACAACCTACTCCATGAATCTGGGGATAGTCTCATCACAGCCAATACCGTATCCTCATCAGGAACTTCTCAGTTGTTTTAGACAGCTGCGTTCCACATGATAGAAGAGGTTTTCCTAAAACTTGGTTAATAAAAGTAAGATGACTGGTTAATGCCTTGGCATTTGAAGCCCAGTGCCTTTACATAGGTATCTGAAAGAGGAAATAAATTTACTTTGGTTACAGTAACTGACATTGATGGAGCCCTTACCAAGTGCCTTGTACTTTGATAAGCATTATATAGACAGGAATATAAATACTGACACAGATACACAGACATTCCCATAACCTCACAAAGGAGATATTATCCCCATGCTACAGATCAGAAAACTAAGTCACAGACAGGTTAAGTTACTTGCACAAATACACACAACTGGAATAGGGAAAGTGAGATTAAATTCTGAAAAGTCTGATTCCAGAGTCTGCCTTCTTCATTGATATACTTACTCCTTATATTTGATATCCTTCGATTCTCCTCCCCATTGGTCAGTTTTGATCAAAAAGTCTCTGCTGCTCTTTCTAAGGATGACAAGTCGAACCAGTGGTGTAAGTTTTAACCTGGGAATTTAGAATGTATTTGCCTAGGTTTTTCTTGATGTTTTGATGAACACATTAGCATTAATTCTAGAATACATTTCTGCTGGAATGGGTACCAAGTAATTTACTGCCTTGCAGGTCAGAGTGGGCAACAAATATGATTTCCATGTATCCAATCCATAATGCATTATGGGACTCCAGCAGTAAAACCATGATTTTCAAAGAATGTTCATTTAACCATACAGGTAATTAATAATTGATACGTTATTTACTCTAAGAGTCAAAAATGCTATGAAAAAGCCTCTATCACTTCTCTTAGCCTGAATCACCCTAAAGCCAGGACCATGAGGGCCTGTAGCACCTGGCGTCTACAAGGGTTCTGGCCCACCAGAGTGAACGAAGGCAGAACTAGTTTGACATTTCCTGCTGACTGTGATTAGAACATCTTTTAATGAAGCTCACTTCAAATCATTTTAAATCCATTTGCTCATGTCAACATCAATGTACTCAGCATTATCTACCAATTAGTAAACCGGAAAATATTCTTTAGATAATCTGAAATCTCAGTAAAATATTCAGCATGCCATTCATTTACTATAAACTGCCCTGTAAAAACAAATTAGCAAAACCAGCTGTCACAGGACAACAGAAACATCCATTAACACAGCCCAACTACTTCAGTCTCGGGCGAGATTTTTCAGGAAGGAGAAAATGCAGCAGAAATACAAATCAACAAGAATTTCAATGTGCTGCACAATATCAAAGGATTCATTTACCTTCCCCGTGTGTGAGCCCAAACTTGGACTGGGACAAAAGGGGTTAAATGAGACCTTCTTGACAATTCTTTCAGTGAAGGATCTCCAGTCGTTGTGCTGCAGTGAGTCTAGAAGACCAAGAGAGTTCTAACACATATCATACTTCGGAAAGATCAGAAATGTCAAGGAGCATGAAAGCTGGCCAAATATGAATCTGGTTATAAATATGCAAGGGAGCAATCAATTCAATTGCAAGACCCAGATTTTGCACGACTCTCTCATACACTACAGAAAGCACCTTCCAAACTTACAGGAAGCCAGTGAGTACATCACTTACCAGCCAACATTGACTCGTTCTTTCCACAAATCAGCCTGACAAAATTCTATAATTTAAATACGGCAATATTTCAATAGCCGCCTTCCACTTAGGACCCTTTCAGTATTTTTCATTTTAATGCATTGGTTATAAATAAACTGCAGCAGCACCTGTTAAGAGGGATTAAAAAACGCTTTTATATTATGAGAGACCGGGTGAGAGCTTGTTCTCTGATGAACACACTCATGATATGCAGAAGACGTCTGTAGTGGAGGAGCAGTATTCTTCAACAATGATTTCGATTTAAGAATCTAAATTAGGCTTCAGTCACTGATGACTACTTCGACCTTCTAAACGACATGGAACACTTCAGAGTGGGTGCCTAACACAAAGGCTGCCAGTCACAAGATGGAATATGCTCCAAAACGCACACCCAACTGATTGAAGGTAGAAAGTCTTGAGTGGGTGGGGCAAGCTCACTCTTTCCTTAGAAGACCCATGATCCCCCTAGAGATGGACAGAAGCACCAGAACCAGCACCAAAGGTGCCCACAAACAGCTTCACATAGGGTTTCCAAAATGCTGGTGGGGCCACCCAAGCGGCTTGATTTCTAGGACATTTCCATTTTGAGTTTTGCTAGGTATTTCAAGACATTAGGAAATATACATGCCGAGCTGAGCACGGAAAAGAGAGGACCCGTACGTAGCAGGGACCACGGACCAACACCATTGCAAGCATACAATCTCTTTAAAGGAGGAAAGAAATCTAAAGCATTTTCATCCTTTAGGTGAACGAGTTTATAGGCACACTAGGGTTGGCTCCTAACTTTACAGCAAGTCAATGCTGACACGTAAGGACCTCCAAACCAAAGGGGGGAAGAAATCCAATGAACTGAAAAAAAAAAAATTGTTTTAATCAACTCAGTCACATCTGTACATCCTCTGGAGAGAAGTCATAAATTTGTCTTAAGTTTACACTTGTCTTCTTGACATTCATTATTAAGAAAAGCTTTTCATCTTGATTATAGCCATTAATAAATTAAAAGTGAATACATTTCTATAAGTATTTCATTTCATAACCAGGTGCAACACTCAGCCTGTGACTTTTATATACAAAGAGACTTCATTAATGCAAAAGCATCCTGTGTATAGTATCCATAAGAAAGGTAAGTATAAGCTTTAAGAATAATTTGCAATTTTCCAAATGTTAATTCTCTACTTTCAACATTTACCAGAATTTTAACATTTAAATGAGTTTTCCACCTTGTATAAAACAAATACATGTTCACTGAACAAAGATTCCAGCCACATAGAAAATTACCAAAAAGAAAGGCTGTAAGTACTGTAATGTCAGTCTTGTACTCCTTGGCACTACATTATATGGGATGAGACAGGAGGACTGGGAAGAAAAAAGCTTGAAGACAGCCAGATCTGGAGCGTTCTCTATAATAATGAAGGCTCTCCTGGAACAAGTGATTTGCCAAATCCAGGAGAAAAGAACAGACAAAACTTCATGAATAGGATATTTGTTTCATTTGCGAAAATCCTAAAAGAAAGACTACAGTTTCTAAAGAAACCAATTAACAACTTAGTTATCATGGAAATGGCTAATGTACCTTATTTCTATCTTAGGCTCTGTGTGTGTCTGTGTGTGTGTATACGGTATCCATGTGGGTGGTGTGAGTGTGTTTCTTTCAGAAGGCAAAAGAGTCTGCTGGTGTGGGGGCAGGGGTACACCTTATTGTATTGCTTATGTGGGCTGAGTTTTTAGACACAAAAATCAGGTACTCCAAATGGTCATTTATCCCAGAGCAGTAAATGAACTAAGTCCATATGAAAATTCAGATGGGAAATGATACCCGCCTAAAATGTATATATTCTACCATAACAGAGGCTGGCTTACAAATTACACAATTCTGTCAAAATAAACTCTTACAGAAGAAAGCCCTGATTTCCACTTCTATAATTATTAGTTCTGTCTAAGGACCATCACTTACCTTTCAAGCAAGGCACTTCAGCCTCTCCATTATAATAATAAAAATAATAGTTAACACTCATATAGTACGTACTATGTCCCAGGGATAGCTCTAATAGTTTTACACTTAGTAATTTTGACGCAACAGTTCTATGAGGTAGATACAAGTATCCTCCCTATTTGACACATGAGGAAACTGAGGCGCAGGGAGGTTCAATGACTTGCCTAAGGTCACACAGAAAGGAGGTAGCAAGACTAGGATTTGAACCCCATGTGGTCTGACTCCTGTGTCATAAATAAATTGTGAGAGACAGTGCTTTTTGGATGGCATGAAACTGCACTTCATCTCTGTATCTACCCCCATGAGGAAGTGGTACTGCACCATAACCATATGACCTTTAATTTCTGGTTCTGAGATCTTAGATGAGGCATTAATCTGAACATCATCTCTCTAAGCAGTAAAATAAGAAAACAACCATGCCCACTTCGAATGATGGTGAGATATGATACAATGAATGGTGAAGTACTTTGTAAACTACAACATTTGTCTGAAGTGTTAGTTGTCATTTTATTCGTTGTTTTTCAGTCGCTAAGTTGTGTCCAGCTCTTTGCAACCCCATGGACTACAGCACGCCAGGCTTCCCTGTCCTTCACTATCTCCCAGAATTTGCTCAAATTCATGTCCATTGAGTCAGTGATGCCAGCCAGCCTTCTTATAATGCCACCTTCTCTTCTTCATGTTAGACCACTGGACAGTTTCAGTAATTAGATGTGGTAGGAAAAAGAATTAGAACTAAATAAAGAACCAAGTACCCAGCGTACTTTGAAACTGTCTTCAAGTAACACTGATTAAACTAGCCATGGACTATGAAACAACATTCATGGTAAGGCATTGTGTCAAAAAAAAAAAACACAAAACCCATTTAGCTAGCCTAATTTATTCTACTAGAAAAAAACATAAAAGCCTTTCAGATACTATTAGAAAGTAAGCTATCATTCATTAAAACTAAAGTTGAATGGAAAATTTTTAAGAAATGCAATAGATTTGTCAAGAAGTAACGTCTTATTCATTAACAATTATAAAGCAGTAAAAAGTCAAAGCTCTGTACATTCAGGATTCCTGCGTACAGCAGGACCACAAAATGCCATATATACCAGCCAATACATTTACTAAGTGCCTACTATGCAGAGAACAGAGCTGCTTCTGTGGATTGACATTTTCTTTAAAAATATCCCGTTCTAGTGGAGTTACTAACAAAAGGTACCATTTATAAATCCCCTAATGTAGGACAGGGATTGTACGGGACATTACCTATGAAATCGTACTTAATCCCCACAATACAACAATCACATTTAGTGGGCTGCATTATCCTGATCTTTCAAATGAGGAAACTAAGGCCAAACATGTACATCAATTACTGTAAGTAGCGAAGGACCCAGAAGTCAAGACTAGGCCCACTGTCTGCAGTGCATTTCCCCTTACCTCACGTCATCCAAAGTGCCCCGGCCTTTTTATCCAGGATACCTCAAGCATCATAGGAGAGGGAATTAATGACTCTAAGCAGCTAAAGACATAGCCAAATGTTACCTGAATACAGATATCACTTACCTTGGAAAATCACGTTATGTTTTGCATTCTATATGGTAATATACAATATTAAGAATCCACCTATAATACACAAGACCCAGTTTTGATCCCTGGGTCAGGAAGATTCCCTGGAGAAGGAAATGGCAACCCACTCCAGTATTCTTGCCTGGAGAATTCCACAGACAGAGAAGCCTGGCTGACCACAGGCCACGGGGTCACAAACATTCAGACACAACTAAGCAACACGCTTTCACTTTCATTTTTTTATGATAATATGTATTCACTGATTTTATATTTCATATATTATTTTTCTCAAATATTCCAGAGAAATTGATGTATCACAAATATGTGACAAATATATTCTATGCCAGTTTAAGGAAACACCTCACATCATCCTCCCTATTGAAAAAACGGAGCACACCTATAGCAATCAACCAAAGCCATTCCAAAAGACCAGGCTCAAGGAGAAACGAGAACAGCACAACCGAACACCTATTACTCAGAGGGTAAGCTGAGCCTTCCTCATAGAAGAGAACTTTCAGCCTGATATTTTACATGAGGAACTACAAGCGGTTGCAAACGAGAGAAGAGGGTATTCAAAACGAAAAAAACTGACAGACGCTAAGAAACGGAGGTGACCTAACAAGTAGGGTAATATGATGCAGCATTTTGGACTGAGCATAGAGAGGGCTGTAGTTATCAAACGAGTGAGCATCAAGGAGTGGCTTTTTAAATGCAGATTGCTAGCCGAGGCCCTTCCCATCCCTGCCATCAAGTTCCTCTCTGTCTGGAGTTTTGCATTTCTTACAAGTTTCCAGGTGGTGCTGCCGCTGCTGCTGCTGCTGCTGCTGCTAGCTGGAGCACCTTGCTGACAGAGCTTCCAGGATCAGGAGGGAGGGAGCATGCCCACTGGAGAGGACCGGAGGGTTTCAAAGATGAATGAGTAGCTGAGTTATGCCCTAGTTTTCAGTCTGCAGATACTGAAGAAGGGAAGCGTCCTGGGTGGAATGAGTAGCATGAAAATTGGCCAAAAAAGAGAGAGAGAGAGAGAGATCTGGCTTGGAATGAATGGGGTGCTTGCATAGGCGCTAGTAAGGCACTGAATCAAGGGACGAGAAAGAGGCAAGGGGCCCCCGAAGGAACGTTAAGAAGTAAGAGGAGCTGGGTCCAAACCAACCTGTGCAGAAACCACAAACGGAAAACAGCTATGGACTTAACCATACCAGGGCCGGAAAGAGAGAGGTCCAGCTGATTTTGAGGTTCCAAAGAGCAAGACCATCTTACAAAAAATAAAGGGAAAACTGAGAATGGCTGCTAATTTGTGAGGTGGGGGGAGAAAGACAACTCAGTTTTGTGTGTAAGTTTCCAGTGTCAAAAGGTCATCCGAACAGTTGTATCCTCTCCTGAATTAGCCATCAGAGGCTGGAGAGCAAAAGCAAGATTAACAAAGGGATGTAGACATGGGTTTTGGAGTCATTAGTCTTAGGAAGCAAGTGAATAAATGGGTTCTCACAAGGAGGAGCATATTTAAGAACAGTGAAGCGAAAGTGTCAGTAGCTCAATCATGTCCAACTCTCTGTGATTTCATGGACGACTGCAGCCCGCCGGGCTCCTCTATCCATAGGCTTTCCCAGGCAAGAATACTGGAGTGAGTTGCAACTTCCTTCTTCAGGGAATCTTCCTGACCCAGGAATCTAACTCAGGTCTCCTACACTCACACGGATTCTTTATCAGCTGAGCTACAAGGGAAGCCACTTAAGAATACAGTGCCATGTTAAAAGTACTGAACACAAGAAAAAAAAAGAGAAAAATTGCTCTAACTATGTTGGTGATGGATATTAACTAGACCTACTATGGTGAGCATTTTTCAATGTGTATGAATATCAAATCATCATGTTGTACACCTGAAATTAATATATTATGTAACAATTACACTCAGTTTTTAAAAACAAGAAAAATCACAGAGGGCCTAGACTGAAGTCATTAAAGATAATTCTCAAAAGCTACACATTTACAGGTGCGTGTGTGTGTGTGCACGCGCATGCACACACACTCATGCACACACTCCCAGGTATTAACCTATCGATGTACAGCTTGTTTTTAAAAATCAGAAGTTAACTAAATATGACATTCTTCAAAATTCCCCAGTTTGCCAATATTGAAATGTTAATTTATTATTCACTGCCACAGAAGCATCACTCTCACCTCTTACTAAGTTTCTTGCATAAGCCATCTGGATTAAGTCACTCTCACCCATCTGTGTTCTCACATTCACAAATCCTAAACACTCTTTTTCTTGCCATACAAGAAACATGTATTTCTATTGCTCTCTTTAAATTAAAGGAAAATGACATACCGTTTCCTGGATTTAGGAAAGAAGGTTATACCTTGTCAAAGGTATTGATAACTAATTATAGTCTGGTAATTAATAGCCTCGTAAGCAGAAAAAAAACTTTTGATTTCACATTTTAGATAATCCAATGTAATCTACTTCTCACATCGAGCCTTTCAGAAACATACTGCACAAACAGTTCCTTAGAACCAAAAATTTAAACCAGGAGCAAAATAACTAAGATGGCAAAAAAACTTCTCAATATAACATGGGTTTTGATGCCAGACAAACCAGTCTGAGCACTGGTTCAACCATTTGCAAGGCATTTAATTTGACTGCAACTCAGTTTCATCATCAGTAATCTGAAGTTTAAAAAGTATTTACCACAACTGGCAAGAAGATATTCATATTAATCAATTAAACGAAAAGAAGGTCCAAAACTAGAACCACACAAATATGGCCAATTAATTTTTGACAAACATACAAAGACAATTCAAAGGAAAGGATTCTTTTTTCAACAAATGGTTCAGAAACAAGTGAATATTCATATGCAAAAAGATAAATTTCAATCCATACTTAATATATTACACAAAAAATAACTCAAAATTAATCACAGACCTAAACGTAAAATGTAAAACTATAAAACTTTTACAAGTAAACTGGACAGAATCCTCATGACCTTGGATTAAGCAGTAAGTTCTTAGTTACTTCATCAAAGGCACAATCCATAAAAACTAGACTTCATAAAAACTGAAAACTCAGTAAAAAGACACTATTAAGAGAAGAAAAAGACAAGCTACAAACTGTGACAAAATAANGTAAGAGGAGCTGGGTCCAAACCAACCTGTGCAGAAACCACAAACGGAAAACAGCTATGGACTTAACCATACCAGGGCCGGAAAGAGAGAGGTCCAGCTGATTTTGAGGTTCCAAAGAGCAAGACCATCTTACAAAAAATAAAGGGAAAACTGAGAATGGCTGCTAATTTGTGAGGTGGGGGGAGAAAGACAACTCAGTTTTGTGTGTAAGTTTCCAGTGTCAAAAGGTCATCCGAACAGTTGTATCCTCTCCTGAATTAGCCATCAGAGGCTGGAGAGCAAAAGCAAGATTAACAAAGGGATGTAGACATGGGTTTTGGAGTCATTAGTCTTAGGAAGCAAGTGAATAAATGGGTTCTCACAAGGAGGAGCATATTTAAGAACAGTGAAGCGAAAGTGTCAGTAGCTCAATCATGTCCAACTCTCTGTGATTTCATGGACGACTGCAGCCCGCCGGGCTCCTCTATCCATAGGCTTTCCCAGGCAAGAATACTGGAGTGAGTTGCAACTTCCTTCTTCAGGGAATCTTCCTGACCCAGGAATCTAACTCAGGTCTCCTACACTCACACGGATTCTTTATCAGCTGAGCTACAAGGGAAGCCACTTAAGAATACAGTGCCATGTTAAAAGTACTGAACACAAGAAAAAAAAAGAGAAAAATTGCTCTAACTATGTTGGTGATGGATATTAACTAGACCTACTATGGTGAGCATTTTTCAATGTGTATGAATATCAAATCATCATGTTGTACACCTGAAATTAATATATTATGTAACAATTACACTCAGTTTTTAAAAACAAGAAAAATCACAGAGGGCCTAGACTGAAGTCATTAAAGATAATTCTCAAAAGCTACACATTTACAGGTGCGTGTGTGTGTGTGCACGCGCATGCACACACACTCATGCACACACTCCCAGGTATTAACCTATCGATGTACAGCTTGTTTTTAAAAATCAGAAGTTAACTAAATATGACATTCTTCAAAATTCCCCAGTTTGCCAATATTGAAATGTTAATTTATTATTCACTGCCACAGAAGCATCACTCTCACCTCTTACTAAGTTTCTTGCATAAGCCATCTGGATTAAGTCACTCTCACCCATCTGTGTTCTCACATTCACAAATCCTAAACACTCTTTTTCTTGCCATACAAGAAACATGTATTTCTATTGCTCTCTTTAAATTAAAGGAAAATGACATACCGTTTCCTGGATTTAGGAAAGAAGGTTATACCTTGTCAAAGGTATTGATAACTAATTATAGTCTGGTAATTAATAGCCTCGTAAGCAGAAAAAAAACTTTTGATTTCACATTTTAGATAATCCAATGTAATCTACTTCTCACATCGAGCCTTTCAGAAACATACTGCACAAACAGTTCCTTAGAACCAAAAATTTAAACCAGGAGCAAAATAACTAAGATGGCAAAAAAACTTCTCAATATAACATGGGTTTTGATGCCAGACAAACCAGTCTGAGCACTGGTTCAACCATTTGCAAGGCATTTAATTTGACTGCAACTCAGTTTCATCATCAGTAATCTGAAGTTTAAAAAGTATTTACCACAACTGGCAAGAAGATATTCATATTAATCAATTAAACGAAAAGAAGGTCCAAAACTAGAACCACACAAATATGGCCAATTAATTTTTGACAAACATACAAAGACAATTCAAAGGAAAGGATTCTTTTTTCAACAAATGGTTCAGAAACAAGTGAATATTCATATGCAAAAAGATAAATTTCAATCCATACTTAATATATTACACAAAAAATAACTCAAAATTAATCACAGACCTAAACGTAAAATGTAAAACTATAAAACTTTTACAAGTAAACTGGACAGAATCCTCATGACCTTGGATTAAGCAGTAAGTTCTTAGTTACTTCATCAAAGGCACAATCCATAAAAACTAGACTTCATAAAAACTGAAAACTCAGTAAAAAGACACTATTAAGAGAAGAAAAAGACAAGCTACAAACTGTGACAAAATAAATGCAAATCGCACATCTGACAAAGGGCTTATATCCAGCACTTTCAATATTCAACAGTAAAAAAAAAAAACCAATTTTTTAAAAATGGACAAAATATCTGAATAGACAACATTTCATCAAAGAAGAAATACAGATGGCAAATAAGCACATGAAAAGATGCTCAAAAACAGCAGTCATTAGAGAAAGATAAAATAAAACCAAAATGGGATACCACTATATATTACAGTGACACAAACACACACACACACACACACACACACACACACACACACACACACTGATATTGTTAAGTGCTGATGAGGATGCACAGCAAATGAAATCCTTCTGCATTCTGGTTGGAATGAAAAATGGTGCAGCCACTCTGGAAATCAGTTTGGGCGGTTCTCATTAAAGTCAAATCTATTAGAAGTTACACTTACTATATGGCCTGGTCATCTCTCCTGTAGGCATATAACCAAGAGAAATGAAAACTTACATCCACAAAAAGAGCTGTACACAAATATTTATAGTTGCATTACTGAGATTGCCAAAACTGGAAACAGCCTAAATGTCTGTCAGCAGATGGATGGATAACCCGCAGGACATCCATACAATGGAATATAACAGCAGTATAAAGGAATGAACTACTGATTGATAACAAACAACACTGATGACTTTCAGATGCAAAAGGTTAAGAGAAAGAAGACTGAATCAAATGACTGCATCCAGGATGATTCCACTTATATGCTGTTGCTGCTGCTTAGTTACTAAGTTGTGTCCAACTCTCTGCGACCCCATGGACTGTAGCCTGCCAGCTCCTCTGTCCATGAGATTCTCCAGTCAAGAATACTGGAGTGGGTTGCCATTTCCTTCTCCAGGGGAGCTTCCTGGCCCAGAGATAGAACAAGCGTCACCTGCTTGGCAGGTGGATTCTTTACCACTGAGCCCCCTGGGAAGCCCTCCACTTGGATGACATGCTAGAAAAGACACAAAACTACAGGAATGGAGAACAGGTCAGTGGCTACTTATTTCAGAGCTTAATGAATTAAAGTTACGTGGACTAAAGTGCATTCTTTAAATGTATACTAAAGGGCTTAGATTAGTAAATTTAACACTAAAGGAAGCAGACTTTCCACCCTCTTGAGAAGAGATGCAGATATGCATACATCATGATTAGCCACAGTACTCTAAGTATCAATTCAAAAGATGTCAAAGAATGGGCTTTTTTTTCTTCATGGTAGTCTCGGCAAATTTAGTAAACCCTCTGCATAAAGAACAAAATAAAGGTAAAGTATATGAGTATTTTTTAATGTCTTTTCAGATATGTCTTCTGAATTTAAAACTGTAAATTTTTACTGATTCCTTTATATTTTCACTTTGCATCATTGCAAAATTTTATTGACTCACATTCAAAATGAAAGGTTTATTTTACAAATAATTTCATTAAAATACTATACATGTCTTTTTAAAATCAAATTAAACCACAAATTCTTTTAAAAGAGTGGGGAAAAGGTTTGACTGCCAAGGGACAGCACAAGGGGGTGTGAGGGAGCAGAATCCTGACTGTGGTGGTCATAGTGAAACGATTCTGTGCATTTGCCAACATTTACAGAACAGCGGGCTTCCCTGGTGGCTCAGCTGGTAAAGAATCCGCCTGCAATGTGGGAGACCTGGGTTTGATCCCTGGGCTGGGAAGATCCTCTGGAGAAGGGAACAGCTACCCAACTCTAGTATTCTGGCCTGGCACTGCCCCCCAGCAAAAAAAAAAAAATTAGTTTATGCAAATATTTTTTAAATTCCCACAAGTATCAATTAAACAAAGTTATCACTAGAAAAAGAACCTCCTGGAACAGCTGTGAGAACACAACAAGATGAATATGTACTAAGAGTAAGCACTCCATAAATTTTAAAATTCTTATAGTGTTAGCAAGTCTCAGGATTTAATATGCAATCACATTCAAATCAAATCAATACACTATCAAGGATCAATTATGTTCTGACACAGAGCTGGCTTCTACAGTAAATAAAAAATACACAAAGTGTCTGTACCCAGTGTCTCAAGAATATATGTTCTGATTCTATAAACTAAAAACTAAAAATTCAGCTACAGACTTGTTCAGGAGCAAAGTCAACACTAAATTATCACTAATAAAAGAAGACTGAGGCCAGATAATCCAAGGTCATCTCCATGTGGCTTTCAAGTATACTGGGGAGACTGGGGATTTGCTTGTTTGTTCGCTTTTTTTGCCCCCCCCCCTCCAGAAGCATATTTACCTCACTTTGGGGGCTCAGGCCCAGAGGCTTAGTCCGACATGACAATGGATTTCTATTCTCTATGCAAATTAGTAGATGGCAGCAAGACGGGACCAGAAACATGCTGGGTGGTAGGAGAAACCCATCCTGAATTAAACACTCCGTAGTACATCACCCACACTGAGAAAATGCAGACTTTATTAGCATCATTACCTCCTTGGACTGCTCAACATTTACATGATAAGAGCCTCCGGATGATAAAGATGTCCTGGTTAAAAACTTTCCCAGAAGAAAGATGGTTTAGAGCAACAATTACATATCTCAAAATGAGGTGGCTTAATGTTTGCATCCCACTACGCTCTCAATCAAGCCATGAGGACAAACCATAACTGAGAGCTAACACACTGACTTCCACAGGAAATGGCAGACAACACTCAAGAAATAAATATAACATCCAAGCCCTTTGGCAATTTCATTTACTGCAATTTGTCATCCTTCCCATCAGTGATTTTCAAATGGTGGGCCTTAAATTGAATGGGTCCCACCCAGCATTTGTTTAAATGAAACAGACTAGAAATGGATGGGGAGAAGAGAGCAGGGTACAGCAGGGTAAGACAGGATACAAAAAAGAATGGAGAGATTACAGTGGACAAGATACAGAGATAGGTTAGGACCGACAGAAAAGGGAAAAGAAAAACATGAAAGTACACTTAAAAGCAAGGCACACTAAAAATAGTTTATCATGTATATGACTGCATGGGTTGTGGTCTAAATATCTTTGAAAAAAGCACTGCCTTAAATCTTAACCCCTGGTATAATAATCGCTTGTTTTAAAACTTTTTCAGAAGCATGTTTTTACACTCTTCCCAAGGACAAGAATCTAATGGACCTTTTTTTAAAAGAAGGAATTACCTATCTAGCTTTATGTAGCCAAGGCAGAAGGGGAGAAAATAAAAAATGTAAAGCTAAATCTGTATTATGTCACCAGATCCGGAAAATATACCCACAGTGTCAGCAATGTGACCTAAGATCTTCCTCAGAGTGCAGCTTTATCCTCACAGACATCATCACTGTACTGAAACAGCCTCACTCACAGCAAGGGCCTTTTCAGCTCCACTCTGTGTGCTAACACACTGAGCTTATACACTGAAAATGGCAATAAAGGGCTGGCCCGTGTGTAGTTTCTTCCTAATCCTATTTGCATTGATGACTCCTCTCCAAAAAACACAAACTGATTGTACTACACAAGCCTCTTCTCCAGACTGCTGATGCAGTTGGGGTCTAGGCAGAGACTAGGATCAAACAGACACACACACACACACACACACACACACACACATACACAGAAACCTAGACATTTGGTGCAACAGAGTCAGGAGCTAGCAAATCACAAGCAGATGGAATCCTGAAGACCACAAATTCTATTCCTGAATTCCATGGTTTACAGAGTTTATATAACTTTAAAATAAAAGAAAGCCAGTATTTGGGCCATGAAAAAAATCTTTTAACAAAAAAAGCAAGACATCAAAGCATAAATGATAGCAGCAAAATAACAGAAATAAAAAAGGCTGCCTTGCAAAGTGATAATCTACGGAGAAAGGTACACTGAATAAAAATGAAATATGAGAAAATAAAACAGCTGGTGGATATCCAGGAAAGAGTTAAATATCAGTCAGTATCAAGGGTTGTTGCTGTTCAGTCGCCCAGTCATGTCGACTTTTTGCAACCCCATGGACTGCAGCACGCCAGGCCTCTCTTTCCCTCACCATCTCCCAAAGTTTGCCAACTTCACGTTCAAGTGTAAAGGGTATAGAGACATAAACATAATGCTTCTTCAAAGTCCAAGGTATCTAGACAAAAACAAACCATAAACATAAGGTTTCTATAAAGCCTACTATATTTACATGCAGTGTCCATTTCAACAGATTTTTTTTAGACCTTTGAAACAGCAGGCTTTGCATCTTTTCTTTCTAATTACAAAGGTATTCCATATTCATTATAGAAATTTCAAACAACACGCAAGTATAACTTAGAAAGTAAAAGTCCTTCATAATCCCACTCTCCAGACATACCTTTTTTTAACAGCTTTATGTTTGTTCTTCAAATTTTAAATGGATATCCTAATTAGCTAGTATGCATTATAGATTATACACAAAACATAAGTTTTTTAAGAAAAATAGGATCGTTCCACATACATAGTGTTCTGCAAGGTGCTTCTTTGCAACCTACTAATACATCTTGAAAAATCTTTTCCTGTCAATATACATAGATCAACATCACTCCTTTTAATGGCTGCACAGTATTCTATTATATGGACAGACCATAATTTACTTAACCAGTCTCTTACTGATGGACATTTGGGTTATTTCCAATTTTTTTGCCATTAAAAACAACATAGCAGTTACATCCTACTATGTTTATTTAAACTATTTCTGTAAGCTGAATTCCTTGAAGTAGGTTTTTGTTTAGGGTCACAGACTATGCTAAAGTTTTTTTTTTAATTATCCACTTAACTTTAATTCATACTACCAAAAATCTTCAAGGTAGCAATTGCTTTAATTGCTTAATGATTTTGATTTTCATCTTTAATACTTTTTAAAGAATAATTTATTCTACTCAAAATTAATTGCATAGGAATTAAGTCAAAAGGTATGTTCTAACACATTCCTGATCATTTATTAGAAAATATACTTTGTATAATTTTACAGAAAAATATTCCAGTTTTAAGAAATTTTATGTACCCTCCCCAAATTATTCAAATCCTCTTAAGTCCCACATTAGACTTGGTAGATCTTTTTGATTCAAGTAGATTCACTGTAATCACAGCTTCCTGTTCGTTTACCAAAAGAAGAAAAATATACATACACAAGGATCCCAGCACACACACAGCTTTAAAATCCAACCCCCCAAAAAAATCCTACAAAACTGTCACTCCTAAATGAGTGCATAAGAAACTCAAATGCAAAAAGTCATGACATTCAGAGTCTGACTTCCAGTAAATCACCCAGGACATATTTCAGGGCAAACAAAATACTTGCTGAGAAATACAGTTACCAGGGCAACCATAACTGACCTTTTATGTTTTATTTATTAATCATATTGCTGAATAATTCTTATTCTTGGAAACAAAGGAGGAAAATGTATTATCAACAATGGTAATTAATTAAAGGTCCCCTGCTCCACACTAAATAACTCCTGCCAAGTCTGTGTTTAACTAAAAGACAGGCTACTATCTGATTCTTAGTTCTTGCCTAGGCCAAGGCTGGAGGTGGCAGATCCCAAGGAGGCATTCACAAGTTACTGATATTAAACTTGATATCCTAGATGGAGAGGGTATAATAGGAGAGCTAACTCTCAACAGACATTTGGACAGATATGGGAATTCACGCTACCACATCATCACAATGCCTGGCACCTAGCAGGCACTTACTCTGGAAATATGGAATAATTGAAACTTAGAATGAATATATGCATGAATGAATAAATCCATCTATCTTTCAAATTAGATAGTTTCTAAGACTAGAAATTTCAAACATTTCACCATTTAAGCTCTACCTTTTTACAAGTCCCAAATAATATTCTCATCTAATCAAACATCAGCTCCACTTAGGAAAAAATAGATAAGCCTACTTATTTTCAGCAGCTGAGAGTATGGTTATAACTGCTTGAACCTGGAGAGGAGGAGAAACAAGTTGGAAAAAAAAGAAAATGGCACTGGATTCACAGTGTTCATAATAGGATGTGTGTGTGCTGTGTGATCAGTTGCTCAGCTGTGTCCGACTCTTTGCGACCCCATGGACTGCAGTCCACCAGACTCCTCTGGTCCATGGGATTTNTCAGCTCCACTTAGGAAAAAATAGATAAGCCTACTTATTTTCAGCAGCTGAGAGTATGGTTATAACTGCTTAAACCTGGAGAGGAGGAGAAACAAGTTGGAAAAAAAAAATGGCACTGGATTCACAGTGTTCATAATAGGATATGTGTGTGCTGTGTGATCAGTTGCTCAGCTGTGTCCGACTCTTTGCGACCCCATGGACTGCAATCCACCAGACTCCTCTGGTCCATGGGATTTGCCAGGCAAGAATACTGGAGTGGGTTGCCACGCCCTCCTCCAGGGGGTCTTTCCGACCCAAGGATCGAACCCAGGTCTCCTGTATTGCAGGCGGATTCTTTACCAACTGAGCCACCAGGGAAGCCCAAGAACACTCAAGTGGGTAGCCCATCCCTTCTCCAGAGTATCTTCCTGATCCAGGAATCAAACTAGGGGCTCCTGCATTGCAGGGGGATTCTTTACCAACTGAGCTACCAAGGAAGCCCCCATAATAGGATATTAATGGCATTTACAATGCATGGAATTTATTCATAATCCTTATCAAGGAGGCAGCAAGGATACAGAAAAGAGCCCCAAGCTGCAGGTCAGAGCCTGGGGCGCAGCCCTGGCCTTGGACTTGAACAAATGACTTCATTTTTCTGAGCCTTAGTTTCCTGACTTATAAGATGGGAAGGCTAGTCTGTATGCCCTCTGAAGTCTCTTTGGCTCTAAAAGAGAAGAAAGATCAAGGACTCCTTTGGAGCAAAGTGTCCATCTGGGAAAGAGGAGGGTTCAGTCTACTGCCCTGGAGAGGCCAGGGGGACTGTGGCCAGGTCACTGCAATGTGAGGTTGCCACCCACAGCTGGGTGTTCTCCATAATCTTCTGAGCAGCCCCTACCTTAGCCCAGGAGGGACTTTCCTCAAACCTTCCCATGTCTCCCTCCAGCTCCATCTGAGACAAGCTGGGACCTAGGACCTGGAACCCTTTGCTGCTGTGCTTGCACCTGGACAAACATCTCCTTGAGCAACAGAATACAATGAAACTATAAGGGTCTAAAAATAACTGCACACCTGCGTTGCTGCTGCTGCTGCTGCTGCTAAGTCGCTTCAGTCGTGTCTGACTCTGTGCAACCCCATAGATGGCAGCCCACCAGGCTCCCCCGTCCCTGGGTTTCTCCAGGCAAGAACACTGGAGTGGGTTGCCATTTCCTACTCCAATGCATGAAAGTGAAACGTGAAAGAGAAGTCGCTTAGTCATGTCCGACTCTTAGCGACCCCATGGACTGCAGCCTACCAGGCTCCTCCGTCCATGGGATTTTCCAGGCAAGAGTACTGGAGTGGGTTGCCATTGCCTTCTCCGGCACACCTGCGCAGTCAGGGCAAATTCTGGGCAATGAGATACAAAAAAGCCAAAAACCCAACCACCCCTTCCGAAGAACTAGTATCCTTCTAAAGGATACTACATGCCACCTGCACTCCACATCACCAAAGGAGTGGGCCCCTCTGGCCTAACCACTGGACATACCCTACTCTCACAGCATATTAGGAACCAGTTCACCCCACTTTGAGGAGTAAGAAAGGGAACCTGTCAGTTGTTTGTGCTCCCTCCTGGAGCCTCAGGAGCCCCAGTAAAGCCTTGCCTGAATTTTTTGTCCGGCCTCTAGCCCAATTTCTATTGTTTGGGGGAAGGCCAAGAACCCTGGTCAGTATCACATCCAACGTCAGCAGGTTTACACAACATGGACTCCAACTTTCCCAAAGATAGCAACCTCCGTCTCTTGGGTCCTCAGCTCCTCCACATACAATCCTCCAGCCTATACCCATACTTCTTCTCAAGGCTTTCTCATTACCTCCACCCCAAGACAAATGCTCTCCCTCCTCCTCGGCAAATCAAGGCTCCCCTGCCCACATCCCATCCTGGCCTTCATCATGGCCCTCCTTCCTTCAGTGATCACTACCACTTCATCTTTCTAACCCTCTGGTTTTTAAATAAACTTTCCCAAGTCTTCCCAATTAAAAAAAAAAAATATATATATATATATATATACACACACATATATATACACACTTAAAATTTCCCTCAACCCTACAACTCCTTATTTCCCCTTCCTCTTCTCTTGCCCTAGCCTCACCAGCTGCATCTCTTGAAACACATATCTACTCTCCTATTTCACACTCCCCATTTGCCTCACCTACTACTACTGGTTTCCACACTCACTCAGCGCTGAAATTGTTAGACTGAGCTTCCCTGTACATACTTACGTGCTGTGTCCATGAACAGCCTCCTTTATGCAATCTGATCCCCCTGTAGCATTTGAGAGTGCTTCTTTCTTTCCTTCTTTCTTAGAACTCCCTTCCCTCTTGGATCCCAAGAGTCTTAGCTGGTTTTCCTCAAAACTTGACAGCTTCTTCTTCCTTCCTGCCCCTCGTACATCATCTTCTGTCCACCTTTAACTGTTGATGTTCCTCAGGTTCTGGCCTCTTCTCTCCTTATCCAATCTTAGGAGAGCTCATCATAGCCACGGCTCCAAACAAGTACAGGAGATGTCTCCACCTGGACATGCGACAGCAGCCTCCAAAGCTAAGCACAGCATCTTCAACTCCCAACTCTGTCCACCTTCTAGACTTCCTATCTTGGGTATCATCACCCATCTAAGTGCCCATGGCAGCGCTTCATCATTCGTCTAGACTCCCCCTCTTCTCACTCCTCGTTCAGTCGTGAAATTCTACGCTCTTCAAAATATCCTGAAACCAGCTCCTCCCAAACTGCCCAGCAGACACCTTAGCTAAAGCCCTCATCCCAGCTGCCCTCCCACAGCTCTTCCCTAACTGCTCTCCTACCTCTGGTTTCTAATCCCCAATCCATTCCATGCGTAGCCAATCAGATTCTCTGCACCCCCATTGACAACCTCCCTGGGATAAAGCCTCGACTCCTCACTATCACCAAGTTGACCCTTCAGGATCTGATTCCCATGTGCCTTCTCCAGCCTCACTTTTTGCTGTACCCTCGAAGGCTTTTCCCCCCAACCACGCCAAACTATCTGCAGTTCCCAGAATACCCCATATCTGTGATGCCACCACATCTGTCCACATGTCATCTCTCTACCTGGAAAAATCCCTAATACCACCCACATGGCTCTCCCTTACTGTTCCTTCAAGATCCAACTCAAGGACCTCTCAGACTCTTTCCTGACTCTCAGTCTCCAAACTGAGTTTAAGAATTCCTCTTTCATACTTATGCAGTACTCCCAAACTATGTCTGTTACAGTTCTAAGCACACAGCGTTCTTAGTTTTACTATCTCCTGCTCAAGAATCTGAAATGTAAGTCTCTGAAGGAAAGAAACTCTATATAATGCATCCTTGTAAATCTAGTAGTTATATCAGAGTCCAGCACATGGTAGGGGATACACATACCCGCACCCACACCCACACCCCACACAGATATGCACGCAGTATTTACTTAAAAGCCTGATGACAAAATTTAAAGTCACATTAATTTTAACTCTTAGACAAACATCACACCCTGAAGCTTCTCTATACTCACTATAGCATACAGCCTTCTTGAGTTGAGTCGTGGAGTAGATTCCATTTGTCATGGGAAGTAAAGGTGGGAAACTTATGATTCTGTTTCTCCTATAAAATGGTCAATTTCACTTGAGAAATATAGCTGTGCACTAGACATCACAGATTCTCCTAAAGAGTTCACTCCTTTCAGGAGTTTATAGTCTCAGAATCTGTAGAATATATTTCAAGAAAAAATTTGTGGTGAGTTTTTGGTATCTATGCATTTCTGTGCATCAGTATTCTTTAAAATGTCATAAAATGAATGGGACTACATGTGAAAATTCTGTTTCCAAATGGAATATTCATTTTTAATGTTAAGTTTTGAAAGTTAACTCCAATGTCCTTCTGCTAATCTCTCAGTTTGGTTCGTTATTAGGCTTCAAATCACTGTCATTGGGCAAGCGGTGAACATGCAATAATTATTTCATATTTTTCTTTCTCCCTCTCTATCATCTTTAAATCCACAATATCTCAATCCAACTGATGTCAGTAAATCCAGGCTGTCGCAACTTTTCTCTAAAACTCTTAAAACTATTTGAATGAGGTGTTGAGCAGCTGTCAGTTATGGATTTGAAAATAAAAAAGAGCCTGAAAATTGTACGTTCAGTATAAAAAGATTAGGTGAAGCAATTCAGAATGTTTAAGAACATTAAATCAAGTTAAAAGCAGTTACTATGGCCAGATCTCATGAAGCTCTGCTTAAGAGCCGCATTAACCTGGCAGTCAAAACTATTTAAAATGAATAATGTTTTTTTCACATTTCACTCACTTTTGGCATCATCCAAAAAAAAGAAAAAAAGATAACAATGTGAATTGGCATATGGCAGTACAGTCGAGTAACAGTAACCTTCAAGATTTCGCTTTCTAAGGACAAAAAGCTAGAGCTATTAATCTGGGAACTAGATAAGCTATACCCCTCTAAGGCCAAAAGGGATAATGCTTCAGATGAAGAAAGGAAAATTGAGATATTCCAGAAGCTTTTAGGTATGAAAAGCAAGAGAAAAGTAGAGGAAATGCACAGTTTGGAGACCCACAGCAGCTGAACCCATGATTCAATATGAATCTACTGAATCTGGTGTGAATGTTAATACCCTCAGCCAACCTCTGTACAATAACAGGAAGCATGAGAATTTGGCTTCTTACTTCTTAGTCTAGAGCTATGCTGTCCAATATGGGAGCCACTAGCCACATGGGGTTATTTAAATGTAAATTACTTAAAATTAAAAAGAATTATAAAAATGCAGCTCCTCAGTTACAGGAACTACATTTCAGGTGCTCAATGGTCACAGATGGCTAGTGGCTACGCCACTGGGCAGCACAGATTAAAAAAATCCTTCCATCATCATAGAAAGTTCTACTGAAAAGCGCTGGAGACACATGGCTGGAAAAAAGAAGCTAAAGTTGCTAGATCAGAGTTCCTTTCTGATCCTTCTTCCTATAGAAGGAGACCTATCATGCCCTAAAGGTAAAATGCAAAAATTCCACAAGGACTTATCTTTTACATGGAAGAGTGAAGGAAATGCAGACGACAACTCAGCAGGCTGCCATATTAGGCCTGAGCTACACTCTCACTAGTCAACTGTAAATCAAAATGCTTCCACACATCAATTTAATTCGTGACCCCCTACTGACTAATAAGTGCTAAGGAACCATGTCCAGTCTTTTTGGACTTTACGCAGCATGCTGAAAGCCAGGGTAGCAAACATTCACCTACCTAAAGAATAGGAGTTGCTGTTCAGCTGACCTAGATTCTTCCTGCCATCCTGAAAGTGCTCCCTGCGCTACACTAGGATTTGTTTTTGTTCTCTGGTGGTGGTTGTTAAAGAAGTACACTACCAGAAAAACAGCTTCCGTCTATTCTGCCTCCTTGCTTAAACCTGCCAAAGTTGTCATTCATGACGCGAAATACAACGACAACTGTGACGTTCATTAATGTGCTTTTTATTCAGCATCACAACCTCCAGAATCATAATTTAAGCCCTTCAAGTTCTATGGACAGACTGAGCAGGCTCTCACAGCCCTCCACACCGTGGTAAAGGCAGACTGGTGGACTGCTGCACTACCGTGAGCCCCGCACTCACCGCAGTACACCCCAGTCCAAAGATCTGGATCAGGAGTCAGAGTTCCCCCATCTCAGCTACTCTCCTTCTTGTATCCCCCCTCCCCAGAGCTCATTCACTTCCAAGAAGATCCTGCCTCCTTCAAGTCTCTTCAGCAACTTCACTAACGAACTTTCATCAACCCTGCCTACAACTCCCTTCTCCTTGCACAGCATTAACCTGACCAGCTCATTACAGTTCCTTATCCTCTTCCTGTCGCCTGAAAACAGGCCCTCCTCAAGGTTCCACCGCCATGATCCTCTTCAGGATCACACACACATTCCTCTCCAGCCCCTAACACAAAGGCACACATCAGGCATTTCGGTACGCATGTATCAAAGAAATAACCGAATGAGTGCATCATATCGAATTCAGCTACAGACTCTTTACATACGACTTTCCAATCTGTCATCTCTTCACTCCACTCTCAACTTCTCTCCTAAACTCAAGTACCATATTTGAACTGGCTTTCTAGAATCTCTACTATGCTCTAATGGTAGCTCAAGTTTAACATGTCCACAACCAAGTTCACTGTCCTCCCTTACAAAACCTGCCGTAAGACTCTTATTTCTGTCCATTGGAAGAGCCATTCTTCTAAGCCACTCAAGTTCAAAATCAAAACATGCCTCTTCATTTCCCCTCAATTCCCATTCTCCAGTCAATTCCACCTCCATTTTTCCTCCAGTGCCCTAATGCAAGTTTTCATAAAGTCATACTTGAACTATTATACCCCTAACCAATCTCTCATTTCTAATCTAATCACAAACCATTGCCAGATTCACAGTCCAAAAGCACCAATCTGACATTACTTCCCTGTTCAAAATCCCTTCAATAGTTCCCAGTGACCTCCAGAATTAAATCTAAATTTGGCATGCAAAGTTCTTCCACAACCTGACCCCCAGCTATCTTTTGCTAACTCCACCTCTCACATGCCATTTTAGCTCTCCTAACTGTAAGCCTATATTCACAAGGTTCTCCCTCAACCTGGAATGTACTCTCCTTACCTCTTTCTGGGTGGAAGTCCTCCCTGTGCTTTCAAGACTTTATTTAAATGAAAAGCCAAAAAACCCCCAACTCCTTGTTAGCTCCCTTCCTGATAGCCCTCTGAAGTTAAGACAGAGATGAGTGACCTGCACTCTCAGCTCCTAATCCAGTCTTCTCCTGTGGCCACAGTCATACCTTCAGGGGCCCCCAAAGAGAATATGAGGAAAGGAAAGAGGAGGTGGATGAGCAGTCCTTGTTTCTGACTATGGCCTGCTTGTAATCTCAGGATCTGGGGTGTCATTCTCTCCAGCCTTGTTGTTTTGAATCTAAAGAACTCATTCTGTTCAGATCTTGAAGTTTTCATACCTTTTTTAAAAGAGTAAAGCACTTTCTCAAAGGGACTCCTATAGCGATCCAACATATAAATGTGGGGCTTCTCTTACTGAAACGGTACAGTGCTCTGCGAACTAGCACCAGATAAATGTTATAAAATGAATTTAACTCTCATCAGTTATTCCATTATAAGTAGATTATATATTCATCTTTTTTTTTTTTCTAGTCGATCCTTTTCTTGCTCCTTTAGTTCATGAAAAGTTCAGGTCAAAATCTTCAAGGTGATGACCTCATTTAAAAAAAAAATACTAAGGCCTTGAAAAATATTCTATTAAAGCATGACTGTAGCACTCACCTTATGAAACAGGGATAAAGGGATGTAATCATGGCTAAATTAATATGAAAATGAGACATCATTTTTGGTTTCAAAAAAAAAAAAGGTGAAGAAAAGTTCTGTTACTATGTTAGCCTAAAATTCTAACTTTCCACCATATTCATGCTATTGCATGAATGGAATACAATCTTGGAGGAATAACATTTCAAGAGGAAAAGAAGACTGAGGGTGGTGGTTATTTAAAGAATCATCAACTGGTTTTCATGCAAATGACCAGAATAACGAAAAAAGCAATCCTGCCAACAGGGCCTAGAAGCAATTGTTTTTAAATAGGATGCTTGAAACATTCATTAGCTAGAAGAAACTTACTAATCCTTTCTTTTTCTTGGGTAATACCAATCATACACTATCCATTAACACACTGACAAAATGTGTATTTCAAAGATACAATTTTTCGTGAACACCGCTATCACATCATTATTAACTTGACAGTAGGTCACAGTGATAAAGATATATTTACCAAGATTTATAGTGGAAAGGAAGGGTTTAATGTCTCTACCTTGAAGGATTTCTTAAGAAGGCAATCCCTGAAAAAATGTCTACTAAGAAAGGAAAAATGGCAAATGGCACAAAATCAAGGAAGATATGTCATTCCACTCGAAACCTCAACTAATTGCAATAATCCATGCACAATGCCTAAGAAATGCAAGCTGTGTAACCTAAGACAATACAGAGCTAGACAGCTACAAGGGAAGCATCAATAAAATGCTACGATTCTCCATAATTCAAAGCATTTAAAGCACCAAACGCAGACGAGGCTCGATGCAAGCCTTAGGCAGAGAGAAGACAAGTCTAAATGGATGGATGTGAATATGAAGGAAACACTTTAGAAATAGGCCATAAAAACAAGTTACGATAGGTCCTCCTCCCCTCCCAGTACTGTCAGGAAGTTAGAGTTATTGAGCAGACATCACTTATGACAGTGAGAAAAAGGCTAGCCACCCCCTCCCCTTCAAAAACACCTCGACAAGGTCACAGATATATCAGTGTCACAAATGCATTTAAAAAATATTACAGCAATAAACTCTGGTTAGAGTGGGTTCCACCTCTATATTCACAGTAAAGAACAAACTCCAAACTTCTCCTAAATTAAAAGGTTATGTTAGGAAACTCTCTCCCCCTCTGCCTGTATGTGAAATCTCTCCCATCTTCCATGGAAGAACAGGAAATCTTCTTTCTGTCTAAAACTAGAGCAGTTGAAGGCAATTAACTTTATTATAAGTTTGATTTTGCCATAGTCTTATTTAGCACCAACCATACAGTAACACAAATAATGGAAACATCGCCACAAAACAGACTGCCTTACCCATCTCGTTTTTTAATAACACAGCAACAAGCCATTTCTCACGTTTGATCCAACGACTGTGATCCATCTTTTGATCCTGAAGTCACTGACTCCACATATATCTTTATTATGGTACAAAGAAAACTGTTACCCTGAGGTTTAAATTTCCCTATGTGCACCATGCCTCTCCTGAGAAGGTGCCTGTTTTAAGACAAGACTCTCATGAAAACTGAGGGGCAGAGGGGTAGGTAGATGGCCTCAGGGAGAAGTTTCCTGGTTTGCTGCTTCAACTCTAATGTGCCAATATGGCTTAGCAATGACACGAAGTCCAGCCACGCCAGGACTATACAGTGATTAAGTAAATGGAAAGAGGCTCTCTTACTTGAGTGGGTACCTAACTGTCTCCAATGACCACCCAACAACTAAGGATGAACAAACACACCAGAAGTCAGTCCTTCAGGCTATGAAAACATCAGACTGTGACAGCCCTTCATCCATTATGAGAGAACAACTTCTTACCAAGAATTATAGTTCTAAAAACTGATCATTAGAAACACACTAAATTAAATTCATACACAAAGGCCTAGTGCGAATTTGAAACCCCAGCTACCCATATTCAAGATAAAGGAGAAAAGATAGGCTACATACATATTGGAAATCAGACTGTATGACAGGAAAACCACAAACTCCAGGAGACAGTGAAGCCACAGGGAAGCCTGGCATGCTGCAATCTATGGCATTGCAAAGACTCTGACAAGACTAAGCAACTGAACAACAGCAATAGGAAAACTAGGTAAACAAACCACCTTTGAAGTGATGCATCTTTACATTGGTCTTCAAGACTGAATTATCACCACCGCATTCTCTGTTCACATTTATACTGCAGGGCTAGATATGACTTCACGGCTAATGGATACCTAATTTCCAATTCATTCATAGCTTTCCAAGTGTTACTTGTTCAGTCGTCATGGACTACAGCCTGCCAGGCTCCTCTGTCCATGAGATTTCCCAGGCAAGAATACTGGATTAGGTTGCCATTCACTTCTCCAGGGGATCTTCACGACCCAGGGATCGAACCCAGGTCTCCACCATGGCAGGCAGATTCTTTACCATCTTGAGCCGTTAGGGAAGCTCTATTCATTCATAGCTTTAGCAAATGTTTATTGAGCACATACTCTGCCTAGGGCATACACTCTATGCTGTTATGAATAAGAAATAGTCCCTCCTATAGAAAGGCTGCTGCTGCTGCTGCTGCTGCTGCTGCTAAGTCGCTTCAGTTGTGTCCGACTCTGTGCGACCCCATAGACGGCAGCCCACCAGGCTCCTCTGTCCATGGGACTCTCCAAGCAAGAACACTGGAGTGGGTTGCCATTTCCTTCTCCAATGCATGAAAGTGAAAATTGAAAGTGAAGTCGCTCAGTCGTGTCCGATTCTTAGCGTCCCCATAGATTGCAGCCTACCAGGCTCCTCAGTCCATGGGATTTTCCAGGCAAGAGTACTGGAGTGGGGTGCCATTGGAGATACATATCTATGGACACATGCCAACATATAATAATGTGCGTGTGTGCTAAGTCACTTCAGTACCGTCCAATTCTTTGCAAACCACTGGACGGCAGCCCACCAGGCTCCTCTGTCCATGAGATTCTCCAGGCAAGAATACTGGAGTGGGTTGCCACACCCTCCTCCAGGGGATCTTCCCAATCCAGGGATGGAACTCGCATCACTTAAGTCTCCTGCATTGGCAGGCGGGTTCTTTACCACTAGCACTACCTGGGAAGCACAATAATGTAAGAGGTGTTTAATATCATGAGGTGGCTAGAGAAATTGTAACAGAAGTTGAATGAAAATATTACTTTTAGGCTGGAAAGCACATTAAGATTTGAAAAAGCAGCACTTGTACTTGGGTCTTATGTATACACAGGATTGAAACCTGGTGACCTAGAAGATCACAGGGAGGGGTGTGCTGGTAAAAGCAAGTTGGACAAGCATGAAACACACTGGTATAGAGATGGAACCTGGGGCAATTTGGAAAGGAATGTTTGACAGGAAGAAAGAAGGTAAGACTGGGAAAGCCCTTAAGGAAGTAGAGAAGAGGGCCACAAAGAAAAGGCACCTAACCCACCTGAGAGGTCCTGTAAGTTTCCTTGAGAAATTGGAAGCTTGATCTTGAAAGTTATGTAGGAATCAGCCATCTGGATAAGGGTGCTTGAGGAGGAGGAGGTGACATATAAAAAGCCTGAGAGAGCATGGTGCATCTAGGACACATTTACTTTGGTTAAGTAAAGTACACAGTGTGCAGCTCCTAAAGCAAATCCTAAAGGAAGAACATCGTGTGCACAGCTGGCAAGAGGTGCGCTTGAGAGAAGACAGAAGAGATGAAGGGCGCCATGGGCCAGGCAGAAGGGCATAGGCGCCCTCTGCAACATGCCGAGAAAACATTTCAGGACTTTATGCAAGAAAGTGACAATCTAATGTGTGTTTTAGAAAGATCTTCCTAGAAGCAGTGAAAAGGATGCATGAGAGAGGATCAGACTGCAGGTAAACAGACCAATCAAGGGATTGTTGTCGTTTAGCCACTATGTCATACCTGATTCTTTTTGCGACTCTATGGACTGTAGCCAGCCAGGCTCCTCTGTCCATGGGATTTCCCAGGCAAGAATACTGGAGTGGGTTGCCATTTCCTTCTCTAGGGGATCTTCCCAACCCAGGGATCAAACCGGTTGTCTCCTTCACTGGCAGGTAGATTCTTTCTCCCTAGCCATCTGGGAGCCCCTAAGGGACTGTTAGAGCAATTTAAATCTACTTTCCTCATCTGTGGAATGAGGATATGGGTAGTTACGACAGTGGCGGTGAGACTGACAAGAGTGAATGCAAGAGATAAGCAAGACTCGGTTACTAACAGAGAGGGAAAGGGCAGCGAAGGAGGAAGCACTCTAAGATGTCTCACGGCTTCATTTAACTCATT
Source organism: Neotragus moschatus (assembly GCA_006410615.1). Lineage (NCBI taxonomy): Eukaryota > Metazoa > Chordata > Mammalia > Artiodactyla > Bovidae > Neotragus > Neotragus moschatus. The sequence continues at coordinate 3,117,090 of SJYA01002278.1, read as the reverse complement.
GGGTGGACAGTGACAATCTCCATCAGGATAGAAAATATGGGACAGCAGGAGGTTTGGGGAGTAAAAATGATAAGTTAAGTTTTAGACATCTTGAGCTTCAGGAAAATGTAGCTGAATGTTTAAAATGATGGGTTTTGAAGACGGACCTGGTTCCATCCCTTATTATCTGTGCCTCTTGGGCAACAGACCTATTATTATCCTCTCAGCTTCCTCATCTGTAAAATGAAGCCAGGAGATTAACTACTTCCAGGGTGACAGTAGGGATTAAACTTCATGAATAAAGTTACTAAATAATAGTTGCTCTTTTGTCATTAATACTATTTGAGATAACTGTGGAATATCAGATTGAGATGTTCAATGGGCAGCTTTGGATCATGATCTAAAGGTTTAGATGCAACAGGTTATATACTTCATAGTAAAGTGTTTACTTACTTTAAGTAGAGTGGTGTTAACAATCTTTTTAAAAAGGGGGAGGTGGGAAGAATTGGGGCACTGGGATTTGAGGCATAGATATGCCAGTTTACTGGATGAGAAGGGTTAATGATGACTGCTGAGAAGCAGAGTAGACACAGTTATTAAACATCAGACACATATTGCGTTATATAAAAAGGCGCAGTCCCTATTTTCTTACAAGCAATTTGGTGAATTAATTGACAAAAATAGATACAGAATTCTCCTGACTACTCGAAAAGAACTAATACCCTAGAAGGAAGAAATGAAAAGATATGAATATAGTAAACAAAGGGGAAAAAAAAGGTTTCCAAAGTAAAATAAAGCCAAATGGGAGTAAATCAATCAAATTAATAAGAGAAACCAGGGTGTGTCAAATAAGAAGATATTACAGGCAGACATTAACATGGTTCATGAAAAAGTATGAAAACAAAGAACAGTACTACTTATTATTTTTTCAACAGGAAAATGCATGAGAAAAGAATGAAATTGGCTACTATGGGAAGATGAGTGGGAATGGGCCCAAAAGCACAGGGGAAGGAGCGACACTTCTTTATACAGTTTTGATGTTCAAGCCATGGTAACTAAACAGAAACTAATGCTCCTAAGTACACATCTCACTGATCTCACACACACGCATGAGGCGCGCATGCACACACACACGTAGAAGGAACTAATTTGTGAACTTGTGAACATAATACTCTGATCACCAACCTTCAAAGATGCAAAGATGGAAAGAATGGCAAAAGTCTTCAGCTTCACTTGGTAGTTTTGTTGTTTACCTTGTTCTCTGTGGAGTAATTCCAAAACTATTTTTGCATTAATTTTAAGACACTGATACAGCTAGGAACCAAGGTTCACACCATGGGGGAAAAATACAAATAAGGAATGAGAGAAAGGAAGAAAAAATCTTAGTGTTACGCTAGAATTGAAGACATCAGTATGAACTCATCATTTAAAGAAATAAGTATAAATTTTAAATGTTTTCAGATAGATACGTAAATTTATTCATATAATAATAAATATACATGTAATCTCCTAGTTCTGTCCACTGAAACAAGTCAACTGCAATAAAAACAACTCTTTGGTATCTAAATACCATTTCTCCACTAAAAGGAGGGGCTTCCTTCATGGCTCAGACAGTAAAAAATTCGCTTGCAATGAAGGAGACTGGGGTTCAATCCCTGGATGGGGAAGAGCCCTTAGAGAAGGGAACAGCTGCCTAATCCAGTATTCTTTCCTGGAGAATTCCATGGACAATGGAGCTTGATTGGCTACAGTTTTACTTTTTCACACACTCACTAAAAGGACCCATGACTTCTCGGGTAAATAGCTGATTCCAGGTCGGGAGCAGGGAAAAGACAAGGTGAGCTTGGACATCTTCTTGTGACCTAAAATAAGAAAGAACTTGAAAATCAATAGACATCAGTCAAAAGGATACAAGAGTGAGAATGGAGTTCTCTCTGGCCAAATTTGATGGTAAGGAAATATTATCACATTAATTTTTTTATTTATGAGCCTGTTCTGATTTTTTAAAAAGAGAGAGAGAGAGAGTGGGGGTAAGGCAAGCTCTTCTTTACTCAAGAGGGCCTCTACCCAATGCAGAGGAATGACCATTAGAAAAAGTACAATTTTGGAAACACTGGTGCAATGCTTGATTTAGACAAGGTTTATCAACGCTGCTAAAGCCACTAGACGAACTGTTTGAGAACAGAATCTTCGATCTCAAAAATATCCCACAAATTACTTATTAATGACAAAGGGACAGAAGTGGAAAATTCTGTAAATCCACTTCCACCAAGTGATTAAACATACAGTTAGCCAAGGGATCAAACCTGCCAGCACGAAAATCAGGACAAACTGCAATTATGTCCCTTTTGATGTGATGTTAAAAAGTGGCAACACCAGCCGTGCAGTGTTCTTGCTTAGGGTCACAGTCTGAATCGAACTATGAGGAAACAAGAAAACAATCCATAGAACCATGGGACATTCTACAAAACAGCAGATCTGGACTCAACAAAACGTCAGTGCCATGGAAGACATCCCCCACACACACACTCCTTCAAAGAATCTTAACCAAAAAAAAAGAAAAATTCAAAGGCAGGGAATGGTTCTAGATTAGAAGAAAAAGAGACATGAAAACCATATCCAATACGTGATCTCTGATGGAGTCTAGACCATGAAGGACAAAGAAACACAGATAAAGGATGTTAATGGGGCAACTGGGAAAGTTTGACTATGGACTAAACATTAAAAATAAGGCTATGCGTGTGCTGTGCTTAGTCGCTCAGTCGTGTCCAACTCTTTGTGACCACATGGGCTGTAGCCTGTCAGGCTCCTCTGTCCATGGGATCTCGCAGGCCAGAATCCTGGAGTGGGTTGTCATTTCCTTCTCCAGGATATCTTCCTGACCTAGGAATTGAACCTGGGTCTCGTGCATTGCAGGCTGACTCTTTACTGTCTGAGCCACCAAGGAAGCCCAAATAACCACGGTGAGTATCAAATTTCTTGAATGTAATGAGATTGAGGAGGAAAATGTTCCTGTTCTCAGGAATCTCATGCTGAAGTATTCAAGATGACATGTTGCTATGCCTGCAACTCACTTTCACGTGGTTCAGAAAAAAACAACAAAAAAAGATACGTGGATACATTATTTAGGGAGCTAGAGAAAAAACCAATGAGCAAAACGTTGACAGTTGATGAACTAAGCAAGGAGTGTACAAGCATTCCTTATACTTTCTACTTTCCTGTGGTTTTGACAGTTTTCCAAATAAAAATTGAGAATAAACAGCAACCGCATCCGTCAGGAGTCAGCGGACTCCATGATGACTGCACCAAAGACAATGCCTGATACAAAAACTTGATTTCACAGCAGTTTTTAAATTCTCATTTTTCTACCAAGTACCTTATGGGTTAGCTACAGAAATACAAGTTCTTGATTTAAATATATAAAATACAGGGAGTAAGTGAAGTCACAAAGTCTCATCTGTGTTAAAAGTACCCAAAACTTGAGATTACAATCACTGTCTGTTTCTCCAAGGTGACTGGATAATTCTATTTACTTCCCAAAAAGCATTCAACTCTGGGTGGGATCTTAATCTTGCTGCTGCTGCGGCTGCTAAGTCGCTTTAGTCGTGTCCGACTCTGTGTGACCCCATAGACGGCAGCCCACCAGGCTCCCCCGTCCCTGAGATTCTCCAGGCAAGAATACTGGAGTGGGTTGCCATTTCCTTCTCCAATGCATGAAAGTGAAAAGTGAAAATGAAGTCGCTCAGTCGTGTCCAACCCTCAGCAACCTCATGGACTGCAGCCTTCCAGGCTCCTCCGTCCATGGGATTTTCCAGGCAGGAGTGCTGGAGTGGGGTGCCATTGCCTTCTCCGATCTTAATCTGATCTTAATCTTACTACCACCTTATTCTTCAGTTTCACCTTAGAGACAGTTGACTACATCCTGAATTAATCCTTTCAGCACAGAATTTTTCAGTAGTCTCAAATGTGTGAGGGATTTACAAATGTGATTAGTAGTAACAGTAGCCAGAAACACAATGCTCATCACTAAACCATGGCTGTTTTAATAAAAGCCATATATATATAAAATACTTCCTTGTCAAGAACACTTATATCTGTGATCTTATTTTATTTGTAACACCCTGTANAGTAGTCTCAAATGTGTGAGGGATTTACAAATGTGATTAGTAGTAACAGTAGCCAGAAACACAATGCTCATCACTAAACCATGGCTGTTTTAATAAAAGCCATATATATATAAAATACTTCCTTGTCAAGAACACTTATATCTGTGATCTTATTTTATTTGTAACACCCTGTAGGATAGGCTGTTTTTAGCACAGAAGCAAAGCACTAGGTTTATACTGTCCTGCAACCTAAACCGGGTATTCTTGCCAACCTGGCCCAGAGATAAGAGAGATTTGCTTCAGGAAAAGGAAACAAACAGCAACTAACATTCATGTGATTACCAACAAAACCAGAAGAAAGGTCTCTTCACAATGATGCACACAAGATATGCACAAGGAAAAGTGAAGTTCAGTGTCATTTAAGCTAATCTCTATTCAAACCTCAGAGATAAAACCATTTGAGCAGTAATTTAGGACTGAATTAACTTGTTTCTTTCCCTCCCTATCTTTGAAGCTTTCGTTATTTAAGTGTTTCTGCAAGAAGTAAGGTCCTCTTCTATTCAGAAGCTGATGGTGTGTAGTAACCTCTGCACGGCTCGGTTTATCCCAGGCTGATAATCAACAAACAACCAAATACATACCACATCTGACATACAACCTTTTCCCCCAAGACTGTCCCCAAATACTCCATGATAATCAAGTGTTTGTATCACTGAATTCTCGTGCTACAAAGCCTTCCAATAGCAAAAACTGAACTCTGCAGAGGCAGGATACCAGCTGCGGGAAAAAAAAATAATGAGAAGAACCGTGGCAGATATGCGTATCAGATAAAAGCTTTGCAAAGATCCTTCAGATAACAAATTTAGCAGTCAGACTGAGAAAGATTTCATTTTTTTTTTTCTTAAGCCAGTAACAATTCAACCTGGATGTAATCAACGAAAATGCGATCAGCCTTGATAGAGGGAGAAGCCTGTGTTTAGAAAGGCAGTGTTGTTCCCATAGTCAACGCTAATGTTAGTTAATAAAGACCTGGGCTTCCCTGGTAGCTCAGCTAGTAAAGAATCCGCCAGCAATGCAGGAGACCCCAGTTCAATTTCTGAGTTGGGAAGATCCCCTGGAGAAAGGGTAGGCTACCCACTCCAGTATTCTTGGGCTTCCCTGGTGACTGAGCTAGTAAAGAATTTGCCTGTAATGAGGGGGGCCTGGGTCCAATCCCTGGCTTGGGACGATCCCCTGGAGAAAGTAACTGCTACCCACACCAGTATTCTGGCCTGGAGAATTCCATGGACTGTATAGTCCATGTGGCTGCAAAGACCTGGATTTTAGTGCACTTCCTTCTGGCTCCCTGGGGTAGGAGCTGCTTAGTAACTGACACAGCACCAAAAGCATGAGCACCAGTTGGTCCGCTAAGGTTGCGTCTTTTGGAATCTTCAGAGAGGCTGATCTCATGTGGGCCAAGTCAGCAGTTCCAGACGAAGCCCCCTGACTCTGACTCTTCCAAAGTCTTCAACTCCTCAAGGCTTAACATTTTGCCCAAAAATCTTAACTTAGCCAGCTTGTAATTTGTTAATTCAATTATGCTGTTTTCAAGCTATAGTAAATATCCATATTCCAGCACGCACTGCCAAACAGGCATAATACACTTTCGGCATTCTAAGGTTTAAATTTTTCATTAAAATACTGGTGATAACATCTACACACTGTGGCTTACTGGAACGAAACAGAGTCATGTCTACACCTGTAAAGCAAAAAAAGAAACGTCTGTGTCGGCATACATTTTAGATAAGCAAGTATTTAGTTAAACTGGAAGATGCAAAGGAAAGGGATTTATTCTCAAGGTGGGCAAGGGGATTCAGCCATCCTACAATTATAATCCAAACGAGTTAAGAGAAAAACTGAACAGAGAGCAGATTTATACAAAGGTAACCAGCTGAAGGCTGATCAGTGGAACTACTTTCTTCCTCGGTTTCACTGGAGAATCACCAGTCTTCCAGTCTCATCAGGATTGGCTGAAAAGTAATAAAAAAATGAGGGCAGTTAGAGAAGGAGTGAAAGAGCAATTGAGGAAGGAACAACCTAAAGACAAAACAGTGTGGATTCTAAATCTGGTGCGAGGAGCAAGAATTTGAGATTAAGTTTTCTACTAGGGCAGTGTCATGATCCTGTCCAGGAAAAAATTACAGCTGCGGTTGTTGTTGTTTAGTCGCTAAGTCGTGTACAACCCTTTTGCAATCCTGTGGACTGTAGCCCGCCAGGCTCCTCTGTCCATGCGATTTCCCAGGCAAGAATACTGGAGTAGATTGCCATTTCCTTCTCCAGGGATCTTCCCAACCCATGTCTCCTGCACTGGCAGGCTGATTCTTAACCACTGAGCCACCAGGGAACCCCACAGCTGTGGGAGGTGCACTTAGATTCTGACTCACAGGCTGGGAGTAGGGAAATCAGTAGGGAGCTTCTGCTAGTAAAACATGGTTTGGAGAGGACGTTGAAGCATCCTGAAAATATAGTAGAGAAATAATCAGCTCCATTTTATCCCATACTGTTTCTGTGCAAGGGTGAAAGCTAAGGAAGAGAAAAAGAAGACTCCAAATTTCAGGGCCTTGGAGACCAGGATGACAATGGTGTCATTCATTGGCAGTAATAGAGACTCTGAGGAAAGTTGAGACCTAGGATGAAAGGTTCAGTTTCTGACATGTTAACTTCTAGATTATTGCTAGCCAAGTGGAGATGTGGTACAGACAAAAGGAGAAATGGGGCCTGGGAACCTTTTGTTTCTGGGCAGATTCCTCCCTGCCCCCTTAGGGGATCTCATAACTTAATTCTAACTTGACGTTGCCGACTAGTGCGGGATGGCTCAAGAGGATTTAGAGTGCCTGCCCACCTTACCACGGAAGACTGCCAAGAGCAAGCTACTTACTCTAAGCATTTTTAAAAGTCCATGTCACTAGAATATCAACTTCAAACACTGAGTAGCATTTAAATATATCAGAGCACTTTCATTTCAAGCCTATTTAACATTTCTGAAATATCTAGATCAAAATGTTGGGTCAAATGACTATATTCCAGTAAAACATCTACTAAAAGAAAAATCTTCCCCACCCCACATCTCTCGTAAGATAATCACCCCGTTCAAGACACCTGTCAGTCATAATAGATTTTTCCTTACTGTGCGTCTTTCTTGAAACCTTACCGTCAAGTTCCTCTTTTGAGTAATAATAAAGGCCACATGTCACTTTTGCTGTGCATGTATATAAATACCTCCACCTCCCTTTCTTCTAACTCTAGTTCAAGGCCAACTGCTCCAAAGCTTTTGAGAACCAGCACTGGAAGATCTTCAAAGAGAAAGTGCCCATTAACCACAACAGCAGCTGCTGGCTAGAACCTGCAATTTAAATCTCTGAAAAAGAAACTGTGGCTTCTGAAATTCAAACAAGGAGGTGCCACTTGTAATTACAAACATTCCAGTGGGTTCCTTCGTTCATTGATGGTTTCCAAACAAAGGCTTTTTATTCGATTTTGGTGGCACTCCCCAAACTCTGAATGTAGGCATTCCTTTGTGTTTTTCTGGTGCCCAGGCCAACTCAGAAAAGGGGTACAGGAGGTGGGTTTTACCTGGCCAAGGCTGCTCCAACCACCCCCACCCCAACCATCTCATGTGTAATTACTTGTTTGGCTGGAAACCAAAAACCCAAATGCTTCAGATTTATAGTCTACGTTAAAAACATTTGAGTAAGAAGCTCTTAAAAGACACACACACACTGCGTATGGTAACTAATGAGAATCTACTCATTAGTTAGCACAGGGAACTCTTAATGCTCTGCGGTGATAGAAATGGGAAAGCAACCCCCAGAAAAAGAGCAGACATATGTATAGCTGATTCGCTTTCCTGTNAAACATTTGAGTAAGAAGCTCTTAAAAGACACACACACACTGCGTATGGTAACTAATGAGAATCTACTCATTAGTTAGCACAGGGAACTCTTAATGCTCTGCGGTGATAGAAATGGGAAAGCAACCCCCAGAAAAAGAGCAGACATATGTATAGCTGATTCGCTTTCCTGTAAAGCAGAAAATAATACATTATAAAGCAACAATACTCCAATAAAAAATAATTTTAAAAATTAAATTAAATAAAAGACACACACACACACCCTCACGTTTCAAGAACTTTGGAAAATGGAACCAACCTGTTTTCCGAGAAACTAAAAAAGTTCCAAAATTAACACTGAAATATTCAAACATTTCTAGCTGAAATTTTTAATTTACATTTTAAATTAATGGACAAATACTGAGAAGTAAAAACAGTTAATATTTTCTCTTCCTACCACCCAGTACCCCCATGCTACAAAAACAAAACCCAAATACTTACAGCTCCGAATGGGTTTCCCACACCAAAGAAGGCATTTTGTGATCATTTCAGTTACAGAAAACAAGCTGAAATTAGCACTCAGCTAATCCAAAAAAACATTTTTTTCTTCTTTTAAGCCATATATTCACAAAACGCCAAGGCATTTATACCACGGAGACATTTAAAGAAAAATATACCGAATGAGGGTATCTCACAGCCATCGAACTAAAATAATAGCCTTTCCTACAGAAGTCTTCCGATGCAAAGTATTCATTATGAGAAAGTCTAGAAATGGCCAATCTTGCCAAGGGTGATTTCCATAGCTTGCCACAGTTGAGGGATTAGCTACAATTACTGCATATTTACACAACCATATTTACACAACAATAAAACTCATCTTATCCGATCCAAACAAAACCTTGCTCAAAATAAACCAAACCACACAAAAAGGTCTCTTCAGTGCAGGCGGTAATCACGTAATCATGCTCTGGCTTCTCTACTGCCTGCCTCAGCTCCTACCCACTATATCAAGCCTTCACTCCACCTTCCTGGGTGCAGCAAGACTAGGGCAAAAATTCTACCAGTGGATAAAATGTACATTCAGCTAATGATACTGTGCTTTCGGGTGTACAGGAAGAGCCGTATCTTAAAGAGATTCGTTCTAAAGTAATTTATGGAAGAACTGGTAGGATATGCAGGATTTGTTAAAAATTACCTGGGATGGGGTGGGGGTATACGGAAGGTTGATGGACCATGAGTAGATAATTATCAAACCATATGATTTGCACAGAGGATTAATATGGCATTCTTTCTCCTTTTTGAATAATTGAAATTTTCCATAATAAAGTGAAAAAATAAAAGAAAATACAATCAACATAAAAAAGGTCATCTTGCAACAATAACAATTTTTGTCTTTAAGAAATTCTCAGCTTTGTCCCAGGCTTAATGCAAAGGACAAGTACCTGGTAAGAAAATCAAAGATGCCTTTTTTGTTCTTAAGGGCCATTCCTTTATTCTTTAGTTACATGGAACCAGTTTAACTGTTAACATTACTCCTACAAATGACAAAACAGAAGCTTCAAAGTCTAAGGCTGAAGCTTCTGTGAAGCCTAGTTTTCACACATCTGACTTAGGACGCAATACAAATCCAGAGCTCTCCCCTCTGCAGGTGCTTTGAACAACATTCACGTGGTGGCTGCCAGATAAAGTCCACAGGTTTCAAATTCACTTGTCAACACCACAGACAACCTTACCAAAAACTGGCCCTTTCTGCCCAGAGATTACACCTCTGATCCATTAGTTTATTACCGAGAACAACAATTATTCCTGTTGCCTTCAGAATACAAACTCTTCCTACCAACGATGCTGGCTAACCCACGATACAAATCCCTTACTGGACATCCTTGCTGGGAGATGGGAGAGACAGTTCACAGGCTGGACATCAGGAGACCAGCTCCTCGTGCAGGAAGCATAGCTAACTTAGCCTCAGTTCAGTCGTCCTTCCTTCTTTGAGCTTTGGCTCCCACACTGCAAAATAATGAGATTTTACCGATGATTTCTAATTCTCTTCCAAAATTCCATGACTGTGAGACACTCTGATACCTCAACAGGTGATATGAAGAAAAAAAACCTTGCATTAAAAAGTTACAAGTTTCTATTAAATAATTTTAAATATGACTGACTATGAATACTGGGTGAACTTCTGTATAAGTGCACATATATACACATATGCATGTGGCTGTATACATATTTAGAGTACACACAAGCACATGCACACACAGGCTAACTGACATCATTAGGTGCTTATACGGGACTAATTGCTTACAACTCAAAGCAGCAAATTTTCAGTACTGCAACAGATGTCGCTGTGTGATTTCTCCTTTCTGTCCTGGATTTTCTGTTAAAAAATGCCCAGCGTGATGGTCAGTACTATTCTTCCCAAGAAAGAGATACAATATTTGAGTCCTTTGGATTTATTTCTCATAAAATTTCTTCATATGCTGGTAAATTTCCATTCAAATCATAGCATTGATTTGTTTGGCCCAATTTAAGAGATTCCCCTGCATAAAAATGGGCCTTTTGTTAACACGCAGGCACACACAAAACCATTTTTAAAATGTAAATTCTAAGTGGCCAGTTAAGCATCAAAATATCACACACAGAAACCGAGAGATTGAGTTTATATTCACAGCAATATTATAAAGTTTTTAAAGCCAGAAAATCACTTAGCTATATAGGCCAAGGAATAATTAAAAACCTCACTTAGGTTTAAGGCCAAAACGTACCAGGTGTGGGCAAAAGGCACTGAAAACTCCAAAAGCACCTTTCATGATCATGAAAATTTTGGATTTTAGCTTTCAAAGCATTTCTTTAAAAATAAATAATAAGGCTAATACTATAACTGCAAGACCTCTTACCCGTTTGACAGTCACTATCAACCACTTTCTGACACATGTCATAGAAAAGTGATATCTCTTTCCATTCAACCAATATATCCATCAACAACCATCCATCTCAACAGGTAGCTTCCACTTTCTTCTGCTTAAATTCAGAGCTGGGAGAAAGTATTTCAAAATCTCCCTTTTAGACCCAGGAAATCATTACCTTCGGGGGTTTTAGAGGGAACCAAGCGAGCTGAGCAGAGCAGGCAGGGAGTCCAGGGAGCCGAGGACCAAGTCAGATAAGAATATGAAGTCAGGAAACCAGAGAGGAAGCGCCAGTGTCCTGCCTTGGCTCTTCCCTGTCCCACTCCCCTTTCCCAGGAGGGCCATTGGGGAAAACTGGATAAAGCATGTACAACATCCATATGAATAAAGCTCTTTGTTCCGGAGCACTGCCTGCTCTTTTCTTCCCCCCTTTTTCCGTATTTGTTCATTTCAAAAGATTGCTCAATGGGTCTCTTGTTCCACCAAAATGTCCCAGGCAAATAATGCAAGCTTGTCTCATTACACAAGTCACTAAATGAAGCCTTGTGCGTCTCCAGTGACACACTGTAAATATAAAGTGGCATTAATGAGGGATATTTTATCAAAGCTATCACAGACAAGTGTGAGTCCCTCCCGCGGCTACTGGATTTGATGCAGGGAAAGGCGACAATAGCAGGGCGGCACTTTTGTAAAGTCCCTAACCTTCCCCAGTACACAAGCCCCAACAGGCTGCGACAAGCAAAAACTCAGTCCCTGGGGTCCCCAGCAGACTACACTCCCCCACCCATTGGCTATCCTTTCTACAGCTGAAAAAGGGAAAAGGAGAGTGACCAACCAGGGGTTCACTGAGGGTCAAAAACAACAGCATGCCAGCACCCCAAACCTAACGGTCATGATTTACACTGACTGAGCTTTGATGATTCCATTTTAGCTGCATTCCATTAACATCCATTTCTTCCAAACACCACAGGAAGGATGGGAGATTTTCTTCAGGGGATAGATGGGTTCAGTTACAGAGGAAGAGAGAATCCGGACCCCACTGCACAACAGCCCTGGATGGCTACCCCAGTGAGGCTATGAATGAAACCAGCCTAATGAAGTTCAAAGGCAATGCCAACAGGTTTCCCTAATCCTGGAGTAGGAACTGGAGACTTCAGAGAAAGCTTAAAGTAAGAAGAGTAAGGAAGAGAAGTCCCTGGGTCCCCACCTGAAATCTACTCTCTGGGTCTAGGATCTGGGGTTAGGCCAAAACCCCTTCTCAAACTGAGCACCAAAATACACATTAAAAGCAAAGAAAAAAGATTTAAAGAAAGTTGTCTCACCCCCTCACTACAAATCAAACCCAATTACTTTCTAATTTGAACACAATCTGATAACCAGCGTACAAACAGGGATGTACACAAGAGCAAGAAGCTGCTTCCATGGTAACTGGCAACAGAATTTTCTTGTAGCTTTGACATGCACGGTTGAGCTCCAGACCGCTCCTTTCCAAGTCAGCATACAGCCCTCGCTGGGGAAGGCAACTTCTTACAGCGAGATACTTAAAAATATAGTACTGCCACTACTACCCCGAGCCTTCAATGAGCAGGCTGGACAGAGGAGGTATAATCTGATCCTGTTCTGCTGCCAAGCGGCATTGCACGGCTCCCATTTTTACTCCAAAAGCAATATCCCTGGCCAGCGCTCCCCTCACCCCGCCTTTTTTTTTTTTTTTTTTTGCAGCCAATACAAGTCTATTGTTACCTTTATTATGCACCAGTTACTGAGCCTGTACTCACGCTCACGTTTAAACAGCACTGGCGCTTTTTACAATGCAGCAGCAGAGGGATCTCGTTCAGGAACATTTTATTGAACCTATCCAGTCAGAGACATCACCCGAAATTAAGTTGTAACCACAACGGCATCGGCTGAACCCAATTATCTCGTAACTCATAAATTAAGAATTCACAGTGGAAAAACATAAACAACATCCGGAGACAGTGGCAGGGACGAAAAAATCCTCAGCTCTGAAATTGAAGCTGCCGCCAGATTTCCACCCCAACGGATCCCCGATAGGTTTCCCAAGCCGAGTTCCCCTGCAGACCTGTCCGGGGAGTGGGGTGAGCAAGCACCCCAGCATTCCCCCAAATCCAGAGCTAGCGCTCCGCAGATCTCCCCATTTCCTACGGCGTGTCTCCTGCGGTGTTTACGTAACTGTGTGTCCTCTAGCGTGTAAACAAAAGGCACAGCCCAAGTGGAGAAGCGCCCCGGGAGCAGCACCGTGGCCCCCAGAGCTGCGCCGGTCCGGGTTGGGGGTTCCGCAGGTGGGGGCTGAGCTCTCGGTGTCCTCCGCCACTTGTTGCTCGCGGGTCCTGCGGCTTCGGAGCTGTGAGGAGGGGCTTTGCAGGCACCAAGCCCTGCTGCAGCCCCTCCAGCACCTCCCCGNCCCCAGCAGGCTAAAGGCCTCCTACCTGGCTTTAATATATATGTCACAGACGTGTGTTTACATGATGCACATGTATTATTAGATATTTACGATTACACACACTCAACAGAGAATCTTTTCTGTGAAGACTTCGGGGTGGAGGGCGGAGGCATGGGATGTGAAGAGAGGGTCTGCCATCGTCTTCCTTCAAGACTCAAACCCACTCCCCTTGCTGCCCCTTTGCCCCTACTCGCGCCTCAGATGGCTGGGGACCAACAGGTGTTCTGAGCTTCCCGCGTCTCTGGGAGAAAGAAGCTCTAGGCTGAAGCGACTCGCTTCTCCGGACTCGCTCTCCATCCCCGAAATTGCCTTTGCTTTCTTCTCAACCAGGCAGCCGGCTCTCTTGTTTGTCTGCTTTTTAATTACTTATTTTCTTCCTCTCTAGAAGATCGTGTGCGCTCTGACCCTCTGTTGCTCAAGCATCAAATTGAAGGACGAGCCATATTAAGTGTAAAGGTTTATAATAATTTAAGTATTCATAGAATGCAGAACAATAAGATGTAGGAAATACAATTTGCATAATAAATATCAATATCACAACAGCTAAAACAAACCATGACAAATTATCTGTGGCTAAATGACCAAGAGATTACTGAATGTGAATTGCTGTCTTGAGCTATAGTCTAGAGGAGCCCTCTGTCCTCATCTTGCTAAAAAAAAAACATAATAATAAATAAATAAATGTTACATATCAAAAAGGAAATCAAGATCTGCCAACCCACCAAATGAGTTACACTTAAAAACAGCCTCCTATTATCCATTATGCATAAACTAATTTCAAGACTGCCCTGTCTTCACAGCCCTGGATATTCTGCTCGGTAATTACAGGCCCTAATACATGAACTGCAGGCAGTCCTCCAGAAGTCAAAAAGCTCCAGCAGGCAGACAGCACTACAGGAGGCTGGAAACCATCATCACATGGTCACTGGGATAATGTCCAGTCGGCAAAGTCCGACCTACTCTTATCACCCACGGAAGTAAAGCTACCTCGATCAGATTAAATGCAAAGCAGTGTCCCATCACGATCAGGAGAAAAACACTGACACCATATGTATGCTGAAAGACATGGCTCAGATGGTTAAGAATCTGCCTGCAATGCAGGAGGCCGGGGTTTGATCCCTGGGTGGGGAAGATGAATGAATCCCTGGAGAAGAGAATGGCAACCCACTCCAGAATTCTTGCCTGGAGAATTCCATGGACAGAGGAGCCTGGCAGGCTACAGTCCATGGGGTTGTAAAGAGTCTGACACAACTGAGCAACTTAGTTTCAGGTTTTCAAGGTCCTATATCCCAGTAAACCTAGACCCCTCAGTTCAGTTCAGTTCAGTCACTCAGTCGTGTCTGACCAGTCACTCAGTCGTGTCCGACTCTTTGCGACCCCATGAATTGCAGCACACCAGGCCTCCCTGTCCATCACCAACTCCCGGAGTTCACTGAAACTCATGTCCCTTGAGTCGGTGATGCCATCCAGCCATCTCATCCTCTGTCGTCCCTTCCTCCTCCTGCCGCCAATCCCTCCCAGCATTAGTCTTTTCCAGTGAGTGAACTCTTCACATGAGGTGACCAAAGTACTGGAGTTTCAGCTTCAGCATCAGTCAGCCAAAGTATTGGAGTTTCAGCTTCAGTATCAGTCAGTATAAATTTATATTTACTATTATTATTATTACTACTTTGTACTTATCGAGTTCTAAGTATTTTGCATGTGTAATCTCATTTAATCCTTAGAACAATCCTCATGGCATAGTATTCTCTCCCATCTTGTATTTTTTAAATGAAGAAAGATTAAGTGATTGCACCAAAGTCAAAGTTTGTAAGGTGCAGGCAAGGCTTATGCAATTAACCACTGTATTATACTGGGCCTCAATAAATATTTGTTAAATGAATGAATAAATTTCACATTACACGGCATGAATAATAAGCTACATTTTTAACATAAGGTAAAAATATGCCAGCAAGTCAGAAACGTGGTTTTTTTAAATAAATAAATAAATAACAGGAGTGCATTATACTCCTAAGGAAAAGCATTCCTCATGAGGCTATAACTCCAAGAAAATCTAGTCAGGCCCCAGCCCTCCCACACGAGGAACACAGTATGGGGACATTGGAAGATGTGGAGTGTTTTCATCTCCCTTCATTCTCTTGGCACATCAAATGAACACCTACGCAGATTTCCAGTTGGCAAAGAACAACATGGGACATTTCTGTAGGAAATGCTAATGCTGTATGACTTACCTCCCCAGAAGAATACAAATAGCTTTAGAAACTTCCACCAGAAAATGCCACCCTTGCCATAAGTTTGAGGAACTTGCACATCCGATTTCCCAGGTCACAGGACACCTTGATCGCTAGGTCTTCATGGAAAGCACCAGAACTGAAAATTTAGGATGAAGTTGTTGCAACCCTATCCACTAGCCACACTCCTCTGCCACCCTCAGCTCTTTCACGCTGAAGATCTCGCCAAACGATTTAACATATGGAACATGTGAAGAACGTATCAAAATTCCTGCAGCCGCTAAATACAAGTTATGACTACTCTGGCTTTCTCATAGTAAAGCTCGTCATTTTCTGCTTCGTGGACTAGAACTCCTCGCCAGCAACGAGTTCCAACATTTTTCCCCCAGCTACATGAATTTAACCAATTTTGAAAACCAGATGGTGTTTTTGCTATTTATAACTGATAATCAATTGTTTTGTGAATTTAATTTTTAAGAAAGAGCTGAAATAGTTATCAGAATTACAATCTGGGTGCTGCTTGTATTAGAATAAAATTACCAGAAGCACCAAGAGCCTGGCTCTTTTCTTATTTCCATAAGAAAACGTGATAGGGCAAGAGAGAGAGAGACCCTCCATTATTTGTCTTCCCTAAAACAGTGGAGAAACAAGGGTAAACATAAATGAAAAGTAAACATGAAAGGAAGATTCGTGTTTGGGGAACACATCAGAGACAATCAGTGAGAACTAGTGACATTCTGTTTTTAAAAATGCTAATTATTTGAGTGTCTGTGTATTGTTGTTTAGTCGCTGAGTTGTGTCCAACTTTTTGCAACCCCATGGACTACAGCACACCAGGCTTCCCTGTCCTTCACTATCTCTTGGACTTCACTCAAACTTATGCGCATTGAGTTGGTGATGCAATCCATCCATACATGACTACTGGAAATCATGTATTAAAACAATACAAATTATTAGGGAAAAGAAAACAATATTTGGCATCAGATTTGGCCTTGCTCCAGGATTATTTGAGCACCCATTAAAGTGGTTTAATCAGTTTACAGACTAAATGCTTTTGTACCCCCATCCCCGAATTCATAGGTTGAAGCTCTAACCCCAGCCCCTAATGTGGTGATATTTGGAGGCAGGACCTTTGGGAGTTATTTAGGTTTAGATGAGGTCATGGTGGTAGAGCACCCCTGATGGAGTTAATGCCCTAGGAAGAGAAACCAGGGTGTTCTCTCTCAACATGCAGGCCTGAGGAAAAGGCATTTGAGTACAGCTGGAAGGCAGCCATCCCAAGCCAGGAAGAGGGCTCTCACCAGAATCCAACCACACTGGCACCCTGATCTCAAACTTCCAATCTCCGGAACTGTGAGGAAATAAATGTCTGTTATTGAAGCCTCTCAGCTTATGGCATTTTGTTATAGCAGCCGAGCACCCTAAAATAATCCCTAGGCCGCAGCTTCTATTGTCAAAAGGTATATTAAAATTATAACAAATGTCAGATTTTTATGGAAAGTCTCCCATAAATTAAATTAGCTGTATGTTAGATATTGGACTGGAGAGACTCTTGGTCTACCTAGCTGACATCTCACCTATACTTAGACTATTAAGACCAAGCAATTCATCTTTGGGAGCATGAGTCTGTGAATCTTTGTGAAAAATAAAGCCAGGTAGATACATATTATTACCATTACTACTATTATTATTTTGTCTGTGCTGGATCTTTGTTGTGGCATATGGGCTCTTCATTGCAGTATCATGGGCTTAGCTGCCCCACAGCATGTGGGATCTTAGTTTCCTAATCAGGGATGGAACCCACATCCCCGGTGTTGGAAAGCAGATTCTTAACCACTAAATCAGCAGATTAGTCCCCTAGATCCAAATTTTTAAGTGAGTAGTTAAACACTTTACCCACAAATTTATTCTTCTAGAATCATAAAGTTAACAATCAACCCTTGAATATCAAGAGTTGAATATCAGTGTGAAGGAAAGGGAGGTACCAGAGTAGGTTGCAGAAACTACTATGGAAACACCAAGTCAAGAAGCAGCCCCAATGGCCATGGAAGGGTAATTTGTCATAGAGACTCATGTCATAGTTTGTTCCATCATATCTAGGAATATGTACAGGTAAACATAGCTGATCAAAATTTATATTCAGTAAAAGGGAAAAAATATATAGCACACCTCAGTGGACCAGTCACTGTTAAGTTATGGAAATACAAAGATGAATAAGAAACTACCGTCAAGGAACTTAAGAGGATAGTTGGGGAGACAGATGAATAGCACAGGTTTTATATATGATAAGTGTTTTTATCATATGTGCACAGAACTATGTGAACCATAACTGCACCCAAGAGGCAAGTGTGAATGTCTGTGTATCAGGGGAAAATTCACACAGAACATTGATAAGCTGAGTGCTAGACATTGAGAAAGACACCACAGAGTGGACAAGGATAGAGGGAGAAGATGTGACTATAAGGCCCCAAATCTTAGGAAAGTATGGATCTCTTAGGAAAGTTTAGGATCATAGATTGCCAGAGGACAGGTACCAAGAGAAGAAGCCAAGGAAAATATACAGGGACCAGGGAATGCCTTGACTGATATGCTAAGAAGTTTTAATTGTTGATGATAGATAATGGGACCTCATTGAATAAAGAGAATTTCACGGTCAGATTTATATTCTGGAAGAATGATGCTAGTGGTATGTGTTATTCACTCGGTTNAAGAGAAGAAGCCAAGGAAAATATACAGGAACCAGGGAATGCCTTGACTGATATGCTAAGAAGTTTTAATTGTTGATGATAGATAATGGGACCTCATTGAATAAAGAGAATTTCACGGTCAGATTTATATTCTGGAAGAATGATGCTAGTGGTATGCGTTATTCACTCGGTTGTATCCAACTATTTGTGACCTCATGGACTGTAGCCCTCCAGGCTCCTCTCTGCCCATGGAATTCTCTAGACAAGAATACTGGAGTAGATAGTCATTCCCTTCTCCAGGGAATCCTCCTGATCCAGGATCAAACCTGAGTCTCCTGCACTGAAGGCAAAGTCTTTACCATCTGAGCCACCAGGGAAGCCCATGCTAGTGGTATCATGGTTTTTGTTTGTTTGTTTGAAGTCTTAAAATGAAGCTTGGATTTGTATTTTCAGCATTTTAGTAAATACTGGTACTCAAGACAAGTACAAGGATATGGAACGAGTCGATTTGATTGCTGCTTCTTTGTTTAGAGGAAGGACAGCAGAAAGAAGGTGATTATTTCACTTGGGGACAAACTGGCTTCAAGGTGACTTTGAAGTATTTAGCCAGGCAATAAGTCTGAAATGCTGGTCTAGAACTCAGAAAATTGACTGAGCTGGGAGTCAAGGACATGTAGGCAGAAGCTAAGCCATGGACTTGAGTAGAGAGTGGGGAGAAGGGGAAGAGGAGGTCACCTAGGGAGAATATATCAAAGGACATTTGAAAAATGAGCTGGGTGTACCACTCTGATGAAAACCAGTTATTTAAGGAGTGGGTGGAGCTTGCGAAAGAGAAACGTGGGAATGGAGTAAAAATAAAAAGAGAGCTAAATAAGGAAGAGGCGTATTAAGTTGCTGCTACTACCAAGTAAAAAAGTACATTCACAAGAAAGATAAAGGGCTGACAGTAGAGATGAAATGCTGAGGTCCAGTATATGACCAATCTCACCTTCCACGTAAACAGTTTGATTCAAGTTTGACAGAACAAGGAGAGAGATATATGCTAACTTTACTTATCTTGCCAGTAGAGCAGGAAGATGGGATTTGCTAGTGATTTTCTAATATGGAGGAAATAGCTTTAGAGTTTTCTCAATCTGACATTCAATTTCATTGACACTGACAGACAGCCTTGGGTGGGATAGAGGGAGCCTTGCAACTGAGGTAACTCAACTAATTATTACATGTAACTTTAGTTTTTATTTTCAAACTAAAATACGATTGGTCATGATGCTGTAAAAGTTTTTCCCAACACTTTTAAAAGTCACATTACCCTGATAGGATATCATAATTGTCAGATCTGGCTTTGTGATAATTTCGTAGCAGTACAGCATAACTTCCCCAGCAGCAGGATTTCAGCAAGATCCATTAAAGACAGATATTGATATCTATAGATTTTCATAAAGCTGCAAATATAAAATAGCCATATTATGAATATGAGATTGTATCACTCATGCTGCTAAAAGATGACAATGGTAATATAACTTTTGTAATGTGAGTTGTAAACAGGACAAGTTCTGAATAGAAATTGTCTTGATCATTTATCTTGCAGTCCCAAACAGGAAAAGCTTTTAGGAAAATGATTTCACAAACCCATCCTTGGGGGTCTTATGATGGCCCTGTCGAAGTTTTCATGTTTGACCTTCTACTCTCAAATGACATGTAAATCCTTCAACTGCATTTTGAATCGATATTATATTACATTGTTCTTCTTCCTGGTTATCCCTGCCTGACTAGTGGGTTACTTTGAGATTTTGAGTTTTGCACCAAAGAGCCCATGTTTATTCATTCTTCAAACTATCAAGTTAAACCAAAGCATCATCAGACTTATATCAAACAACCAAACCCACAATTTCCAAAGGACAACACGCAATGTAGCCATGTAGCTTACATTAAAGCCAGTGCCTGCCTAAATCCCATGTAACTTTTTGAAACTGTAGGGGCTTGTCCAAAGGGTTCCAGAAGGAGAATACTCATCTTACTCTTTTGCAGATTTAAGGGGCACTTTCCCCCCTTTTTAAAGTTATTTCAGCTCTCCAAAGATATCCTTCTATTAGCTAGCAGGAACCCTACGTGGTGCTTTGAATATTGCCTTTTACCTGTCCCCAGAGTGAAGAACCAAAGTTCGGTTTGTTTAAAGACCATGTTTTGAAGAAAAGCAAGGCTTAATTTCAATCTTTCATGTTCACTGACAGCATTGTCACTTCCTAAGCTATTTCTCTAAGACTTTTGTTACAGTACTAATATCTCTCTATATATTTTATTTATGTGGCTTGGTCTGTGATGAATAACACATTTATGCAAAAATCTCAATATATCTACAAGATACCAATAGACAGAGTAGCCATACTCTCATATGCTGCAGTTAATAAAATGCAGTAAAAAGCATATAGTTTCAGAGGCAATTAGTACAGTTCATGACTTCAATTACCAAAAAAAAAAAAAAAAAGCCTTCGTGATTTCTAATAATTGTTATTTATCTTTCATCTAAAGTGTTCCTCTTGTCTGTGTCAGCTTTGGCCCAGAAATAGCATTGCCACTGGGGAAAGCATAGAGCTTCCACTTACCACACTAGGATAAAGAAGAGAAATTGAGGATCAGGACCTAGAAACTCCTACAGTCTGCCCTTGGTATTCACAGATTCTGAGGGTTGCAGATTCAACCAAATTCGGATAAAAAAATTCCACAAAGCTCCAAAAAACAAAACCTGAATTTGCCATGCGTCAGTAACAATTTACATAGTATTCACATTTTATTAGGTATTATAAGGAGTCTAAGAGTGATTTTGCTGGCAGAATCCCATGGACAGAGGAGCCTGGCAGGCCACAGTCCATAGCGTGTCAAAGAATCAGACACAACTAAGCATATACACGTACACAGAAGTGATTTAAAGTAGGCAGGAGATTATATGCAAATACTGCGCTGTTTCATATAAAGGACCTTGGTAACTAACTGGGTCCTGGAACCAGTCCCCCATGGATCCTGAGGGATGACTATACTTCCCTTAGAGAGCTACTCCAAGGGAAAGTCAATTACCAGGCTTCTCAGTTCATACTGCCAGCCTGAGGACTCTTTTGCTTGCTAATGCAAAGGATGAAAAAAAATCTCATGAAGTCAATTCAAACCTAGGAAAGGTTAGTGATTCCAAGTTGATAAGGTCTTTGACACATTAGTCTCCTAAAGATGCACTTTGTAAAGCAAAGTCATCTTAATATCAGTTCGGTTCAGTTCAGTTGCTCAGTCATGTCCGACTCTTTGTGACCCCATGAATCGCAGCACGCCAGGCCTCCCTGTTCATCACCAGCTCCCAGAGTTCATTCAGACTCACGCCCATCGAGTCAGTGATGCCATCCAGCCATCTCATCCTCTGTCGTCCCCTTCTCCTCCTGCCCCCAATCCCTCCCAGCATCAGAGTCTTTTCCAATGAGTCAACTCTTCGCATGAGGTGGCCAAATTACTGGAGTTTCAGCTTTAGCATCAGTCCTTCCAGTGAACACCCAGGACTGATCTCCTTCAGAATGGACTGGTTGGATCTCCTTGCAGTCCAAGGGACTCTCAAGAGTCTTCTCCAACACCACAGTTCAAAAGCATCGATTCTTTGGCGCTCAGCCTTCTTCACAGTCCAACTCTCACATCCATACGTGACCATCCATCTTAATATCAGATACCACTGACTCCCTCCATCTGACTCCATTCCTGTTTTGAGAGTGATGCAAGCCCAAAGGGGAGGTTCTCAGTCAGTCACTTGTCCAGCCTTCCATCTCCAAGCAATGCCTGTGGGATTTTTCCTTCTCCTAAAGGATCTTCCAGGGAGGCTGAAATCACAGAGAACCTAGAAGTCTCATGTTTGATGTTTAAATTGTTCTGTCCCCTCTTCTCAAACTTACAGGGCATCCATCACACTTGTATTCAGCATCACAATGTTATGCTGGTAAATTACATATGTTCAGTGTCTACTGCAAATAGAATTTCTGATTTACAATTTACAAAATTATGTCTTCCACCCTCTGGGTTTGCATTGTGGCTCATCCACGGGGCTTTTACTCAATATGTATTTTGTTATGAAAATGAAAAACAAAAAAGAAAAAGCCCTCTCCTTCCT
This sequence comes from Neotragus moschatus, assembly GCA_006410615.1. Taxonomy (NCBI): domain Eukaryota; kingdom Metazoa; phylum Chordata; class Mammalia; order Artiodactyla; family Bovidae; genus Neotragus; species Neotragus moschatus. Next base: position 3,094,711 of record SJYA01002278.1, on the reverse strand, counting down.
TTCCCCCGTCCTGCATCGTAAGTGCTAATAAAACAAGTCTTTTGATTTAAAAGAAATCCTATTGAAGACCTAAACGCGTGTCATCATGGAAGCATCATTTCTTCATTAACTGATTCTTTTCCCAATTGGAAGTGCTTTGCAAAAAGCCATATTCTTTCAAAACCAGTGATAAAGATGTATTTGGAATAAATAAAAAGAGGCCCTGTCATGAATCCCTCAGACTGTTAGCGATGGTGACTTTTAATGCCAGTTCCTAAGAACTCAGTCTTTTTATCTTCTAATGTTCAAAATTAATTTGCCAAGCCATACAAATGGGTTCTCTCCCCTCGCTATCATCGTCTTTAAAATCACTGAAGTTTAGACTTTGCTTTCCATATGGAAACAGAGGAGATAGTATTTCTAGTGTTTCTTCTCCTTTAAAAAAAAAACAAAACAGTATCATTGATTTATTTAGCTTGAATAATTGAGAAAAGAGATCTGTTTTTGCAGAGGGCAAGAGGGCTGCAGCTAAAGCATAAATATCTAGTACACAACTGTAGCTCAACTCAGTTATCTGGGGTCTGGGGAGACTCCAACCTGCCCATTTCTGTCTATCCGAGGCAGGCTAAAAACCACCCCATATGGAACTGGTTTGCTGAATCAGGTTACAGTGGTCAATTCTATATTTTCATCATTTTCAAAAGATTGCTCCTCTACTTTTGAAAGGCACTGCAAATAAATAAGATGAAGAAAAGAAAAAACCCATTTTCTGCCTTGAAAGACCCAACTAAAGAGAGCTTAGTATTCTTTTTTTATTAATTTTTATTGGAATATAGTTGCTTTACAATGTTGTGTTATTTCCTCCTGTATAGCAGAATGAATCAGCCATATGTATAGATTTATCCCCTCTTTCATTTTTCTTTCCTTTCCATTTAGGTCACCACAGAGCATTGACTAGAGTTCCCTGTGGTATATGGCATGTTCTTATCAGTTTTCTGTTCTATACATAGCAGTGTGTGTGTGTTGATCTCAGTCTCCCAATTCATCCCACTCCCTACCTCCCGCCTTGGTGTCCATACGTTTGTTCTCTACGTCTGTGTCTCTATTTCTGATTTGCAAATAATCTCATCTGTACCATTTTTCTAGATTCCACATATAAATGATATTATGCCATGTTTGTTTTGCTTTTCCTCTTTCTTAATTACTTTACTATTTCATCCTGTATGACAGTCTGTAGGTCCATCCGCATCTCTGCAAATAGCAATTTTGTTCCTTTTATGGCTAATAGTCCACTGTATATGTATACATCTTCTTTATCCAAGAGAGCTTAGTACTCTTCATCCTGGTATTCCCACAAAGCTCCCCAGTTCAAAAATCACTGAAAGGACACCAGGAGAACAACCTAGAAGTCACATTAGAAGGATGGTTACCATAGCCCCCTGTGTGTATGTGTGTCTGTGTGTGTTCAGTTGCTCAGTAGTGTCTGACTCTTTGTGGCCCTATGGACTGTAATGCACCAGGCTCTTCTGTCCATGGAATTTCCAGGCAAGAATACTGGAATGGGTTGCCATTTCCTACTCCAGGGAATCTTCCCAACCCAGAGATCAAAATCCTGTCCCTTCCACCTCCTGCATTGGCAGGTGGATCCTCTACCACTGCGCCACCTGGGAATCCCACCATAGCACCCTGGTCAGTACTAAACAGTCTTTTTTATTTCAGAGTATTTACAGGATGTCTTTTTAGGTCTCCCAGCTGCGGTAAAATGCATCATTTTAGACACTTTGCATTTCGGTTAAACCTTTGACTCTAGAAGAAATTATAACTTTTCTGAAGGTTAGTTGCTCATTACGTTGACTTTTAAATTTGTTTATTAGGGTGAAAATGCAGGACAACAGGAGGAAATTGATATTTTAGAACACAATGTGCCAGACTATGTGCTTGTTTGCCTTACGTGAGTCATGCACTCTCTTTTGAAAGCTCTCCACTGATAAGCGTATTATACAAAGGTCCCTTCTGGCAGAAAAAATTGAAATAGGCTCATTCTGATCCTAAAAAAAAAAAAAAAAATGGTGAATGGAACGTTATTTGAAATTTTGTTGAAGGGATTCAGATTGTCAAACTGCTTCACTGGATTTATCACTGGATATATGGATATAAGAGAAAATCTGTATTCAAATGCTTTAGAACTATTTTTCTTTGGTTAGTTTGAAATTCATTTTGACAGAGGTGTACACATTTTAATCAAGGCTGAGACACATGGACTAAGAGAGAGAAGCATCAATATTTCCCTTAAGGGTTAAGGTACTTTTTCCTGATATCTCTTTCCATGAAGCTCAAAAGTTAAATGGTTCTGCCTTCATCTTCCTTACAATTGCTTTCCTGGGTATTTTAAAATTAATCAATCAAGCAAATACTTATTGACGAATATACCAGTTCTGGCACTAAGAAAGATATGAAGTGTACAAGACATGATATCTTATCTTGAAGAATTTATAATTGAATTAAAGAGGCAAGATCTGTGGAAAGTTAAGTAACTGCTTCAGGCAGTATATGAAAAACATCTGATATGTAGAAGGGGAAAAGCTAGGCAAATATATTAGAATCCAGTTAAATGATTTCTTATCGTACAGATATAGTTATTTCAAGAAACTGCTTATGTCTCTTATATAAATAAAATGAAAAGTTTTATATAATGTAATTGACCATAAATACATTCACATTTCAGAAAACATTACTATAATTGTACATCCAAATCATATATCTACTCATGAGCGTGCATGCATGCCAGGTGTCTGACTCTTTGAGACCTCATGGACTGTAGCCCTCCAGTCTCCTCTGTCCATGGGATTCTCCCGGCAAGAATCCTGGAGTGGATTGCCATGCCCTCCTCCAGGGGATCTTCCCATCCGAGGAATCAAACCAGCATCTCTTATGTCCCACATTGGCAGGCAGGTTCTTTACCACTAGTGCCACCCGGGAAGCCCATATCTACTCATATTGATACCTTATTATTCTGAATGGCCAACTTGAGAAAAAAAAATCAGAACAGGATGCAAAGTTTACATATAGTTTCATTTCATAGGGAAAGGTATCCTTTTCTACTCTTTTCTCACTCCTTTCCTGCCATTCAAAAGCCTGAAGGACATTGTAGTAGGCTGATGAATGTCCCTCTAGAATTTCCAGCTCCTAATTCTTGGAAACTGTGAACGTTCCTTCACAAGCAACTTTCATATTATATGGAAAAGTGATCTTTGCAGACGGGAGATTATCCACGTAGGCCCTAAACGCAATTATAGTTATCTTTGTAAAAGGGAAGCAGAAAGAGATGGAGCATGCACACAGAGGAGCAGATGCAAAGAAGAAGCAGAAACTGAAAACGGAGGTCACTCAGTCTTGTCTGAGTCTCTGTAGCCCCAAGGACTGCAGCCTACGAGGCTTCTCCATCCATGGAATTTTCCAGGCAAGAGTACTGGAGTGGGTTGCCATTTCCTTCCCCAGGGGATCTTCCCAACCCAGGGTTGGAACCTGGATCTCCCGAATTGAAGGCAGATGCTTTTACCATCTGAGCCACCAGGGAAGCTCACTGTGTATAGAAGGAGCAGAGGGAGATTGAAAGATGCTGGTCTTGCAGACTGGAATGACGCTGCCTCAAACCAAGAAATCAAGGGTCCCCAATTGTTAGGAAGTGGGCCGCCCAGCAGGAGATGAGCAGCGAGCCAAGGAAGCTTCATCTGTGTTTATAGCTGCTCGCTTTACCCATAGCTCTCATTACCACCTGAGCTCCGCCTCTATCAAATCAGCAGTGGCATTAGATTTTTGTAGGAGCAGGAAGCTTACTGTGTACTGTGTATGCAAAGGATCTAGATTGCACGCTTCTTATGAGAATCACTCAGAAAACATCCTTTTTGCCATGATCCATGAAAAAATTACCTTCCACAAAACTGGACCCTGGTGCCAAAAAGGTTGAAGACCACTGCCAAAAAATAATAGTAGCGCCCAGAGGCTGGAAGAGGCAAGGAACAGATTCTCCCCTGGAGTTTCTGGAGACTGTGCAGCCTGGCCAGCACCTTGCTTTTGGCAGTGGTACTCACTTCAGTATCTAACTGATGCTGAAGCTAGAGCTCCAATACTTTGGCCACCTGATGCAAAGGGCTGATTCATTGGAAAAGACCCTGATGCTGGAGAAGATTAAGGGGAAAAGGAGAAGAAGGCAGCAGAGGATTAGACAGTTGAATAGCATCACCAGCTCAATGGACATGAATTTGAGCAAGCTTTGGGAGATAGCGAACAACAGGGAAGCCTGGTATGTCACAGCCCATGGGGTTGCAAAAAGTTGGACACGACTTAGTGACTGAACAGCAACAACACACTTCAGACTTTTGGCCCCTAAAACTGTGAGAAAAATACATTTCTCTTTTTCTAAGCTGCCAAGTTTGCGGTGATTTGATGCAGCAGCCTCAAGAAACTAATACAGACGCTAATGTTTATTGAATGTTCACTGCGAGTCCATTACTCTCTATGAAACATCTCATTTAATTCTTGCAACAACTGAGTTGTAGTATTATTATGTGGATGAGAAAATTACAGCTCAGAAAAGTTAAACAATTTGCACAGATCTATCTGAGTTCACAAGCCCATGCTCTTCATATAAGGTCATATTTTCTCAGTGCTTTTCGTTCCTGTTGATTGACAGTCATGCTTGTGTCAGGGGAGGATAACCCAGCCTGAGGTGAAACATAACCAACTTCAACACAGACATGTGTAGATTTCTTTCCCTTTGTCTACTTCACAGGTTCTATTCTAGCCCAGCACATACACTCAGATCCTGACAAAACAAAACACCATTGCCTTCTTGCTGTGGAAACTGACAATGATTTGGGGCTGAAGGTCCCCTTTGGGACAGGTGCTGTGGCTTAACCCTTACTTGGCTGCAGGANTTCCCTTTGTCTACTTCACAGGTTCTATTCTAGCCCAACACATACACTCAGATCCTGACAAAACAAAACACCATTGCCTTCTTGCTGTGGAAACTGACAATGATTTGGGGCTGAAGGTCCCCTTTGGGACAGGTGCTGTGGCTTAACCCTTACCTGGCTGCAGGAGTTGTATCTTGGCCCCAAACTCCAAATTTCCTCCTGCGCTACTGCTGCAACTCTCACATATCTGATGGCAACAGCGTGCATTGCTAGTTTACATTTTGGCAAAGGAGGCTTTCTAATAGAGCAGGGAAGCTGAGATGGGAGGAGGGAGTTAATTTCATCTTGGTTTCCTCTTCCTCCCTTTGATGACTGCCCTGGCCTTTGAAGTTGGGTAAATACACAGCATGGTGGGAGGGGATGCCAGCTGCCCAGAAACCACTGGCAGAATATGGAAGGGCTGTTGCCTTCCCTCCCCAGCCTGGGAGGTGTGCCCTGTGGCAACACTTCTTCCCTGGGGTAATTCACATGGGGAGCTGTCAGATAACAAGTCCCAACTGGTACGCTGCCTGTGAGGCCCTAAACAGGGATCGGCTTTGGATGAGGGTTTTCTGACTCCAGCATTGTGTTCTCAGATGATGTTCCACTCTTGAAGTTGTTATCTGTGCTGGCAGGAAAAAGAGGAAAAGCCCCTCATCTCTTTCCTTTTGAGCTTTTATCCCCACTTCTCCCCACCACCCTCTTTCCCAGTCCTTTTGCAGTTTCGGGGGCTGAGCTCTCTAGGTCTCCTTCTTCCTTTTCTATTAAACTGTAAACTGCTACATGGCCTATTCAAGCCACAAGCGTTTATCAAGCCCCTACAGTATAGAATACCATGTGTTAAGGTTTGTACTGTCCGAAGGCATAGCTTGGTGCCAAAGAAGAGAGCCAGAGTGGCTGTGAGTGGAAGGGGCTATAAGAAGGAGCAAAGGGCTGTCAATAGGATCCAACCTAGCTTTTCTTGTAGGAAAAAGAAAAAACCTTTCAGAGGACAGCTTCCTACTAAAGGAGACACACCTAGATACCAAAGATTGCAATTGAAAAAAAAAAAGTCCACAAGAGACAGTTGGACCATACTGACAAGATAATTGGAAACAACCAAAGCAGGGGATCAAAGAGCGGAAGAAGAGCAAAATCAAATGCAAGAGGGGAAACTTTTGAAAGGAAGAAAGAGATATAGCCTGCAGTGAATCTAGTAAAGACTCTGTGAAAGGCTGAGGAGAACGGCCCATGCTTAGCAATCCACAGATTAGGAGAAAATGATGATTGAAAAGCCAGTGTTCTCACAAAGGAGACCAGCATCAGCCGTGAACAAGCTCAGGTAGAAACTTCTGGGGCCCTGTCAGTGAATTCTCCTCAGTACCACCCTTTTCTCCTTGGAGATTCAACTAAAACTTCATCTTTTCCAAGAAAGTTTTCTAATTTTAGGAACAAAATGAATGTTGCTACTACATCTATTAAGAAGAATGATGAAAATGTGTTGAACACTTGCCATATACACATCAGGGTTTATCTATCATATCTAATATTATGTTCTATTGTGAAACACTATTCTTATCCACATTTCCTTAACCACGGATAAAGAAACTGTGGGTTGATAATACTAAGTAGTTTACTTAAGATAACCATTAGTAAGTGGCGGAACCAGTTAGGAACTTGGAACTAAGAGTGTCTAATTCTGGATTCATTCTATATTGTCAGATATATGGTAAATAGTATGGATGTAGAGCACACATAGGAGAGTTCCAGAAAAACATCTATTTCTGTTTTATTGCCTATGCCAAAGTTTTTGACTGTGTGGATCACAATAAACTGTGGAAAATTCTGAGATGGGANGCCACCTGATGCAAAAAGCTGACTCATTTGAAAAGACCCTGTTGCTGGGAAAGATTGAGGGCAGGAGAAGAAGGGGACGATAGAGGATGAGATAGCTGGATGGCATCACCAACTCGATGGACATGGGTTTGGGTGGACTCCGGGAGTTGGTGATGGACAGGGAGGCCTGACACGCTGAGGTTCATGGGGTCGCAAAGAGTCAGACATAACTGAGCAACTGAACTGAACTGAACAGCACACATACACGCACAGACACAGATGTACTCTCTCCAACATCATCTTTATGGAGATGGTTCTCTACAATAGCTCTTTGCATCTCACCAGATCCTCGGATGTCATGATAAGCCTTCAACCAGTTTCTTCCTGCCACTCTTTCTAGAAATGTTGGTCAATTGTCCCAGTATACAGTGGGACTTACCATGCCTCATAATATAAAGAAATGTACCCATCTCTAATTCTGTTTCCTGGATCATTTATTTTAACACAATTCGATCCTCCATGAAGTTTTTAACACTCAGGAAAATAGTTATTCTGGTTTTTTCCAAGATAAATTCAGTACTATTACATGCACAATTTTTTCTTGGTCATTTAGGTTCAAAACAGCAATACAAATAAATGGCAAGAAGACAAGCCTTTGTTTCCTCTATAGGACAGCAGAGAGCTCAGTGGATAAGCACACTGCAATCTGGTGTCTTTATAGTCATTGGTTGAGAACAGACCCTCGCCATGTTCGCTTAATGGTACTCAGTGGCTCTAAGTCTGAAATAGACATCCGATTCACCCGGATGGCTTGTTAAACCCAGATTGCTGGGTGCCACCTCCAGAGTTTCTGATTGTGTAGCCTGGGGTGGGGGCTCTAGGATTTGCTTCTCTGGCAGGTTCCCAGATGCTGCTGAGCTGGGTGCCACATTTTGAAAAGCACTGGTGTCAAGAAATGGATGTATATGCCTATCTTAGTACTAAATAACATAACCAATCTGGGCTGCAAGGGACAGTGTTAAATGCATATGTACCCCCCCACACACACACACACACTCCGCGACCCTATGAACTGTAACCCGCCAAGTTCCTCTGTTCTTACATTCTCTAGGCAAGAGTACTGGAGAATGCTAGGCCCTCTTTCAGGGGATCTTCCCGACCCAGGGGTCAAACCTGTGTCTCTTATGTCTCCTGATTGGTAGGCAGGTTCTTTACCGCTAGCGCCATCGGGAAGCCTATAAACACACACACACATATATAAACAATATATAGCATGTATATGTATATATGTATGTGTATCACAATATGTGAGCATGTATGTATTAATATAACTGTCCAAAACATGTTAGCTCAGATCACTTCTTTTTATCCTCATAAATTCCCTGTGAAGTAGTATCATAACATTGTGTATCTAAGGCAATGGACTCTAGGGTCAGACAGGCTTACGTTCTCAAACCCAGTCTTCCCATTTCTAGTTCCTTTGAACAACTCAGTTAGACTTATTTCCTCATTTCTAAAATTGAAAAATGTGAGTATGTACTTTGTCACGTTGTTATGAGGATTAATTGAGATAAAGCAGGGAAAATACTTCCCACATTGATATTTGATAACTATTCCATGAACACAGGTCCCATCTTTCTCATCCTAAAAGAATAAAGGACTTGCTCAGGTACCCTAACCTGGTGGGGGCAGAGCTGAGCTTCTTGAATTCCAAGCTCCGATTCCCGTCTGGGTGATTTCAGCACGTGGCAGATTCTATAGGCGGCTTTGGGGATGATGCTACCTCCGTTAATGAAGCCTCGGGGAATGGAGTTCTTTTATTTCACATTTTAAAAGCAAACAAAAAACCCTTCATAAATCATTTGAAGAAAAGCTGCATGTATTCACAGCTGCCCATGACAAAAATACCTCTGAGCACAGCTTCTATTTGTCCCTTCCCAGGTGAATGTAAATAGGGCTCATCCTAGGCAAATCTGTTGAAGAAGTGGAAGATTTCTTTATTCCACCTTGGTAGCAAATGTCAGGCATGCTCTTTCCTCCCTCTGCCTTTCAAAATAAGAAAGTGTCTGCTATCAGTCATTTACTCTTATCGGTAGATTGACTTTAGTGTGAATGAGTTGCAATATATAATCACATTTGTATTTTAAGGCTTTCATACTTAATTACGAGAACCCAAACTTTTTCTTCATTAACATAAATTTCAGGCATTAGCTGGCAGACAGAGAGAAATGAGGGAAGTTAAGAGAACCCTGAGCTATCTTTTCTGTCTCCCTGAGACATTAAGAGAATGCACTGGGAACTGTCAAGTTCTTTTCTCCAAACCAATGACTTGCTGGGGAGTTGGATAAGATGAAGTGGAGAATTTTTTTCCCCAAATTTCCATAACTCATTCCCCTGTCAAGTTCCCAAGTAAACAGAGAGGTAAAAGTCAATGCTTTGCATAGCCAACAGAATTTTGGGGCTAGTCTACAAACCCCACTCAGATTGTCATCTGTATATCCTTTCTTTATAGAAAATCTGAAATGGTCAATGTTCCAGACCCTCTCTCTGCCCCTCTCCCCAACCCCTTAGATTTGACTCCTTTTTCCCGTTTAGGATGTGAACGTGAACAAATTACTGGGCTGGCCAAAGAGTGCGTTCAGGTTTCTCACCACATCTTACAGAGAAATCAAACAAACGTTTCGGCCAACGGTGAGCAGACACTTGTTCTCCCCACAACATGTATGGTCTAGGGCAGTGGTTTAAATACAGGCTCTAAATACATCAGAGCCTCTGTGGAGGGGGCTTTTCCTGAACCCCACCTCAAACCTACTGACTTGGAGTCTTTGGGAAGGAAACTGATTTATCAAAAGCTCTGCTGATGATTCAGGTGAGCGCCCAACACAGAATCATTCTGGGGGTTCAATCTCTCCTCTTCCTTTCTCCTGCTCCCCCCACAACATTACACAACATTAAATGTGCTCTTCCCCATCCTTCCCTCTATCCGGGGAGACAGCACGGTTTTGGTATTCTGATCCATCCTTTGTTAGTTACCATTTTAGATTTTAGTTAGTATTTAATATTGTTTTTCGTCATAATCTTTGTGGTCTAGTATCTTGGCACCCACACTTCTGTCTATATATTTCTGTGTCAGGTAATAATGTTTATGAAAGAGCTCTGTCATTGAGAAGCATCTTTGTTGTTAATAACGGTTCTACCTGTAGTCTGAACCATGTTGTCTGGGTTAGAGCTACTGTTTTCCTAGAGCACCAGGATTCCTTCCCGGCCCTCTGCCCTCCAGCTTCAGGTTTGATCAGAGCACCTGACTTCCTTTGTTTCATGTTAAATACTGTAACAAATTGTGGTAGTTTGGAGGTCAAGTTTCTTATCTGTATAAGGAGAGTTACTGGTTGGCAAATGAGATCTCTGAGTGCCAGAGGCCTTATGGTTACTAAGTTCATACCAAGTGTTGTAATTATTGTGATGATTTATCACTCAAAAAACTCTTGATCGTACAACCAAGCCCTTCAAAGATCCATCCAATTTAGCTCCGAATCAATACCAAATGTTATCCAAAAGTCAAGTTCTGTTATAAGACACTAGACCCATGACTGATCAATAGACAGATAGACAAATGTGCAGGCTATAGGCTGCTCAGTTATCATTCTAAACTGCCAGTTTAAAAAAAAATTTTTTTTTTTAAGGAAAAGAAAGGAAGAAAAAGGTTAAAATTCCTAGATTGGATAGAATGAGCTGAAGTGGTTTCAAATGGATTTGAGAAACTGAACTGTTCCCAGGCGGAAAGATAAAATGTGAAGCTACAGTCAGTCTGGCTTTCTGGCTCTCCTAACCTTTTTACTGCCGGATAATGAGGAATCAGCTATAATTTAGACATAGTATTCTTTTCACAGATTATATTGAGGCTTGTGGGATGGGGAGAGAGAAGGGAAGGGAGAGAGAGTCACTTTATAGTCTGGCATCATCTTTCTCCAGCAGAAGAGACAAGCACACCCTCCTAAGAGCCACCTCAGGGATACACAGCCCTTTGCATGCTGTTTTGCAGACTTCCAAGTCAAGAGGGTGTGCCAGTTGGATTTATTACAATTGGAAGAAAAGAAATTGTAATCTTTAAAAGCCAACGACATGGTGCCTTATAATAAGAGAATGAAGAATCATTTCACATTTAAAGCAAATTAGATTACTGGGGTCAAATCCTTCAGCAAAGACATCATGTCTTCTGATTGATGCTAGTATATTTGACATCCTTCCCTCTTCTCCAAGTTTTGCATTCACATTTGAGTTTGTTTTTTTTTAAGAAATTTATGGAGTGAAATAAAAAGGCCAGATAATGAATGGAAGGGAAAAGGTGAATCGCTGATCCATGGGCTGAACCAAGGCTTACCTTCATTGCTTCTACATCTGAAAGTCAACTCACAAGATTGTCTGGTCAAGTACCAAGTGTCTAGGTAGGACCAAACCCAAGCCACTCAGGAAAGGGTGTCACATTTCCAAATGATCTTGGAAGGAGATTTTCTAGCTTTTGCAGTTGCTTGTTCTGATTTGGTCTGTAAGTAACACCAGGAGATTCTGCCTATTTGAACTCTTGCCTTACAATTTAAGATTTTGCCGCTAATCTGTCCTTTTCATTTCTCTCAACTTCCTCCAAAACACCCACCAGCCACATTTTTCTGATCTGGGATATGGCCTGTAATTATGCTTCACTCCCATCCAAAGATCTTCCTAATAATATCATTGAACTTTTAAGGAAATATATAAATTGACATCCATATATGATAAATGTAATACATATTCATCTCACTATAGGACTGTTCTTTCTGTTTCTCATCAAACCAGGAGCCCGTAGGGTCTCTCTCCTTCAACCCCAAGGTTAACCCTGCACCCTTGTCTCCTATTCTTGGTCATGATCCCAAGCTTCTAAAGGGTCTATCTACTTCTTTTCCACTTTTGATTCCTTACGTCTCTCAAGAAATTGCAAAGTAAGAAGAAAAAGATTCTAGTTCTAATCCAGCCCTGGTCTGTGATCCATTGAAAACTAAAGAATTCTAATCCAATTCTGATCAGGGGTTAGCTGGATGTGGGAGTGCAAGGATAAGAATGAATAGATGACATTTTCCATTCTCCTGCAGTTAGAACAACGGATGGCTGGAAGTTCAAAGTGTTTTCTCTTCAAGCTCTGTCAAGGTCTGTGGGCTTTTATAAACAATACTATCTGTCTTCTATCTAATGGTTTCAACATACCTGGTTAACACTTCTCAATAATTACCCCATTGGCGAGGCAGAGAATGAAAGATGGTAATTAGGAGTTGGGCCAAACTGTTCTCAGCACTGTTGATCGGAATTAGAGTCAAGGCTGCCTACTCCCTGGTCTATTTACTTTCCAGCCAATTCATTCCAAATGGACTTCCTTGCCCCTTTCACCAGCATCTCTCTTGAAACACAAATGGGCTGAGAAGACCCACAGTCACCTCTGGAATAGTAATTTTTCTGCTCCTAAGAAAAGTCTCTCTGGAGATCCTTTGTGCCAAGTGGAGGTTTAGATGATCCAAACATTTAAGTGCATATTGATTGCAGTCAGATACTGTACCCTGACCCACATCTCAAGCTCTGGACTGTATTTCTCTGGAATACCAGCTTTTTATGTATTAACCTTCTAGCAGCTCCTCATGGAACAGAGCAGAGGCCAAAATTAAAGGCCTGGACAGGGGTCAGAGTTTTACCTATTAAGCTGTGCTGGAACTTGACCTTGAGAACTGAATTTTGCATTAACTTAATATTGCTACAGATTCTTTAAAGAATCTAAATAATTGGGCAGCCATTCTGTTTAATTCACTCTTGTTTCGTCATTCTTCTGTTTGAAAACAAGACTAAGAAAAAAAAGGCAACAGAAGCACAGATCTCTCTCTTTTCAAATTATGAGGTTACAGTTTATTCACATCAACTCTGATTGTGGAAAGGGTCAGGATCCCCAAGGAATGTTGACTCTACAGACACAAGGGAAAAGGGAGTTTCAGGATGGAGGAGTGCCATGTCATAGAAGCATGAATCCTTGAGCTGTAAGATACATTAAAAAAATCATCTGGTTCAGCCACCTGCATTCAGACAAGGAAAGACCGTCAGAATTACCTTTTCTCTGGGAGAAACTGGGATCCAGAAGAGGTGACTGGTCAAGTGATTTATCCAAGGTCAGAAGTGGCCTCCTGCCACTGCCTCCAACTACAGCACTGGCAAAGGAGAGCTCAACTCATCCACAGAAGGGCTATAAATGTCTATTCCTCCGGCAGAAACCAACTACCTACAGGCCAGATGGCTAGAGTGATAAAACTATTATTAATTTTTTCCAAAAGGCGCTTTTTAAAATGAAGAATGGAGCCGTGCAATTGAAAGCTCTATCCAAGAAACATGAGATGCACTCAGGATGGGCTGCTGTCAAGGACAGGCTGGCACCAGGCCCTCAGGAAGCTTCATGGACTTCAAACCAAATTATTATAGTGATTTCAATCAGCAGATGGGATTCCACAAACAATAACATTTACAAGATAATCTCCATTCTAAGTAATTGTTATTTCCCAAGAGCCGGATGGTGGGAAAGAGTATAGCCATTCCAAGGAAGATACACCTGCTTCCGAATATCTTTCCCCCCTTCAATTAGCTTTTGGTTCAATATACATATAACACATTTTTGTGCTTACCTACACACACACACACACACACACACACACACTGCCATACATACACACAGGGCCCCTGAAAAGCCCACAGGGCAGCTCATTGGTAGGATCTTAATCATCGCACATGTAAGTTTCAGACTGGCTCTCCACTAGTAAAGAGCAAAACAGAGCTGGGCAGCGGTGTTCCCGTATCAAAGAACAAAGTTGAAACTCCCATACAATTATGTTTGATCACAGTAGAAGGTGAAATCATTAGATATTAGCGAGGTGCAGTGGAATAAAAATGATGTGTTAGCGGGGGTTCATTACACTGTATTTTCAGAGCCAGGAAGATCAATGTGTTCATGCATCATGAATTAGGCTCCGGCTTTAGCCTTCCCTGCTCTCCGGAAACCCAACATGATCTATCACCAGCCATACATCACCGTTTCAGGATTGTACATTAACGAGAAAGCTGCAGTTTCCGCCTGTCAAGCTGACCAGCTGCCTCTTTCTCTGCAGAAGGGGGAATATTTCTGGTTCAGGATTTTACTTTTAAAACAAAAAAGGGGGCATGAGAGGTCAGTATCCACTGGACAGTCACACAGTCTCCATCTTTATGCTGTCCCAATGCTCCAACTAGTGATCCTGTCCTTCCTGGTTGCTGACCATCCTGACCCCTGGCTGGCAGGAATTCACCTTTATGGCTTTAGATGTTACATAAGGACACAGTCCACGTGACACATCTAGGGTCTCCTGGGGCATGCACTCTATCCCCTTAGGGTTGGCTTAACATCACTGGGTATATTTAGAAGTCTCCAAGGGAGATCCAGGTATTAAAGGTCCCCTCTTCTAGGCCCACTGCCCTGCTATGCTTCCCACCCTCTCCTTTTCCCTTAATAGAGGCTCTCACAGCCCAGCAGTTTGCTGCTACACTTTCCCTTCATTTATTCTCAGTCCACCTCACCTCCCCCCTGCCTGACCCCACACCTGCCAGCGCGGCCCCTCTTCCCTGCTGGTGTTCAGATACCCGCAGACAGTTCTGATCGCTGCTTTTAATCGGCGTTTAGCCAGTCTGTCCATATTTAGTTCTTTTAATCTCTCCTCATCATTCAATCCCTCCAGCCTCTTCATCATCTTTTTTTTTTTTTTTGGTGTGTTGCTCTTTCCTGAGTTTTATCTAATTTGTCTACATCATCCTTCTGGCTGTGACATGCCCACCAGCCCTGAACTCCATCGCTCTAGGAAGAGCGGGTGAGAGGGCCTCAATCCACCCTTCCCTTCGCCTCCAGCCTCTTCTCAGGTTTACTCTTCACCAACAGAAGAATCATGAGAAGTTTGGGGGTGAATGTGGGCTGGGTAGGGCTTCCCAGCGGTAAAGAATCCCCCTGCTAATGCAAGAGATGCAAGAGATGTGGGGTCGATCCCTGGATCAGAAAGAGGCCCTGGGGGATAGCGTGGCAGCCCACTCCAGTATTCTTGCCTGGGAAATCCCATGGACAGAGGAGTCTGGTGGGCTGCAGTCCATGGGTCACAGAGAGTTGGACAGGACTGAGCAACTGAGCGCACACACACTGGGCTGGGCAAGACCTGCCCCTTCCCTGTCTAGCTCATTGCTGAGACACGGGTAAAGGCAATAGATGAGGGGATGTCCGAAGAAAAGAGACTGGAGTTAAGTACGTAGAAAAACTTCCCAAGGTCATTCCTTGGGGAACACAAGAGACTGTGGCCTCATCAGCCTGGACCCTGGGAGAAGGAGGCTGTCAGAGGAGGTACCACTGTGCCCTCATTCCCTCACTTCTAGCTAACAGGGCTGACAATGAGCATCAAGGCTGACGGCTTGAGGACTGTGATCAGCTCTGTTAATCTGGGGAAACCATCCTTCCCTGATAACATAGGACATGTAAGGAATCTGAGCACTTGGAAAAGGGTTTCCAGCTCCATCTATGAAGAAGAGTCAGGGCTGGCTCGAAGCCTTAAGAGCATCAGTTTGGAAGGTCACAACTCTCTAAGAAAACTTGAACTCAGAGCAGAAATTAGGGACTGTAGATGAAGAGTAGATGGAGATATTCATTGAAGGATGATGGAGCAAGATCCAGACTTAGGAGGCTTATATCCCCAAACCACTGGAAAGCAGTTTCTGGGGAGAAGACCTGGGGTTGGGGCTGGTTGGAGGAGGGCAGATTTTCTTATTTGCGTAGGTAAAAGGAAGTGCCATATGTTGGTGAGAGGCTTTCTATTTACTGGGAATTTGGATCTATTATTTCAGTCAGGCCTTTTCTTAAATATCACTTCCTTGGAGCAAGCTTCCCTGAAAACACCATCTAAAACGGAACTCGACTTTGTCCTGTGTCTGCTTTCCTGCAAATAGCCAATGTTCTATTGGTTTAGCACTTCATTATTCAATTTCCCACCAGACTAAAAGCTCCCTGAGAGCAGGGGTTTCCTCAAAGCAACAATGGCCGTGTCAAACACTGGCTCCAGTGGTTGTCTGCGCACCAGCTAACTGCTATCTTGTTTAGGTAATTTTACCTCACAGATCCCAGTTCAGACTGACAGGATCTGGTGCCTGAATAGGCTGGCATGGTCTGAGTCAGTCTGGTTCTCCTGGGATCTCCAATCAAAGGCCTGCTGAGTTCAGGGGAGGGAGAATAAGCTGAAGAAACCTGCCCCTTCCCTGTCCTTTCCTTCTTAACAGCTTGAAATGGAAGAAAAAGAAAGTGTCAGTTGAGGAATGAGGGAAGCGGAAGGCTCAGTCCCCCTCGGCCTTCCACAGGCTGCCATCAAACCTGTTTATCCTGTTTCGTTGATGGTTTTTTTTTAAGCCCTGTACCAAGGAGAGCTGTCATTGGCCCGTGAAAACACAGCTGCTGTGTCTTCCGACTACCGCCCTTGTTTTATGAATGGCTTAAAGCTCAGGAAGACACAGGAACGTGAATTTGAGCAAACTCAGGAAGAGAACTGGCATGCCGCAGGCCATGGGGTCACAAAGAGTTAGATACAACTTTGCGGCTGGCCAACAAGAAGACACAGGGAAAGAGTTTCTGACTCTCTAAAGGAAGACGTTCCTGCTTCACACTTACATCCAAAGTCAGTGGTATCCTGGTTGGTCTCCACTGAGATACCTCCATCCCCAATGCCCGTCATCCCCTAGCATGTTCTGATAACCTAAATCTAGGGTACCTGAGACTTGTGTACGTAGTTTTCAAATCCACTTTATATAGTGTATAGTTGCTCTGTCTCTATCTATTGTTGTTGTTATTAGTCGCTATGTCTGACTCTAGCAACCCCATGGACTAGTTGGCCAGGCTCCTTTGTCCATGGGATTACCTAGGCAAGAAAAAACTGGAGTGGGTTGCCATTTCCTTCTCCCGAGGATCTTCCTGACCCAAGGATCAAACCCGAGTCTCCTGCATTCTTTATCACTGAGTCACTTGGGAAGCCTTATTTCTATCTATACTTTTTTCTAATTTTAAACTTTTTAATTAAACTTCCCCACCCCCTCATTCCCCACCAAACACGGAAAATTCCAGAAGAATAGGAAACTTTACTGATTAGTTCACTATATCTTTAGACTCTATGGCTGGTGCATAGTAGATGTTCAATAAGCACTTGTTAAGTGAATAAATATATTTGTATATCATCTGGTCCTTTGAGATTTGTAGCTTTTAATCCTGGATACCCTAGAATCACCTGAGGCATTTTAAAACATTCCCATACCTGGACCCCATCCCAGACCATTTAAGTCAGCATTTCTGAGGATAAGGTCTAGCTGCTGTTGTTCAGTTGTTCAGTTGTCTCCAACTCTTTGTGACCCCATGGACTGCAGCACGCCAGACTTCCCTGTCCTTCACCATCTCCCAAAGCTTGCTCAAACTCATGTCCATTGAATCGGTGATGCCATCCAACCATCTCATCCAACTGTTGTCCCCTTCTCCTCCTGCCTTCCATCTTTCCCATCATTAGGGTTTTTTCTAATAAGTCAGCTCTTCACATCAGGAGGCCAAAGTGTTGGAGTTTCAGCTTCAGCATCAGTCCTTCCAATGAGTATTCAGGGTTGATGCCCTTTAGGATTGAATCAGTATAGTCAGTATATATATATATATATGATTGGCTCATATGATAATGGAATCTGGCAAATCCAAAATCTTCTGTGAAGGCTAGAAGGCGAGACCCAGGAGAGTACACAGTGCAAATGAAATCTTGAAGACTGTCTGCTCCCTAGAATCAGCATTTTTGAAAAGTCTCAGGTGATTCTAATCTGAGCAAGGATTGAGAGCTACCGCTCTAGATGTACCAGTGTGTTTGTAACGAATCTCTAAGCTTAAGTGGGGCAGTGTTTCAGACATAGCACTGGACACAATTGCCATATCTTGAGATTCTGTGACCATGGTTCAATACACAGAGTGGGTCAAGAGGGATGAGATTCTACCAAGACCTACTCTTTGGGACATGTGATGAGGGAGTAAGTTATTTACAAGAAAGACTGAAAAATAATCCTTCTAATAGCACGGCAGATGCTAAGTCAATAACAGAGGGTCCATGGGAAAGTTGCAAAGTCACTTACCTGTCAAAAGAGAAGAATATGGTAAAAACAAGATGGTGAAATGGAGTTGGGTGTTAAAAATCAGGCAAATGGGCATCAATGAGGTCTCTCTGCAGGATTTGGGGACCCAGACAGTGGATGAAGTTTAAGATAGAACTACTGTCCTTGGGTGGTAAGAAAGGGACTTACTAATAGTCTTCTAGAGCAACTGGAGATTGGTCAGGTGGTGGAATAGGAACCCAGGGTGGAGGTGAAAACAGAGACCTCTGTACCAGAATAAGGGGCTGCCAGAAAGCTGAAACTCAGAAATAAAGCTGGAAGTATATAATTATGCTGTTGGGTAGCTCAGCTGGTAAATAATCCACCTGCAATGCAGAAGACCTGGGTTCAATCCATGGGTTGCAAAGATCCCCTGGGGAAGGGAAAGGCTACCCACTCTGGTATTCTGACCTGGAGAATTCCATGAACTGTGTAGTCCATGGGGTTGCAAAGAGTCAGACATGACTGAGCAACTTTCACATTAGGAAGGTAAAGTGAAAGTGAAGTCACTCAGTCGTGTCCGACTCTTTGTGAACCCACGGACTGTAGCCCACCAGGCTCCTCAGTTGATGGGATTTTCCAGGCAAGAGTACTTGAGTGGGTTGCCATTTAAGCCTGAGTATTAACGTAAAAGGATACTCAGTACTAAAACCATCAGATAGAAGAAGGAGATGTAAGCTACTTAAACAATTCTTGCTGTGTCTGTTCTGTTCATCCATGTGTAGCAGAGTACCTGGCAGATAAAAAGTTCTCATAGAATGAGGAAGGAAGAAGCTGGAAGAGGCTTGACTCTGCCTGCAGCTGAGGGTCATTAGTAGATTTCTTTTCTAAAAAATAGCTTTATTGATATGTAATTCGCTATACCATAGAATTCATCTATTTAAAGTATAGGATCCAATGGGTATGCTTCAGTCTATTACATTATTAATTTTTTAAATTGTAAGATGTAGATAACATAAGACGTGTCATTTTAACCATTTTCACGGATACAATTCAGTGGCACGAATTATGCTCACAATGTAAAGTCATCATGTACGTTTCCAAAACGTCGTCATCAACCCAAATAGAAGCTCTGTAACGTTAAACAGTCACCCACAGGCCCGCCAGGAACCTCTAATCTACGTCTGTCTCTATGAATGTGCCTAGTTTAGATATTTTATGTAAGTGAAATCACTCACTATTTGTCCTTTTGTGTCTGGCTTATTTTGCTTAGAAAACATAGTTGTGCGGTGTCAGGGAGGCTGGAGGTATGGTAGGACTTTGAAGTTGACAAGTCAATTTTTTCATACTGGCCGTAGTTTTGATCTTACTGCTGAATCTGCTAAGATCTTGTTTTGTTCTGCTGATGCTCTGAGGGTTAGCATCAGTCCCTCCAGCCTCCGCTGCCCACCACCCCAGTCACCTTGGACTGGATTTTCTCCTCAGCGTTCCTTTTCAAGCCAGTGATAGAGCAAGTATTAAGAGGCTGCTCAGCCTCCCAATTAATACACATATCCATAATAATTGGTTGAAGGGATCCTTTGAAGTCCTGGAATAGTGTTGAAATCGTTCTTTCTGAAGGAAAGGATAGGGCTTCCTCTGCATTATCAACCCAGAGGGAGAGTTACTCTCAGCTCATCACAGGCTGCTTCTTCTGGAAGGTTCTATCACAAGGACCCCTTCCCTCGAGTCTACCTCCCAACCTTCTGCCTGCTGCTTTCTCCTGCCCCTTCGGCTCTTTCTGTCTCTTAGGATAGCAGCCAAATTCCCTTAGGTCTGCTAAGGGCCCAGCTGAGCCACTGGTATTCATCCCAGGTCCTTTGATGCAGAGTTGTTCTCACACCAGCTGCTGAGGCCTTACTGGGCAGGAGGGGCCATCATGGATAGTTGTCAATTACAGCGGAAGGTCACAGTCCTTTGTGGCAGAACGGTGTCCCCATTTAGTCAGGTCAGGTACACTGGGACATATTCAATGTGATATAGACTAGGAGTCCAGGGTCATCCTTTCTAGACTCTCTACACAAGGAAAGCCAAGGACTTGGGCTGGAGAAGAAGATGGGAAAGTGAGAGGGAATCTGAAAGGTGGAGATTATTTGGGGAGAGAAAAGAGAACAAGGTAAGAAAAATGAGAATTGATAGATGACTTTGTTGGAATCTAGGTAACACTTCCTAATTCTACTGCCCAAGTCACATTTATGACTAAGACATTTAACTGGGCATTCTGCAAAGGCTATTTGTGGGGTAAGAGCTTTGATAATCTAGAGATGTTTTTAAAGAAATTATATAATATGTGCAGCATACTCACAGAATAAAACCTGGTGGTATTCTCATTCTTTTAGAGAGCTGTAGGGTTGAACATCTCACTGTGGGACACAGGAAACCTGATTGCAATTTTCAGCCAGGCCTACGGGTTCAGGCATGCATCTTAAATGATACCTGATCAAACTAACTGTAAACATACCTCAAGCAGGATGTCATGTTTAATGTGGTTCTAACTCCAGTTCCCTTTTCAGGAGGAAATTTTAAAAAATCTTTAGTCAAGCAAATCCTGTTTTGGTTTTAATTTTTTTTTTTGTCTTCTTTTGTTCTGGATCTTTGACTATATTCCCTGCTATTATAGACAGTCCACCTAATTTTGAATGGTTGTTCCCTTTTATACTAATTGTAAAAAATTCTCAGTCTCTCTGGCAGCAACGTCTTAGTTTTCTCTGCAAGTACAGAATCTGCATTCACTGTATGTCTGTAGGTCTAGATACTGCTGTTTATAATAGCCACTGTGTTGATCCATGCAATACAGAACCATTTCTATAATCATTCTATGAGTTTTCTATGAAATTACCTAAAACCCCAAGAATATTATCTTTTTACAGACCACAGCTGAACGCTGTGCTTTGTGTGCTCTGCAAGCTAATGTGAGGAGCACTGGGAAGAGATGATGGTCTCTGACTTATTTTGGGGCAGGGGAGTTGGTTAGAAGCGAATCTCTACTCAGTTTAGCTGTAGCTAGACAAGTTTTCCCTGACATCTGGAACTCACTGACTCTCTATTATGTCTCCTGTTAGTCTGCTGTTGTGCAGTCACCAAGTCCAACTCTTAGTCGCTAAGTCGATGGGCTGTAGCGCGCCAGGTTTCCCGATCCTTTACCATCTCCTGGACTTCGCTCAAATTCATGTCCATTAAGTTGGTGATGCTCTATTCTGCTGCCCCCTTCACCTTTTGCCTTTAATCTTTTCCAGCGTCAGGGTCTTTTCCAATGAGTCAACTCTTTGAATCATGTGGCCAAAGTATTGGAGCTTTAGTTTCAGCATCAGTCCTTCCAGTGAATATTCAAGGTTGATCTCCTTTAGGATTGACTGGTTTGATCTCCTTCACAGTCCAAGGGACTCCCAAGAGTCTTCTGTCATTAGTTACTTCAACTCTAGGTGGTTTTTCCTGAACAATTTCACGGTCACATTCATGTAAAAATTTATGTTCAGCAAAAACATAGAATTAAATGACTTGTTTTAGTTGCTGATTTCTGTTTAGAGACTTTATTTGTAATCCCATCAACTGGGCATCAGAACAGGCAATCCAAAATGTTCCAGAAGAGATATTGAGGCTCTTCTAAGTTTGAGAGGGAGTGGTGGAATCTGTGGAAACTTCCAATGGGAGAATGCTGTTCAGGAAAGGAAATGGGCATTTTATGCACTGTGGTGCTCCTTCTCATTTGAAATTAGACAGCCTGGCATAGAGTAAGACTCTTCTTGGGGCTTTTTGGAGTGAATTTGGTGAAGGTAATCTATGTATTAGTTGGGATAAGTAGGGCTGGCTGCTGTAACAGATAAGCCCCCATATCTCTGTAGTTTAACCATGGAAGTTCATTCCTCATTCACACTATATGCCAGTGAAGCTGCTTCTAGTCTAGGTGATCATGGAGGGACTAGGGCTCCTTTCCTCTTATGGAAGGACAACTTCAAAATCCTCCTCATGCAACTGGAAAAAGGAAACGGAAACAGTGGATTACAGGAGAAGAAGTCTATGGGTCAGACCTGTAAGTGGAAAACATCTTCTCTGTCCACATTTCAGTGCTGGGAATTCAGTCATATGGTAGTATCTCTCTCTAAGGAGCTGAGGAAAATCTGCCTAGGAGGAAAAGGAAACAAGATTTGTGAGTATAGAACAGTCTGGGCTGCCGGCTGGGACAGGCTTTCCCACCCCACTTATAATTTACACATACAAAGGAAATCAATGAATTGCCGTCACTAACCCCGGTCATCTGTTTTGTCATTGCTGTTGTTTTTTGTTTTTCTTTTCCTTGAAACATTTCACTTCAAGTGGTGAGCCTCCTTCCCTCCAGCCCGGAATTACCTGGCAGGATGAATGACGCACAGTTCTTGGATCTGTCACTCAGAATTCTGCATGCTGGCATGTGCCACACATTGGCTGGCCATGGAGGGTAATGAAAAATGACGTCCTTCCCAGCTGGTCAGTGCGTCTTTCTCTGCAGCTGCTCCACATTCTCACAAACACATCCGATGGCTTATACCTGAGAGGGAGGAGGCAGCCTTGGACATGTGCATGTGGAGCCTGATTCTGGATGTGGGCTTTGCTGCCCTCACTTCATATGAGGAGGAAGCTGGCTCCATTATAGAGACCAGCACTCCTAGACCTGCTAGGCTGGTCCAGGTGCATCTGGGCACTCCAGAAAACGTGAACATGGCAGAAAGTATTTTCATGAATTCTGAGAAGCAGTCTGCATGATGACTGCAGAACTATAAATATAGTATAGTTTTCTTCCTTCTTTCTTTCCTTCCTTCCTTTAGCAAATCCTTATTATGCCTATTATAGACATTGTGAAAGTGAAAGAGGAGAGTGAAGAAGTGGGCTTAAAGCTCAACATTCAGAAAACGAAGATCATGGCATCCGGTCCCATCACTTCATGGGAAATAGATGGGGAAACAGTGGAAACAGTGGCTGACTTTATTTTCTGGAGCTCCAAAATCACTGCAGATGGTGACTGCAGTCATGAAATTAAAAGACACTTATTTTTTGGAAGAAAAGTTATGACCAACCTAGATAGCATATTCAAAAACAGAGATATTACTTTGCTGACTAAGGTCCATCTAGTCAAGGCTATGGTTTTTCCAGTAGTCATGTATCGATGTGAGAGTTGGACTGTGAAGAAAGCTGAGCGCTGAAGAATTGATGCTTTTGAACCGTGGTGTTGGAGAAGACTCTTGAGAGTCCCTTGGACTGCAAGGAGATCCAACCAGTCCATTCTGAAGGAGATCAGCCCTGGGATTTTTTTAGAAGGAATGATGCTGAAGCTGAAACTCCAGTACTTTGGCCACCTCATGCGAAGGGTTGACTCATTGGAAAAGACTCTGATGCTGGGAGGGATTGTGGGCAGGAGGAGAAGGGGACGGCAGAGGATGAGATGGCTGGATGGCATCACTGACTTGATGAGCGTGTCTGAGTGAACTCCGGGAGTTGGTGATAGACAGGGAGGTCTGGCGTGCTGTGATTCATGGGGTCGCAAAGAGTCGGACACGACTGAGTGACTGAACTGAACTGTACTGATTATAGACATCGAGGTTACAGAAATCAAGGAGGCCCAAACCCTTGCCATCTTCTAGTGGGAAAAAGAGAAGCTGTGTATCAGAAAAGAAAAAATAAGAAGCTACATATAAAACGATTTCAGCAAGTAAGAAGTCCTTTCTCAGTCTTGATGGAGAAGTCACATTCTTCCCAGATGGAGGACTCCCCTCTTCTGGGTCTGAATCACATGTCTCTCATGATAGGGCCCTCTCAGCACCTCAGGACATCTAGGCACTCTGACAAACCCACATTCACTTCCTGCTCTCCTACTCCTGGCTGGAAGCAGCTACCTTCCAAGGCCCAAGTCAGCTCACTCCTTGTTCTTCCTGAACCCCTGAGCAAGAAGAAATCAGGCTATCAGAAAGATCTGGGGCAGAACTGGCATCCCTGTGTCCCATCAGGCCTTACCTGGTACCCAGACTTGGTGCCCCTCTCCTCCCAATGTTGAATCCGCTTGGCTGCCGGGTCTGCAGCCTCAGCTCTGCCCAGGTTCCAAGAGCATTTCTGACTTCAAGCTGGGAGAATTCAAGCTGCTGTCATCCAACAAAATTGATTTGCTCTTGTCACCCTGGCTACTTGCTTCTTTTCCCACATCTTGTGACTCATTCCGACAAGTGGATAGTCTGACATATACCTCTGTCCCCAAGTCACTGCCTTGGTTACTTTCTTGGTTCTCAGGCCCTCAGAGGCTGAGGACATTCATTCCTTGCTTGAGTGTCCTGCTGTGGTGGTCTCCATTCCCCTTGGGGTCTGCATCTTGCCTTTTGCCTTTGTACCTGCAAACAGACATCCCTGGAGATGGCTTCCTGCCTCTTGGGACTCTTGAGTGCTCTCCTTATTTGATTTATTTCTCAGGTGCATTGCTGTGCCCATCCACCCAGGAGGTGGCCCCCAATACTTTCCAAGGAAGCCCCACAGCTAACTTCCTATTCCCACCGTCATGTGGCCTGTTACCACATCTGTCAGATTGTACATTCTGTGTCCCCCCCCACTGGGCTGGTCACTCTGCTCTCACATCAGTGTTTGCCCCACCTGAGTGGATGGACCTAATTCCAGATCTCAGCACTCCTGCTGTCTCCCCTGACCTAATGCAGTCAATCAGTCCATGCCCAGCTGTGTCCTCAGATATGACTCTGCCTTCTCCCTTGGGACTCACCATCCTTCTTCTATCTTTTAAGTTCCCACAGAGGTCTCAGTTGGGTAATCAAGAGGTACTCAGGGCATCAGATATCCGAGGTACAGAGAGAGGGGCTGACAGAGTTCCTTTAGCACTAGTTGAAAAAAAGTCAACAGAAGGCTAGGGCAGCTGTAAGCGAGACATGGCAGCCTTGCTAAGTAGGGATCTCAAATCCCTGTGGTGTGAAGACAGATGTTCCATAAACCCGCATGCAGCCTAATTTATATTGGATGGTTAGTTCTTCCATGGGAAGGTTATCTTGCCTGGGCTGGAAGTAAGGGTGTCCAGTGAGAGCCCTCCTCTCTAAAGCTTGCCCTGTGCCAAGAAGGGAGCACCAAACTTTCCCTCCAAAGATACTATTGCAATCTGGTATTTGCAGGCTTTGTCCTAATGGCCCTAGCCTGATAGCCCTTGTTCCTTCTTTGTATGATGTGTGTCTGACCCTAGGCTTTGCCTTTCTGGTTTCCTGTTAGCTCCAGCCAAGACTCCAGCTTTGGTGCCTCAATTTGCCTGCTTCTCTTGCTTCCAGCTGCTGCTTCTCCCTCCCCACATCCCTGAGTCATGGTATTCATTCATTTATTCAATCAAGATTCCTCCTCTCCAGGAGCTTGTAGTCTAGAGAAGAAGAAAATGATACAACTGGTTACTGGGTATGATTGTGATAAACATTACATGGGGAAATTTGACGCTGTTATGGAGAGATGATCAACTATATCTGGCGGATCAAGAATGCTTTGAGGAGGAAAGGATTTAGGGAGCAAGGTGAAGGGACTCTGGGCGCTGGTGTGGGAGACAGGAGGGCATGACAGTGATTTAGGCTCAGTGGAGCAGCAATTGTCCTGGGGCAGGTCAGTCCTCATCCACATCTTTCCTCCAGACTCAGCATTACTCACACTCTCTGCCCAGTAGCTGACCACTCGGATTCTTTGGCCCAAGAACCTTCCTTTTTGCACTCTGTTGCAGAAGCTCCGTGGGTACACTGTGGTTTTCCCAGGGTGCATCAAGGTCTTGACTTTGGCTCTTAGTGGTTGACGTGAAGGTTTATGGCCTTAGGAAGTTCACCTAAGACTCTGACTTTCTTTACTCCTCCTCAATCTGACTGCAGTAGTCAGGTACAGATGTGAGGGTTGGACCATAAAGAAGACTGAACACAAAAGAAATGATGCTTTCAAATTGTAGTGCTGGAGAAGACTCTTGAGAGTCCCTTGGACAGCAAGGAGATCGAACTAGTCAATCCTAAAGGAAATCAACCCTGAATATTCATTGGAAAGACTGATGCTGAAGCTGAAGCTTCAGTACTTTGGCCACCTGATGCAAAAGAACTGACTCATTGGAAAAGACCCTGATGCTGGGAAAGATTGAAGGCAGGAGGAGAAGGGGACGACAGAGGATGAGATGGTAGGATGGCATCACCAACTCAATGGATATGAGTTTGAGCAAACTTCAGGAGATGGTGAAGGACAGGGAAGCCTGATGTGCTGCAGTCCATGGAGTCCCAAAGAGTCGGACAAGACTTAGCGACTGAATAACAACAGCAACCTGATTGCAGGGGCTCCCTCTTCTCTCTGTGTCTAGTGCATCGCCTGGCTCACAGCAAACACTCCAGGAATGCTGGCTGATTTGATTAGCTTTGATCTGGGTCCATGTAAATAGGTACAGGAGGAGAAACAGAAGCGAGAATCAAAGGATGATGACTATAAGGGGAACAGTGATGTAATTTTAACCTGAAAATTATCTGTGAATAGACTGCACAGTGTATTCAAACTTCAGTCTTTCATAATCTAATTGCATGCAAATACCTCATGTGGTCTTCCTTACAAGCTTGTGTACCTGGATAGAGCATTTTGGAGAATCCAAGCAGAGCTCCTTGGGGTAAGAAAAAATTAAAAACAGAGATTTGGAATCTTTGAATTGAAAGGCAGCAGCAGCCATTTAATATGAAGCAGTGCCACCACCGCCCACCTCCCCCGCCAAGACAGTGGAGTCGCCTTCTTCAAACATCCCCTATCCTTTCACTCGAATCACACACACTGCTTGACTCCATTTTTGGAAAACTCGAATTGGTAGAAATGCCTCATCGTGGGGCAAAGTTGTCACTTCTCTTGTTGGTCTCTTCTTGGCCTTTCAACCCCCCCGAATGAATCTGATTCTTTTTCCATATGATTTCCATCACAATGCTTGTATTTCCCACTGTGTTAGGGAGCCCTGTCCTGCCAACTCAACTCTGTTCAAGGGCTGGACTGCAGGAAGAAGCTCGGAGGGTCCCTGAACTACAGTCCCAATTCCTCCACTGCCCTTGCAGCCCCATCACTAGGTCATGTCTGCTCATGATGAGGTCCAGCTCCTGTGCCTAAAGCCATGTTTATTCTCTGGTGCCTAGATGCCTGCTTCAGCTCCCAGCCTGGGACTCCCCAACTTGGACTGGATCTTCCCTCACAAAGCCTTCCTAGAACTGGAGTCAAACCCCATCCCTGTGGCTGAGTCCCAGTGTTTGATGCCAGGTTTTTCTCCTTTGTCCCTTACCTGCTGCCAGACTCTGCTGATCCTTTCTGGCCCAGCTGTTGACATCAACTTCCTACTTGACCTCTGATTCCCTATTTCTAGCCCATACATAGAATGCATTTGAGTATATCAGTGTTATAAAAACTAGCCACGACTTAGAAACAGCTGAGGGAAACTTTATGCATGTATGCGTTGCTCAGTCATGTCCGACTGTTTGCGACCCTATGGACTGTAGCCCTCTAGGCTCCTCTGTCCATGGGATTCTCCAGGCAAGAATGCTGGACTGGGTACCCATTTCCCTTCTCCAGGAGATCTTCCTGACCGAGACATTGAACCCGGGTCTCCAGCATTGCAGGTGGACTCTTTACTGTCTGAGCCACCAGGCAAGCCACGACTTAGAAACAGCTGAGGGAAACTTTACAGAGTACCAGTTCCCGTGACAAGGATTAGGTTGAGGTGAATCAGGCCCTTAGGGTAATAGGGCATCACTTTTAGGGCCCACCTCTCACTTGTATGACCCCAAGAATGATATTTCCTTACATTTGGTGCCACAGGAGTCTGGCTTGCTCCATCCTAGTCCCAGTTCTGCTAGTAGCAAGGCCAACACCCAGATATTCTAATGAATTTGGTTCAGAAAGATGCCCAGATACCAGTATTTTAAAAAATATGATACAGGGTGTTAATACGTGCAATCAGAGTTGAGAATCACTGGACCAAATGACCTCTTTGGGATCTCTTCTCCAAAAGTACCAGCACCGTGGGGATCTAAACTGCTCTTCCCAACCCATGTTTCACCTTGGGACTTTACTAATCACTTGTGATGCTCCACAGTTTCCTGGTGGGTCTCTCTCACTTGCAGATCCCAGCCAGGCTCCAGTCTAGCCCATCCTCCTACTACCAGGGCTTTGCTCTGACCAATCTTCTCTTCTCCAGGCAAAGCCTCCCTTGGATAACCAAGGTTCCAA
>SJYA01002278.1:2991428-3066430 GCA_006410615.1 Neotragus moschatus | reverse complement strand
AAAGAAATGATGCTTTCAAATTGTAGTGCTGGAGAAGACTCTTGAGAGTCCCTTGGACAGCAAGGAGATCGAACTAGTCAATCCTAAAGGAAATCAACCCTGAATATTCATTGGAAAGACTGATGCTGAAGCTGAAGCTTCAGTACTTTGGCCACCTGATGCAAAAGAACTGACTCGTTGGAAAAGACCCTGATGCTGGGAAAGATTGAAGGCAGGAGGAGAAGGGGACGACAGAGGATGAGATGGTAGGATGGCATCACCAACTCAATGGATATGAGTTTGAGCAAACTTCAGGAGATGGTGAAGGACAGGGAAGCCTGATGTGCTGCAGTCCATGGAGTCCCAAAGAGTCGGACAAGACTTAGCGACTGAATAACAACAGCAACCTGATTGCAGGGGCTCCCTCTTCTCTCTGTGTCTAGTGCATCGCCTGGCTCACAGCAAACACTCCAGGAATGCTGGCTGATTTGATTAGCTTTGATCTGGGTCCATGTAAATAGGTACAGGAGGAGAAACAGAAGCGAGAATCAAAGGATGATGACTATAAGGGGAACAGTGATGTAATTTTAACCTGAAAATTATCTGTGAATAGACTGCACAGTGTATTCAAACTTCAGTCTTTCATAATCTAATTGCATGCAAATACCTCATGTGGTCTTCCTTACAAGCTTGTGTACCTGGATAGAGCATTTTGGAGAATCCAAGCAGAGCTCCTTGGGGTAAGAAAAAATTAAAAACAGAGATTTGGAATCTTTGAATTGAAAGGCAGCAGCAGCCATTTAATATGAAGCAGTGCCACCACCGCCCACCTCCCCCGCCAAGACAGTGGAGTCGCCTTCTTCAAACATCCCCTATCCTTTCACTCGAATCACACACACTGCTTGACTCCATTTTTGGAAAACTCGAATTGGTAGAAATGCCTCATCGTGGGGCAAAGTTGTCACTTCTCTTGTTGGTCTCTTCTTGGCCTTTCAACCCCCCCCGAATGAATCTGATTCTTTTTCCATATGATTTCCATCACAATGCTTGTATTTCCCACTGTGTTAGGGAGCCCTGTCCTGCCAACTCAACTCTGTTCAAGGGCTGGACTGCAGGAAGGAGCTCGGAGGGTCCCTGAACTACAGTCCCAATTCCTCCACTGCCCTTGCAGCCCCATCACTAGGTCATGTCTGCTCATGATGAGGTCCAGCTCCTGTGCCTAAAGCCATGTTTATTCTCTGGTGCCTAGATGCCTGCTTCAGCTCCCAGCCTGGGACTCCCCAACTTGGACTGGATCTTCCCTCACAAAGCCTTCCTAGAACTGGAGTCAAACCCCATCCCTGTGGCTGAGTCCCAGTGTTTGATGCCAGGTTTTTCTCCTTTGTCCCTTACCTGCTGCCAGACTCTGCTGATCCTTTCTGGCCCAGCTGTTGACATCAACTTCCTACTTGACCTCTGATTCCCTATTTCTAGCCCATACATAGAATGCATTTGAGTATATCAGTGTTATAAAAACTAGCCACGACTTAGAAACAGCTGAGGGAAACTTTATGCATGTATGCGTTGCTCAGTCATGTCCGACTGTTTGCGACCCTATGGACTGTAGCCCTCTAGGCTCCTCTGTCCATGGGATTCTCCAGGCAAGAATGCTGGACTGGGTACCCATTTCCCTTCTCCAGGAGATCTTCCTGACCGAGACATTGAACCCGGGTCTCCAGCATTGCAGGTGGACTCTTTACTGTCTGAGCCACCAGGCAAGCCACGACTTAGAAACAGCTGAGGGAAACTTTACAGAGTACCAGTTCCCGTGACAAGGATTAGGTTGAGGTGAATCAGGCCCTTAGGGTAATAGGGCATCACTTTTAGGGCCCACCTCTCACTTGTATGACCCCAAGAATGATATTTCCTTACATTTGGTGCCACAGGAGTCTGGCTTGCTCCATCCTAGTCCCAGTTCTGCTAGTAGCAAGGCCAACACCCAGATATTCTAATGAATTTGGTTCAGAAAGATGCCCAGATACCAGTATTTTAAAAAATATGATACAGGGTGTTAATACGTGCAATCAGAGTTGAGAATCACTGGACCAAATGACCTCTTTGGGATCTCTTCTCCAAAAGTACCAGCACCGTGGGGATCTAAACTGCTCTTCCCAACCCATGTTTCACCTTGGGACTTTACTAATCACTTGTGATGCTCCACAGTTTCCTGGTGGGTCTCTCTCACTTGCAGATCCCAGCCAGGCTCCAGTCTAGCCCATCCTCCTACTACCAGGGCTTTGCTCTGACCAATCTTCTCTTCTCCAGGCAAAGCCTCCCTTGGATAACCAAGGTTCCAAATTTAACGCCCTCTTAGCTCTCCTTTGGAAATGCACCAGCTGTCTGTGCCCCTTCTCCACAATGTGATCTGGAGAGCGTGTGATCCTATTGTGCTCTGGTATGTTCTTTTTCATTCATTCAATAAGTAGGCAATGAGGACCTGCTTTGTGCCCTGCCCTGTGCTATTTGATGAGGAGGACAAAGATATATGGGATATAGTTCATGCCTAGTGTAACTTAGGGTAGATCTGGGTTTCCCAAAGCCTACTCTGGTTGTTAATAGATGTCACACAAAAAACTATGGTTTTTCCAGTAGTCATGTAGTCATGTTTTTCCAGTAGTCATGTAAGAGCTGAACCATAAAGATGGCTGAGCACTGAAGAAATGATGCTTTTGAATTGTGGTCTTAGAGAAGACTCTTGAAAGTCCCTTGTACTGCAAGGAAATCAAACCAGTCAATCTTAAAGGAAATCAATCCTGAATATTCATTGGAAGGACTGATGCTGAGGCTGAAGCTTCAGTACTTTGACCACCTGATGCAGAGAGCCAACTCATTGGAAAAGACCCTGATGCTGGGAAAGATTGAGGGCAGGAGGAAAAGGGGGAGACAGAGGATGAGATGGTTGGATGGCATCACCATCTCAATTGACATGAGTTTCAGCAAACTCTAGGAGATAGTGAAGGACAGGGAAGCCTGGTGTGCTGCAGTCCATGGACTGGCAAAGAGTCGGACATGACTTAGAGACTGAATAACAACACAAAAGACAAAACAAAACCCAAATAACCATTCCCTGGCAATAATTTAGGAAAGCCTTTGTTACAGCACTTGTCACCACCTTTACGATGCTAATAAACTCTGTGCATCTCCTAAAGGGGAACTCAGAAAAAGTGATTCTCAAAATATGTGACCACCAAACTCCCATGTAACATGGAATATTCCAGAAGACTTTGGAAAATGCTGTCATGGATCATAAAATGCCATATCCGAATCAAGATTAAATCTAGAGAGAAGAACTCTATTAATGGGACTCAAGATTGCATTAGCTTTTCAAGCATCTCACAGTCCTGTAGACTCATCATGAGCTTCAGGCTGGCTAAATTGCTTGGGTCTTTTTCCACATAGCCATCCTTAAGCAGGTCTTTTTCTTTGAGAATATGAGCTGTAGATATTTTTGGAAGCTAAGCAGAGTGCCTATCAAGTTTAACTTCATTGGTTTTGGTCCATAAAATCTGCTGGGATCTTTTGATCTGAATTCTACCTTCCCACATGTGAGCGAGGTTTCCCAGCTGTTGCCTCCATCTTAAGTACGTCAGTCTTTATCCAAGGAAGGTCTTCATCTGAGCCTCTGAAGAACGTGCTAAATGAGTCAGATCCCTCTATCAAACCACTGGAGACTTTTCCTTGGCATTGATCTTTTAATCAATACTATTTGGATTTAGTCATTTAACAAATCTACCCAGGGAAGCCATCGCTGAGTCCATAACTCTCCGTCTTGGTCAAAGGATAACAGGGGAGGTTTTGAGAAACACTTCATGGAAATCCACATTCCCCTGGTTTACCAGTAAAGTGATCTTCTTGTTTAGTCTCTAAGTTGTGTCCAACTGTTTGTGACCCCATGGACTGTAGATTGCCAGGCTCCTCTGTCCATGGATTTTCCCTGGTAAGAATCCTGGAGTTGGTTGCCATTTTCTTCTACAGGGGATCTTCCCAACTCAGGGATCAAACACATGTCGTGTGCACTGGCAGGCAGATTCTTTTACCACTGAGATGCCAGGGAAGCCCACAATGACACTTATAAAGAGAACAAAATGAAGCCAGTTTGTTATGACTCTTTCAAAGAGGATAGTATTTTTTACTTTTGTGGTTACAAAAGCAACCTAGGCTTATTATAGAAATTATGGAAAAGAGAGAAAAAAAAATCTAGTATTAAGTAGAAAATTAAAACCGACGAAGCTCTAACCACCCAGGGATAATCTCAATTAACTATTGCTATGTCTCTTTCCAGTATTTTATTATGCACATAAATTGAGTTATTCAAAAAAATTTATTGAGTACCTTCTATACTCTGAGCATTGATTTTAGGTATAGTAATGACCAAAACAGGACCCCGCCCCCCCACCACACACACACAAAAATCCCTACCCACATGAAGTTTACATTCTAGTAGAAGTTTATTAATGAATGAGTAGTATTTTAAATACAATCTTTGGTAAAGACACTTTAAAAAGCATCCTGCTTGTTTGTCCCAACTTGACATCCTATCAGAACAACTATCCCTGGAATGACTTTGTGTTAATGGCCCCAGGCCAGCATCTGAAGCTTTTTGTTTGCCTTACTAACTGTTCCCAATCTTCTCTTTAATCCTGCAATCTAGAAGTTTGTGAGGGGTTGGTTATGAAGCTCAGCAGCTTATGGTTTCCAGCACACAGCTTTTCCCTCTCTTTGAAAATTGGGACAAATGTGCTTATTGCCAGTCACTTGGCACCTCTTCTTTTAGACTCTTCCTCTAAGATTACAGCTTGTAGGTTCCCCAGCTCCTCCTGTCTGGGAGGCTTGAAGACTTGAACTCTCTTACTGTCTCCTCGCCCATTGTAGGTTTCAGGCTGTTTCTTCTTGAGTTCATCCTACTCTTCCCAGACCTAGATTCGTCTCTGTGGAAGAAGAGAAAGTGGAAATAAAAGGACTGAGAGGCTCTGCTCTCTCTCTGCTGTCAATTGACAGGATGTCACTTGCTCCTATTCTCCTTTGCTTCCTGTACTGAATCCAGAGATGAAAGATTACGGAGGAGCCCCAAGGAAAAGCTTTTAATTGTCATTAGTCTCAGATGACTCGCTTTCCAAAAAGATTCCTGATCATGGTCTTGTTGGGCTGAGTGATTTGTGTTTTCCTTTTGGATTTGCCTACTCTGTTATTTTATAAATAAGGAAATTGAAACTTATAAATCTGATCCCAAACTGCAATTATAATATCCATTTGAGTCAACCTTGCAGTAGCTGAGGAAAAAAAAAAAAAGTTTCGCAAAAAACCAGATCACTAGGGGAGAAAAGGGACCACAGGAGAAATTTAACTGAGAACTCCTAGCGTGGGAAAAGGGCAGTGGATTTCACTGAATGAGCCCCAGACCATAGCAAGTTTTCCCTGGTTGTAGACGTCCCATGGGGGCCCATTCTGGTCCATTCTGCTTGGGGGAATGGCAAAGCCCAACTCCTTTGCCTTCATCTCTGGGGTCCCACCCAGGAGGCCAAACAGCTGGTTCTTCCCCACATGTGGGCTCCCCAGCCTTACTCTCTTGCATTAGCTGAAACCCTTCCTCTGGGGAGCCGCTGACAGCTGGCTCCCTTGGGTTGGCTATTGACAATCATGCTGGGCCTTCTAAGTAGCTCCTTGTTAACCTTGCAAGATGACTATTTTCATTTTTTTTCTTTATTGGAGTCTCTGTCACCACCTACAGATGGAAGCAAATGATTTAAGAGGTGAGTGAGTAGGAATTCTGTGACCTTTAAACAGAGAACCCTAGAATCAGTGGACACAGCTGAATTGCTACCTGACTTGCCTGTCTATATGCCCTGGCTCTATCCCCAGTTCATTGTGTTAGATAAGAGGTTTTCTGTTACCCTCCGAAGGGCTGAAATTACCAGGCAAGCTCAGGAGACATCTACAACACCATTCTCTGTAAACATCCTTTGCAAGTGCTGTGTTAGTACCAGACCTGGGCAGATGCCATCTTGGCATTGACAGTGCCATCGTTTAGGGCAAAGGGTGGGAGGGGTAGGAACGCAAAACATAAAAGTCGAGTTAATTTAGTCTAGTTAAATGTATCAATAAATAAAGCGACTTCACTTGTGCATTTTCTAAACCAAGACCAGGAAACATAAAATTCTCTGTGATAAATAATAAGAGAAAAATGTTTTAGTTTTATAGCCAGAAGAGTCAGAAGAAAGCCAAGAAAAGGAGAAAAGATGGGGGTAGGGAGGAAAGGGAAGGAGATTGCAGACTGCGTGGGACAGGAAGACGGATGCTACCCTTTTTATCTTCTGTCTTGGAGATTATATCCATCAGCTGTTAACACTTGAAAGGTTTTCCCCCCAAACTCTAAATTCTTTAGGAGCAGAAAAAAGGAGCATCAGTTCAGACTCTACTTTGTGGAAAGAATAATATGATTTATCTCCAGGTAACAGCTCTACCTAGTACACCAATAGAACTCTGGTTCCATCCTGTGCCTGATACCCCCAGACCCCTGGTCCTGATGCTCCCTAAGTTGTATTCTGCTGGATTAGCGTTGGCCACAAGTCCCCTTCTGCATCCCCAGCCAGTGGAATTTGGACCCATCTCTTCCTTGCAGCAGAGCTGATAGGCCAACTGCAGAACTGTAGTCAGCTTCTAACTGTTCACTCCAGAGTATACAGATGCCTGAATTTCTTCCACTTGAGCTATTTCTGCTCCTGTTTGCTAGTGCACATATTCATGCAAATGCAGGAATTTCAGGAGGTGCAATTGTCTTCCAACCTAAACTTGTTCCATGAATGGCTTCTGCAACAAAATGTTTCTGCGAAGTGTCTATGAATGTCTTTCCCAGCTGTTGAAGAAGGGATTTTATCATTGTCTGTGGGTTTAGATAGGAAAAGAGTTAAAACTTTGGGGTGAAGGGCTTGTCTGAAAGACTCCCCCTTTTATCAGTAACAGTTTCCATCCCCAAGAAGGCTGGATCTGTGCCCAATCACTGAATGGACCTCAGACACAGCCCCTGTGGCTGAAGGTTGTTTGTTTTAATTAACTCTCTCCTCCTCATTATTTGTAGCCTATTCTTTTACACTTTACCCTGATTCCTGATCTTGTTTGCCACTAGGAAAAGGAGTCCAGAATGGCGGTGGCTAAAAGACAAGGAAGAGAAAAGCCCGCGAAAATAGAACAAAAGAAGGTCCGAGGACCGGAGTGAGGACCTCAGGTAAAACAAACAACACTCCTGGCTGGCCCAATTTACATAGGACAGGCCCAGGGAGGGAGAAACATATAAATAGAGGAGCCAAAGCCAGCTCTCTCTCTCTCTTTCCTGCGTGCTGGGGCGCTCTTCTCCTTGTGTCTTTGGATCAACGTGCCCTCACGCCTCGAAGATGGATTTTCCTGCTATCTTCTAAATAAAATAGAGCTGTAATACTGAGCTGTAACACTGATTTGTCTAAGAGCTATAACATGGTCCATTTGAGACCTGAAAGCTATAACATAGTCTATCCAAGACCTGGGAGCTGTGACACGCCGAGGGGGCTTTAATGTCCGTCACTCCAAATCTTTGTTGTGATGAGACAAAGAACCGAGGAATATACACTCGCGTGACAGTTCTATCAGGCATTCCCTCCTTCCCATCCTGATGGCATCCACCTCTGATACAAACCCAGGCCTTGAGACCTCAATTTCTTTTCCAATGGGAGCCTCAAGTCTCCATCCAGCTCTCATTAATACTCTGAGGCTAGGGTTGTCCCGGTGCTCCAGGTTCCAGGACTTTAGCCAACACCCCCTGCTCCCAACCACATTAATCAAGCAGTTGGCTTGCGCAAGATCTCTTCACTCCCTTCCTCACACTTAATTCCAGACTGCAGCCAGCCCAGTATCTCCATGAACTGCAGGTACCAGGGACTGGATTAACGCCACGGACAGGCCCCTCCTCTTTCTGCCTCCCACCCTCCTTTGGCAAAGCGTTCACAGCTGTGCTTCTTTTGAGCAGCTGAGGATGAAAGTTTCTCTACGGAGTAGAGATAGGTGTGCATGCAGTCATATTGCTCTTAATCTCCATGAGGTTGTCAAGGGCAGGAAGCAGAGAGAGAACAGATGTCCTTAGCAACACTTAGAGGGGTTCTAGGGGCAATGAGATCTGGAGGATCCCGAGGTTTGACTAAATAATCTGATTCCTTCCGGAGATGCTTCTCCAACATCCACATGCAGATAAATCACCTGGAGATTTGTTAACATGCAGATTCTGATTGACAAGGTCTATGGGAAGAAGCTTTGTTGTGAAGACAGTATCAGAGGTCCCACCAGCCTGTGGACGAGGCCTTCAGTAATGAGGGGCCACGTCTCCTACCGCACTCAGTTCTCAACTTGCTGCCATTGCTGCTTCCTCCTTACCTGTCCGAAATCCACGATTTATAAAATGAGAGTGTAGATCTGCCTGATCTCTCAGGCCTATGAATATGAAATGTTCGATATAATGTGTTATAGTTTGGTCAGCTCACATGTCACTTCTCTAAAATCTTTCCAAATTCTCCAGTGGAAGTTCTCATTCTGAGCTCCCTTCATGCTTCAGTTCAATTCAGTTTAGAATAGTTCAATTCAATATAACTCAGAAGCCTTCACTGAACATGTCAGGTTGTAAGTTTCTTTCTTTGAGCCTGAAGAGATGATGATGGCATTTACAGAAGTGGAAGACTTGGTTATACAAACGGGAGAGGAGACTTGGGGAGAAGATAACTAAGTTTTTTTTTTTCCCTATACATATTTACGTTATTTCAGTCCATAAATTTTCTTGATAACCGATTTATACTTGCCTAATATATGTCATATTCCTGTAATATGTAGAGGTGGAAAGGCAGCTTGGCCTGACACCCTCCAGAGCCAGACCACACGTGTTTGGAACTCAGCCTCAGTGTTCCCTAGCTGTGTGATCTTGGACAAGGTACCTAACTTTTCTGTCCCTTAGTTTTTCTTAAGATGAGGATTATAATAGCACCCACCTCATAGGGTTGTTATGTTGTTAGAGCTGACATTTGTAAAGCACTTAGAATATTACTGATATTGGTATTTTAAAGAAATGTTTGTTCAAAAAATATATATCCTGGAGGTGTTACCCAAGAAAAGTGAGGGTAGGAGATGTGGATTTGGGAACTGTCAGTATACACATGTTGTCAGGACTTAGGAGCAAAAGATATTTTCCAGGAAGAATGTCAGCTGCAGAATGAACGGTAGAGAGAGAAAATGGATTATTTAGGGAGTACTGATATTTAGGGGGTCAGCAGAGGGAGAGGATTCAATAAAGGAGACTTAGGAATGGTCTCGGAAGTAAAGATAACCCAGGAGAAAGTGAAATCAGAAACTAAGTAGGTAGAGAATTTCAAGAAATGGGCTGCGGTCAACAGTGACAAACGCCATGGCAACATCCAATAAGATAAGGAACAAAGCAGAGCCAGTTGTTCATACGGCTAATAAAGCGTGTTTCAGGCTACGTATAATTCCTCTTTCTGCCTGTCTTCACCCACTAAGCTCTGAGTCCTCAACCTAAAGGTTGGAGTTTATTATTCAGCCTCGTACACCCAGGGGCTTGCACATGCCTGCAGCACAGCAGGGCTTGCTCTGTGTTGCTGAAATCTTATTTTCGTAGCTAGACTTTCTAATGACTCTGGTTCCTTCGTAGCCCACGTCACCCTGCTTGTCTACTGAATAATGGGACAGTAAACAAAGTGGAGAGAATTTCAATTCTTTCTTCTTGAGGTCTGCAAGAACAGTCTTGCTCAGTACTGAGGATCCTTTTCATTGAGCTTGGACCATTGCAGAAATTGAGATGAGGTCTTAGGAGGTCTGGGGTGGGGAAGAACTGGCGGGGGAAATCTCAGACAAGAGCATCTTAATGGCATTCCTAGCATCTCCATGCAGTAATGGCAGCTCTCCCTACTCACCCCGTGTGCACCAGGGTGTTCTCACAGCTTGTGTGCAAATCTGGACCTGAAAGTCTGTGTGCTTCCAGTGGCTTTCTGGTGACTGCCATCTTTGCCCCGTAAGAGACCAACTGACCACATATGGGTGGTGCTGACCTTTAAGGCCCCATCCAAACTCAAGATTCTGGCCTGGGGGGCTCCTCAAGGTGATAGGGGAGCAGAGCCCAAGAGCTTCTCTAGGTGGAGTCCAACGACGGCTAAGGGGGAACTTCTGAGCGTGCAGCTCTGCGCTGGGTGTTGCGGCTTCTGCAGGATTGTAGGATTAATTGAGACAGGCAGGGAGGGAGGCTGGAGAGCTGAAAGAGGGCGGGTGGGGGTTGGGGGGAGTGTGTGGGTTGTAGGACTGCAGAACCCCCTGCTGAGAAATTGTAAGGAATGGGGGTGTGGGCTGGGATGTGGGGAGCTCTGACTCACGCAAGTGTTGACAAATAGGCTAGATTCCTTTAACGCCGCTGGACTTTGCTCTTTCAGGATGTACAGCCAGCGTCAGCACACTGCTAATGGGGCTTTGAGAGTCTCCTTTTGATGAGCGCGTCCCAGAAAGCAGGTATTAGCCATTTCTGCTGGGGAGGCAATGAAGGCATTTGCAGCTGAAATCGGCTTTCCTGGATGCCCTAATAAAGCAGAGACTTTCAAAGCCCCATTAGCGGTGTGCTGACTGCAGCTTTACATCTGTACGAGCCCAGTTCAAGAGCGGAGCGTTGGACACTCACATCCCAAACCCCAAGGAATGAACTACCTTCAGACAGAAGTCAGCTTCTTTTCCATCAGTAGTCTATGAGCTCCTTGGGTGAGAGACTTTCTCTCTCTGTCTTGGGGGATGCTAGTTTGGTATCTAGCCCAAAATAGACTCTTAATAAACACTGACAGAATTGGCAAGCGTCTTTGGAAGGTGGGGAGTCTTCTGTTCAAGGGAGTTGGAGCATCACATTATGAGCAGTTCCTAGCATGGTGTTGGCCCTGGGTAAGCACTCAGTATGTGCTTATGAGATGAATGAATGCGGTGAGGGCTAAAGGGGAAGGGGAGGGCAGAGATGGGGAGTAGTAAGGAAAAGTAGCTTTTCCCTCGGCCCTCCATCTGCCAGTGCATGGCTGCGTGCTCAGTCGCTTCAGTCACGTCTGACTCTGAGATTTCACGGATTGTAGCTCTCCAGGCTCCTCTGTCCATGGGATTCTCCACGCAAGAATACTGGAGTGGGTTGCCATGCCCTCCTCCAGGGGATCTTCACGACCCAGGGATCCAACCCACGTATCTTAACGTCTCCTGCTTCGGCAAGGAGATTCTTTACTGCTAGTGCCACCTGGGAAGCCCCGCACCTGCAAGTGGGAAGACTTTATTTCTCCCTTAGCCAGAAATAGCTAAGGTTCTCTACTAAGTAGTGGATCCCATGGTCTCCCTGTCTCCCTGGAGTGAAGGCAGTGGACCTTTCTCTTTTTAAGTCCTAAAGGTGGGGAGTGGCATTCAGACATGGGGGCCCTTGTTGTTGGGCTCTTTACAAATTGCATATGCCAAGGAATTAACAGAGATGGGGTGATATTCCTTCTGCATGAGATAACTAAGCCTCTCAGAAGTCAATGTGCCTTGTCCAGATTAACACAGATGTAAACGATGGTGTCAGAACTGAAATCCAAGTTGGTCTGCCTTCCAAGCTCCCATCTCTCTAACCACCTCCCACTTTCCCTCTGACCACAGATCCCTCCGAGGCCGAGGCCGTCACTCTGAATGTCAACTGTTTCTAAACAGATGACCTTCTCCGCCTGCCTGGCTCATGGGCACATGCGCTTAGTTAGGGAGCGGTCTAGAGGGGAATCATCTCAGGTATCCATCAACTTCTTCCCCTTCCATGATCCAAAGCAAATTCTTGGGGGAGGGGGTGACAGACGGACCAGGGCAGCAGGCCTTCTAGTCATCAGTTTCCAGGGACCAGACAGTGTTTCTCCAGGTGGATATGCCCTCCTCACCTCTCAGCTCTTCTTTCTGAATGCGTGCAGTTCCAGACAAGACTTTCCAAGAAGTTCTGCAGAGGAAAATAAATAATAAACAAATAAATGGACTGAAATAGATAAATACATAAACACCTATCAGCTTGCCCTTGCATGTTCATTCTTTGTTTGATTTGGAACGTGCTGGGTCCCTGAAAGTTCTTGTGTCTGCCGCTGGGGTGTGACTGTGGCTCTGGGCCCCATCATTCTGCCACTTGAATATTTCGTCAGGATTTAGTCACTGCACATCTTTGAGAGTCCTCTAATCAGAGAAATTAACTCTCATCAGACACAGGAATTCATCTTTGTTAATGTTGTCAGTCTAACTTTGCCTTCCTTGGTGCCAGAAGAGAGGGATGTCCCAGGAGGGAGCCACTGCCACCACCACCAAGGGCCTCACTGGGGACATCTGGGGCTTCACGCAGAGAATAGAGACTGGCTCCTCCTCCTGCACACAGCGTACGTAGTTCGCCTGAGGAGTTCTGTCCTGGGGTTGAGCGCTGAGCAGTGCTGTGTTGAGTGACTACAATATGCGAGTAGTGTAATAGTGGCAGAGGCTTTGGGAAGGGGCTGGGAAGGCCCCTGGGGCCTTGGCGTCCTGGGGCTTTGGGAAGGACGTTCCCAAAGTGAAATGGGAACCAGCTAGGAGTCTTAGATGATGATCCACAATGGAGGGAATTCTTTACCGTTTACCAGTTTGCCAAACTATAGACCCGTCTTTTGAAGCCAGCCTCAGTGGATATGGGTGTATATGGTGGGGACAGACCCTCAGTTGCATTTGTGAAAAGTTTGGAGCCAGCTTCGGGTTTCTCAGCATCATACCATCTCCAGGCACAGAGAAGGCACAATGCAAAGACTATCAGGTTGCTACAGCGTAAACAAACATGACATTAACGCAGTCTCCCGCGTTATATATATTTCCAATCGTCTCGTTTGCTCATGAAAGCTGTATTATGGAGAATCGTCTGTTAGCATCACACTTATTCACACCTCCACACTTGGTTTTGTCGGTGTCAAGCTATCTGCAGACGCCTCGGGAGTCACCAGTTGTCATCAGTGTTCTAGAGCAGATTTCCATTTTCAATTACAACATTCTCCTGCTTAAATGCTTCTTTTCTCAGGCTTAGAAAATTTCAGGGTCTTTGTTTCTGAGAGGGGCTGCTAAGGAAAGCACCGGGAATCAGAAAAGAAGACATTCATCTTGGTTTGTTACCATGTATTTTGTGACCTGGGTAAAGTCCCTCCTTTTTCTCTGGTCCTCAGCTTCAGCATTCATAAAAGGTGGTTATTTGATGAGATTTGCAGCTACTGAGAAAGCAGAACAGGGGAATGGCTTTAACTATTTGTGATGGGGAAAGAAGGGGGTCATAACTTTTTTATAATTTGGGGCACAGCGACTGGAGCT
Organism: Neotragus moschatus; assembly: GCA_006410615.1. Classification (NCBI taxonomy): domain Eukaryota; kingdom Metazoa; phylum Chordata; class Mammalia; order Artiodactyla; family Bovidae; genus Neotragus; species Neotragus moschatus. The sequence goes on along the minus strand of SJYA01002278.1, from coordinate 3,053,044 downwards.
TATGCCACTTCCAAGGCCACACATCAGAACCACAGGACTATCCCACCTGGATAGGGCTCTGTTTCACACTCTCCATTTCTTGGATGACTGCTTTCTCTGCTACTGGGATAAAAAAAAAAAGAAAAGAAAAAAATTCTTCAAGACAAGTCACTTTCTCATTGGCCTGTGACATGCTACATGAACCATCTATATTATGGATGCAACCATGGATGCCGCCAACGTTGATTCATACCTTAGTGACCTCATGGATCACTGACAGCCATGCCACCTGGCAGGCTGCCTGGAATTCACCAGGGCCTGTCAGAAGCCCCGGCTGTACCTCCATTTTCACGACCACAGGCCGGGCGGCCACCCTTGAGTTTCAAGCCTACCTACCATTGTCAGTCTGAGGAACAATCACATCCTCATATCAAAAGTCAGGAATTCTGAGAGGAGCATTGCTGCTCATGGAACTGAGCGGCAACTTGTACAAGTACAATGAGATAACAAAGTCTCTTTCAGACATCTTTTCATAATTCAAAGCCCCAGGTAGCCGATAAACAATGCACCGCCCGCCTGCTGGAGTTCTTGCTATCTTGTTGACTGAAGCATTCATTGTGAGGCTTCCCAGGCATCTTATTATGGGGGAAGGAGGACTCTGGCCACTTCTGCATACTGTAGATTAATCTGTGGACGGCACGACATCTTTACTTCGTGGTCTTTGTCTCATCGGGTGTCGTGAGGGAGGGTGAGCAGCTTTCTCTGGTTGTGAACACTTGCTTTTTAATCTTTCTTGCTGCCTTTGATTTTTACTTTCAGCTCCAGGGAAGACAGGTTGTCATGGATAGAGCCTCGTGCCCAGTGTAGCACGCTGTGTGCTGGAGGAGCGTCCCTCTGAACACTCACCTGTGGGTTCAGTGCCAAGGTCACCGAATCTCCTTCCTTGGCCTTCATGCTCAAATGATCTCATCAGATCCAACAAGGAACACAGCTACAGACCCACCCCAAACAACCACCTCTGCCACCAGTGCAGTCCTGAAACTCCTCCCACACGTCGAGTTTCAGGCAAGGGAAGACGCATCAAAGTGAGTGATAACAGACCGTTGGCATTTTATGAGAACACGGGTACCATTGGCAGTAGAAAAAGTCACTATTTCCCAAACTTACAAACTGACCCCTTATTTAGGGTCTGGGTCTTAAATAACGCTACAAATGTAAAATATAACAGCAATGGGACTAACATCAGTTTGAAATAAGCTTTCCCTTTTTGTTCTTTTTCTGTGATTTTTGAGACTCAGCAAGCAATGCTATAGAGGAAAACAGTGGTTTTGAAGTCAGAGTGAAAACTGTCTGAGTTTCCACCATTTACAAATGTGGTCCATTTACAAATCTGTGTCCCCATTTACAAATCTGTAAAGTGGGGATAGTAATGCCTTCTTTTCTCTTGTTTAGAGGTTAAAGTGTATGTAAACAGTCAAGCGCGTAGTAGGTGCTCAGTAAATGGAAATGCTACTTATATGGGAGCACAATGCGAATATATGATTCCAAGATGTTCTGTTGCTTTTTTGGTTCAGATTTGCCCAAAGCTACCAGTACAGGTTTAGTAATATATTTGGTCTGTGAGTAACAAAGTGGGAAGATTTCTCGGCCTGGGGGCTCCCTGTGATTTTTCAGGAAGATGCAACCGTAAAGAAATCCTCACTATTTTTCTAGGTCGGAAGGACTATTGCTGGTGTGGGTCTTGCATTGCGAGATTTGTCTGACTTGAAAAAGAATATTGGCCACAATCCCTTATCAAAGCCCCATGGGGCCAGATGTGTTTCAGAATTCAGAATTCTTCAGATTTTTGAAAAGTAATATGCTACAGATCTTAGATGTTACATAAAACCTGCAGCAGAGTCAGGAGCAGCATCTTGGAAAAACTGTGCCGATTTCTGCCGCAAATATTCATCTGAAACGGAATAAATGAAGTCTGCAAAGAAACCCAGGTCAGTTTGGGTCAGGTTTTATTGCCAAATGAGTTACAAGGGATCTTTCAATATTCAGCGCTTTTGGGTTTCAAAATTGCAGATCGGTGGTTTATAATAATACTAGGGATGATGATGAATAATAACAACAGTTGCATATAATAAATGTTCTTCTGGTACCAGAGATTCTAAGTGCCTTACATATATTTTCTTATTTACTTTCCAACAACAGTCCTGGCAGTTGGTATTCTTACTTTCCTTTTAGTGAGAGAGCAGATTGAGTCAGAGATATTAAGAAACTTGACCAGAGTCACAAAGACAGTCGATGGCAGCCTTAGGATTTGAACTTAGATACAACCTCATTGCAAAGTCGATGCTGGTAGAAATACAGATTAATGCTTTTCTCTGCATGGTGGGAGGTTGCCTCACACCGGAGTACAGAGAATTCATCTTGTGAATGATGGAATATTTGCAGGGCTATTTTAGCTCTGTGATTTGAGCCAGGCTGGAAGTGTCTTAAAGATGCTTGTGTGTGTGTGTGTGTGTGTGTGTGTGTGTGTGCATGCGTGCACACTCAGTCACTCAGTTGTGTCCAACTCTTTGCAACTCCATGGACTGTGTAGCCTGCCAGGCTCCTCTGTCCATGTGATTCTCCAGGCAAGAATACTAGAGTGGGGTGCCATTTTCTCCTGCAGGGGATCTTCCTGACCCAGGGATCGAACACTCATCTCCTGAATTAGCAGGTGGATTCTTTACCACTGAGCCACTAGGAAAGACCTAAAGAGGCTAGTACCTGAGAGGAATAAAGGGAAAAGAGGTAAGTGGGGCATAAGTGACCTAAACCTGGCTGTGGCAATATTGGAAGCCAACTACGCAAGCCCACTCCAGACAGCTTTTGACCTTGGTCTGATTTCCTACCCTTAAAGAAAAGCTTCCTTCAGCATCAAGTGGCCTTCCTGGTAACTCAGCTGTTCAGAAGGGCTAAGTGACCCGCCTCAGCCTCAGTCCTGTGTGTGACCTCTATTGTGTGGGTTGAGTACTACAGAGGAAAAAAAAATCCTAATGAGCCTTAATGGGGGAGGAAATGGCCATCCTAAAAATAACGCTCAGCCCTGTGGAGTAATGACATCATTAGCCAACCCCAGTCTTGACGGATTCTAAGCACTTTTGACCAGACATTTTATTTTAGCACAAGATGTATCAAGCAGCTCTATTATGCTTGTCAGCCCAAGCAAGGGTGGCGGGGCAAGAATTAAGTGAAAGGCGCCTGGGAAGGGCCATGACACTTTCTTTAATCACATTTTACATAATTGGGAGAGCTGCTATTTCCGAATATTTGGCCGGTAGGTCTTCATGACCACAACAAAATAAATCTGGGAAGAGAAGAAATTCCATCCTCTGGAGAGGAGTTGATGTTCTGATTTAATTCTATGCCTTGGGGAGGAGAAGGGGCCTGGGGAACTGGGTTACCAGGAGCTGCCGAGACGGTAGTGGGTGTCATGGAGATTTCCTCCTCCCCAGGGTTATCTTTCTCTCTTTTTTTAATTTCTAAAAAGATTTATTTCTTTGTGACTGTGCTGGATCTTTGTTGCTGTAGACTGGCTTTCTTTAGTTGAAACAAGTGGGGGCTACTCTCTAGATGTGATCCTTGGGTTTCTCGTTACCGCGGCTTCTCTTGTTGCGGATCGCTGGCTCTAGGCAGGCTGGCCTCAGTAGTTGCAGCACGCAGGTTCAGTTGCTCCATGGCACGTGGAATTTTCCCAGACAGGGATCAAACCCATGTCCCTGCACTGGCAGGCAGATTCTTAACCGCTGGACCGCCAGGGAAGCCTTTCGTCTCTAGCTAAGAAGGTGTGAGCATCTTTCTGTGGTCCCAGCCCTAGTGGGGCTCTTAGGACTGTGCATGAAATAACAGTTCGTTATTTCATCTGTCCTCCATGAGATCACAAACTCCATGAGGGCAAGATTGGGTTCATCCAGACCTTCATTCCAGTGCTCAGCAAAATGCCTGACAAATAGCAAGATGCTCACTAAAAATATGCTCATTTAGATCAGTGACTATGAATTTGTTTATATTAATAAACAGTGGTGGGTGATTTTGCACATCTGCTTGCTCACCTATAAGGATGGAAGAGGAAGCCAGTCCTTCTCCAAGATGGTAGAGCAGTGACATATCCCCTGGGCTGGGAGCAAAGAGCCTGGATCCTGTGGTTCCAGTCAAGTGGTTCTGGCAACTCAGGCTACCTTCATGTAAGTAATAATAAAACCCTTTGTGTCTCCCAGCTTCACAGAGGGACTGGAGGAATAAATGACATTCAACCTAATTATGGTTTTGAGACAAATCAGCCTACTATCAAACCTCAGGTCTAAAGGATCTTCCCTTTTCCATCGGCAAGCATGGCCACGGGATTCACAGCCCCGAGAGGGCAGGAAAGGTGAGGAGTGGCCACTCTCTGTGTCTTCTAGCCACGTCCTGTTTCTTCTTCCCAGAACAAAACGACAGCTTCAGCGCCTCCCTTTCTCCCCATTTCCTGTGCCCTCCTTTCCCACTCGCAGTCCTCACTCAGCCTTCCCCTCTCTTCGCTCTGGCCCCCTGGGGCCTGTCATAATTAGAAAAGGAGGAAGGAGGGGAGCCATCCTAGCCCACCGGGGCTTCCGAGGGAGTTAGGGCTGCGTGCTGGGGACACGGAGCTGCCAAGGTGTCCGTGTCTTTCTTCTCTTCCAGCCATGGTGCCTCCCAACACGGGCAGACCCTGTCCTCAAGTCAAGGAGAATCCAAGGCCAGGAACACATGGCTTTGCGTGTAGATATGTGTATAGAAAAATGTGTGTGTGCTAAAATGTGTTACAACTGCGGGTGTGAATGTATGATGTGTCGTGCCATTGGGGAGCCACGTAGCAAAGGTTGTTTTTATCCAGAAACTTTAATCTATGTCAACTTTGGGAGTTCAGGCTCTCTAGGGAATCCCTATAGACCATCCCCTTGTTCAGCTCTCTCACTGCTCCCCCAGATCCTCCCTTCTCCCTTAACAATAAAGGAAGCAGTAGATAGAGTCAATGCTCAGAGCTACTCTAAATCTTTCCTCCCTTCTCCCATGACTATGCATTGGCCTGAGCTGAGTACATCAGGCTTGGTGAGTCACACGCAGGACTGGTATGCAGGCTGTTTCAGCTTCCGCTGGACCAGTGTCTCACTCCTGGGCTGGCATTTTCCTGGGGGTGCTAAAAGGATCATTAATCTGTCTACTTGCTATTTTTCTACCCCAGCCAAGGGAATGACTCTGGCCTATAAATCAGCTCAGTACAGAGTGAGAAACTCAAGGAGGGATCCAGTAAGAAGGAAAATAACCACTTAGGAAGGATATAGACCTGAGGTATGGGACCTAGAAAATCAGAGGAAGGAAGAAGAGTGATCTTTTGAGGAAATAACAAGAAGAGAAAAAAAATTGTACCAATCCAGCAGGGCCAGATCTGGGACAAAGGAGATCTAGATTCTGGTCTTCAAGATGTTATTCTAAGCTTCTTGTTTCCGCTAATCTCACTGGGCTACAACTAGACCATCTGTTCAGGTGGGCTCTCTCCAGGTCTTGCTCAGCCTTGTGCCTTCCTGGGAACTAGAGCATGTGCAGAGAAGAAAGCAAATTCGTACATGCAAATGACTGCAACCCTGCATATTTACTCCTGCAAGTTAATTAATCAGGAGTACCCATGGTAAAGACTTCTAAGTTGCCCTGGGAATGCTGGGGGCAGTGTGGCCAGTGGAGTGGGTCTGGAATCAGATGTGTCCCTAGTTTTCTCTGGATTTCTGGATCTGTTGTTGTGGGTCAGTCACCAAGTCATGTCTGACTCTTTGCGACCCCCTGGGCTGCAGCATGCCAGGCTTTCCTGTCCCTCACCATCTCCCGGGGTTTGTCCAAGTTCATGTCCATAGAATCAGTGATGCCATCCAACCACCTCATCCTCTATGGCCCTCTTCTCCTCCTTCCATCAGTCTTTCCCAGCATCAGGGTCTTTTGCAATCTATCAACCCTTGGCCAGCACTTCAGTTTCCTCATCCTTTAAGGTCAGTTTGAACTCCAGACTTCTGTGATGATGGCTGCTGTCTTCACAGTGATATGAAGCACTCACGTCTCTCAGNTGTGGCCCTTTTCTCCTCCTTCCATCAGTCTTTCCCAGCATCAGGGTCTTTTGCAATCTATCAACCCTTGGCCAGCACTTCAGTTTCCTCATCCTTTAAGGTCAGTTTGAACTCCAGACTTCTGTGATGATGGCTGCTGTCTTCACAGTGATATGAAGCACTCACGTCTCTCAGTGACTCTCCAACATCTTGGCTGTCACTGACAGGAGCCACAGCTAGAAGGGAGAAGGGGAGGCCTTGATGGGGTCCAACACTCCACATCCCACTCAAGCTCATTGCTCTCCAGGCTGTATGGGCTGGAGCACTCCCTCCTGGGACAAAGTCTGCTCTAGGGGCTGTTATCTTCTGAGAGTCAGCCTGGTGGNTGACTCTCCAACATCTTGGCTGTCACTGACAGGAGCCACAGCTAGAAGGGAGAAGGGGAGGCCTTGATGGGGTCCAACACTCCACATCCCACTCAAGCTCATTGCTCTCCAGGCTGTACGGGCTGGAGCACTCCCTCCTGGGACAAAGTCTGCTCTAGGGGCTGTTATCTTCTGAGAGTCAGCCTGGTGGTTTAATGAGCTCAGGCTCTAGAAAGAGATGTATTTGGGTTTGAAAGTCACTCATGAATTATGTGTCCCCTAGGGAGATCCTAAGCATGCCTGAGGTCCTGTAACCACATCTGTAAATTGAAAGTGTTAGTCATTCAGTCATGTCTGACTCTTTGTGGCCCTATGGACAGTAGCCCGCCAGGCTTCTCTATCCATGGGATTCTCCAGGCAAGGCTACTGGAGTGGATTGCCATTTCCTTCACCAGGGGATCTTTCCAACCCAGAATTGAACCCAGGTCTCCTGCATTTCAGGTGAAAAGGATCACAATACCTACCTTGTTGGTTTCTTGTGTTAGAGAGAATGTATAGAGAACACCTAGCAGAGGGGCTGGAACATGGAGCACTCAGTGAACAATTATTATTACTATCATGGGAGCAGTGGAGTTGAAACTGGGAAAGAGAGAGGAATAATGAGAATGAAGGTCCCCTTCAGGCAGCTATGTCATAGACCAAGTAGTGTGTTCACACATCTGTGCATGCCCATAGGCCTGACGGTGTGTGTAATTGTGTGTGACAGTGAGTGCATATGTGTGTGAAAGAATGTGCAAGAACAATGCATACATGTGCAGGGAGCTTAACTAGTGCTCTGTGATGACCTAGAGGGGTGGGATGAGGGGGGAGGGAGGCTCAAGCGGGAGGGGACCTATGTACACACGTAGCTGATTTACTTCCTTGTACAGCAAAAACTAACACAACATTGTAAAGCAGTTATACTCCAATAAAGAATATGTGTATGTGTGCATACATACATGAATGTGCGAATACATACTTGTCTGTGTGTGAGCATGTGAGTGTGTCTGTGTGTGTGCTGGCACGGAGATACTTCCTAGTTCTCCAAATGGACCTCACTTTTTTACTCACCTCTCCTTTTACCTGGAGGGTGCTTTGCTCCCCACCCTTCTACTAATTTGTCAAGATTCAACTCAGGCCACCTTTGTAGCCATCTCTGAACTCTTTGGGAAAAGTTGCTCATTCTTTCTTCTGTTTTCCTCTGCCTTTACCTAGGGAAGCAGCAGCAGGTGGAGGAGTTGATGGTATAGCGTCCAGGCTTCCCTTGTAGCTCAGTTGGTAAAGAATCTGCCTGCAATGCAGGAGACCTGGGTTCGATTCCTGGGTTGGGAAGATCCCCTGCAGAAGGAAATGGCAACCCACTCCAGTATTCTTGCCTAGAGAATCCCATAGACAGAGGAGCCTGGCGGGCTACAGTCCATGAGGTTGCAAGAGCCAGACACAACCTAGCGACTAAACCACCACCAGGTATGAAAATCATGGGTTTGAGTTTTAGCACTTCAACTTGTAGCAAAGTGATGGCAGATGGACGAGTTCCTTGACCTGGACCCGTGGAAGCCACAACATTCATACCTACAGCATGGAAATAATAACGTTGTCTTCCTCATGAGGCTGGTAGGAAGGCTAAAGAGCTGAATGCATTTATAGCATTTTCTATGGTAGCTGGTACATCATCAGGGCTCAGTCTGTGCGAGGTAGCATCATCACTGTATTATTGCGTTTGTGACGTGGTACTGTACTATCAGGATGTTCCATTCACATATCCATTTCCCCAAATCTGTGACTTGTCTGAGAGCAGAGGTTTTTCCTGTAGCATCTGTGCTGTGCTTAGTTGCTCAGTCATGTCTGACTCTTTGCACCCCCATGGAATGTAGGCTGCCAGGCTCCTCTGTCGATAGGGATTCTCCAGGCAAGAATACTGGAGTGGGTTGCCATGCCCGCCTCCAGGGGATCTCCCCAACCCAAGGATCAAACCCAGGTCTCCTGCACTGCAGGTGGATTCTTTACCAGCTGAACCACAAGGGAAGCCAAGCTAGCATCTACCTGATAGCTTTACATCCAGGAGTAATGGAACAGAAATTGAAAGAAAAGGAAAGCATTCCTTATTTTTTCTTGTCCCTAGTTCTTAATTTTCCCCTCCCAGGTCTCTCCTTTCCATGCTGCTGTCAGAAGGCAGAGGAGCCTGGAGTGCAGTTCACCCCCATAAAAGACATCCTCAACACATAAAGATCCCCGCTGTGTCTATACTTAGCATTTGGCGCCCACATTTATTACATCACCAAGGCTATTTTTTCCTGATGTTGTCTTCAATGGACTCAATTGAAACAAGAGAAAGCCCCTCCTGGTCCATCCATGGGTCCAAGGCCAAAACTTCTGGTAGGACAACACCCTTCTGTTGCTGCTCATAGAAAGTGCCCCGAGGCACCCTGGGCGACTCATTCCTCAAACATGTGACACCCAACCAAACTGCACACAGGGGGAGAGAAGGCCAGCTCACCACAGAGAGCTGACCCTCACATGCCACAGTGCAGAACGCAGACAAGTCACCCATTGTAGAGCACATGGGCTCTCAGTCTCCCTAACTTGTTATCCTGTCTTAGTTCTCTCCTATCCCTCCATCTTCTAAAGGGGGTTGCAGCCGAGCCTCCCTAGCTTCTAAGGCAATCTTCACCGATGCAATGGCATCAGTCCGACCATCTGCTGAGATTGCTACTGATTTGTGTTCCCTTCAATGAGTCCTGGGTGCCCAGAAGCCTGCATGTCAGAGCATGTGCTTATGTGTCTGCTATGACTCAGTCCATTGTCTAGGCCTTCTGCTCTAATGCCAGCACTTTCTCTTCTGGACTCCTTGTCTGGTAAGACCAAGCTTTTTCCAACTGGGACTGCTGCCCTGAAACTCATCTGTGTTGGGGTCTAAAAGTTCTTGTTTGTGTTCTTTCCTGGGGTGGATTCCATCTCTTTGCATCCCTCTGCCCATTACTAGAGTCTTGTTACACGTGGCTAGATTATCAGTGCTGCATCCCTTCCCTTTGCCCTTGCTGATCTCTGATCTTTGGGAGGCGGCAGCCCAGTTTTGTGTGAGCAAACATATACACACTTTTGGGGTCCATCTCAAATTTCCAGCCAGCAAAGTTTGTCCAGCTGCTCTCAGAGCTCTGGGGATTACGTGAAGCAGTGTGACAACTGTGTGGCTCTTGATTTTCTTTCTCCACCCTTCCCCTGTTTAATGGTAACTGATGGTGTCATTCCTGAGCATGAGGTTTGGCTGATGTGTGTGTGTACATGCACATACATGAGTGTGAAGAGAGCAAAAGAGGACTTCAGTTTGAGATGTAATCGAAGTGAGGTGCTTCTAGAACATTCACATAGAGATCATTCAGTAGACGATTTGATATACGAGGGCAGGACTCAAAGCATCAAAGCAGAAGTCTGGGCTGCAGCCTCAGACTTAGTCGTCATCAAGGCATGGAAGAGTGTTGAAATTGAGTGTCTGTTTGGGAGGACCACACAGAAAGAGAAGAGGCGACATCTGAGGCCTGACTCTTGAAGTTTCCCAGCACTTACGGGATGTGGGGTGGGAAAGGAGTTGCCATGGGATCTGAGAAGTAACCGGAGAAGTTGAAGTAGAGTTGGAAAAGAATGGCTGTCCTAAATCCTTGGGGAAAAAGAATTTCCAGAAAGAGGAATGGTAAGTAACATAAGGGCTGAAGAGTGGTTGCTGGATTTAGTCATATGACGTCATTGGTGACTTTGGGAAGTTAGCCGTGGAGTCAGTGCAAGAAGAGAGGGTGCTTTGGGAAAAGCTGACTGGGAAAGGAAGGGATGGTGGGGGGTAGTAGCTGAAGAGGAGTTTAAACTACAAAGAGGGCTGGTTTGATTGTTTTGATTTTAATGGAAGGGATTGGTATATTTTTGAGCCCTGAAGGAAGTTCAATNGTGGAGTCAGTGCAAGAAGAGAGGGTGCTTTGGGAAAAGCTGACTGGGAAAGGAAGGGATGGTGGGGGGTAGTAGCTGAAGAGGAGTTTAAACTACAAAGAGGGCTGGTTTGATTGTTTTGATTTTAATGGAAGGGATTGGTATATTTTTGAGCCCTGAAGGAAGTTCAATTCAGTCACTCAGTCGTGTTCAACTCTTGAGACCCTATGGACTACAGCGTGTCAGGCTTCCCTGTTCATCATCAACTCCCGGAGCTTACTCAAAGTCATGTCCATTGAGTCGGTGATGCCATCCAACCATCTCATCCTCTGTCACCCTTTCCCCTGCCTTCAATCTTTCCCAGCATCAGGGTCCTTTCCCAGGAGTCAGTTCTTCTCATCGGGGCCTAAGTATTGGAGTTTCAGCTTCAGCATCAGTCTTTCCAATGAATATTCAGGACTGATTTCCTTTAGGATGGACTGGTTTAATCTCAGCCTCTCATCCATACATGACTACTGGAAAAACCACAGCTTTGACTATAGGGACCTTTGTTGGTAAAGTAACATCTCTGCTTTTTAATATATTGTCTAGGTTTATTATGGAGAAGGCAATGGCACCCCACTCCAGTACTCTTGCCTGGAAAATCCCATGGATGGAGGAGCCTGGTGGGCCACAGTCCATGGGGTCACACAGAGTCAGAAACGACTGAGCGACTTCACTTTCACTTTTCACTTTCATGCACTGGAGGAGGAAATGGCAACCCACTCCAGTGTTCTTGCCTGGAGAATCCCAGGGACGGGGGAGCCTGGTGGGCTGCCATCTATGGGGTCGCACAGAGTCAGACACGACTGAAGTGACTTAGCAGTAGCGGCTAGGTTTGTTATAGCTTTTCTTCTGAAGACCAAGGATCTTTTAATTTCATGGCTGCAGTCATCTGCAGTGATTTTGGAGCCCAAGAAAATAAAGTCTGTCACTGTTTCCATTGTTTCTCCATCTATTTGTCATGAAGTAATGGGACTGGATGCCATAATCTCAGTTTTATGAATGTTGAGTTTAAAGCCAACTTTTCACTCTCCTCTTTCACTTTCATCAAGAGGCTCTTACTTACTCTTTGCTTTCTGCCATAAGGGTGGTGTCTTTTGAGGGAAGTAGAGAGTTAAATGGAGAAGGCAATGGCAACCTACTCTAGTAAGTACTCTTGCCTGAAGAATCCCATGGATGGAGGAGCCTGGTAGGCTGCAGTCCATGGGGTCACGAAGAGTCGGACATGACTGAGCAACTTCACTTTCACTTTTCACTTCCATGCATTGGAGAAGGAAATAGCAACCCACTCCAGTGTTCTTGCCTGGAGAATCCCAGGGACAGGGGAGCCTAGTGGGCTGCCATGGGGTCGCACAGAGTTGGACACGACTGAAGCGACTTAGCAGCAGCAGCAGAGAGTTAAATATAATGGTTATGAGACAGGCTGGAACCTGGGGCCTGGGGTCCTTTGCTGCAGTGCTTGCACCTGCAAGATAAATGTCTCCTTGAACAACAGAATACAAAGAAACTATTAGAGACTAAAAATAACTGCATGCATGCTCAGTTGAGGCAAATTGTGTACAATAAGATACAAAAAGATCAAAAACCCAACTGCCACCTCTGAAGAGCCAGATGCAAAAGCAGGGTGTTGAGAGCAAAAGCAGGGTGCTGGGCATGAACACTTCATACAACACCACCAGAAGGGTGAGCAAACCACGGAAGCCACGCCTCCAACCCAACATCTGGACACACCCCGCCCCCCACCCTGTTCAAGGAACAATGTCGCTTGCCCCACCTCTTAGGAAACAAGCAAGGGAATCTGTTACTTATCTTCACTCCTTCCTGCTGCAGCAGGAGCGCTAATAAAGCCTTGCCTGAATTTCTTGTCTGGCCTTTTATCAATTTCTATTGATTAAGGAAGGCCAGGAGCCCTGGTCGGTAACAGTTAAAGAGAGCATGACTGATGGAGAGAAATGGTTGGTGCAGCAGCAGGCCTGGGATGCCGAGCACAGGTGGTGAACTCCGCCTTCACCAGGAGAGGGCCACCTTCTTGCTTTTGGACTCGACCTAGCAACCATTGGATGAGGCGAGGGACCAGAAGATGTCAGGTGGCCGGTCGTGGCCTACTGTTTGGCAGAAAGAATCCACAACAGACAGATAAGCGTGGCCTGAACTTGAAATACCTAAAAGAATGAAACTTTCCAAGTAGCACATCAAGGACTCTGACNGCTTTTGGACTCGACCTAGCAACCATTGGATGAGGCGAGGGACCAGAAGATGTCAGGTGGCCGGTCGTGGCCTACTGTTTGGCAGAAAGAATCCACAACAGACAGATAAGCGTGGCCTGAACTTGAAATACCTAAAAGAATGAAACTTTCCAAGTAGCACATCAAGGACTCTGACCCACGTTCACAGTGACCCATGCTGGGACAGGAGGGGTGGCAGGTCACCTGGAAGTGCTCCACGGGGCACTTGCCTGATGCTAATGGGAGACGTCAGTCTCCCCGGGAGTTGAGGGTCAGCATGGGTGGCACAGCTCCCCTGAGGGAGGTGCTGGCCAGGAGGCTTCCCCTTGGGGACGGATTGCAAGGCTCCTCCATGGGGCCCTTCTTTGCACGCCACCATTTTTCTTCATTATTTCTGCTATGTCAGCCGTCATGTCAGTTTCCTCTCAGAGCGGCGATAAATGGCGCCTCTCATGTTGTGTCCTTAGGGGACACCTGTTATTTATTTCGATGATGGGCAAGATGCCATAGCTAATTAAGAAAAATTGTGGGCTGCCCACAGCCAAGCCACAGACTCATGTCAGTTCAGTCCCACAGTCCTTCACCCCACGTTGGAGCCATTTTCCCCTAGAGCTGGTGGTGGGCAGGGGACCAGGGGTGGGAGCATCACTCCCTCCCTGTATCCCTGAAAAGAGCCCCACACCCCTCTTCCTGCTGAAGGAGGCGTCATGGGCCCCAGCTGGACTCCTAAGTCTCAGGCCTCTATGGGGGGAGTCATTCAAGTCCTTCCCTTCTGTTCCTCAAGAGGAACCCGGAGAACCAGCCAGTGGAGTGTTTTCTCCTTCATGACTTGGCAGGGCAGGAAAGGCAGCTTCTGTGACCAGGGTCACTCGGACACGATGACCCAGATAACTGAAGTGACACCTGGCTCATGCCCCTGTTACCTCAGTCGGCCTAGTCTGAGCCACGCAAAACAACGGATGCTGCTGGCCCTACCTGTCTGTGGCTAGTTTCTTCTGAATTTCCCAGATTTCTGGGCCCTGTTACAGGTAGTGGAAACTTTTGTATATATGGGTGGAGACGTTCTTACTCATGAGATGCTCCCTGGGATCAGCACAGTAGGGAGGGGACTCAGGGTGAAGGGAGAAGGGGAGGTGCTTAGGTGGAGGTCTGCAGGTGCTAGAATGGGGTACAGAGCGGGGTGGATGAATCTTTGCGTGAGGCTTTAACAAGAAATCGTATCCCCAAGGTGTGATTTTTTTTCGAATATTTATTCATTTATGTGGCTGCATTGGGTCTTAGAGGTGCCCTGAGGGATCTTCGTTGCCGCAGCTTTCACAGCGGCACATGGACTTTCCAGTCATGGCATGGGAGATCAGTTGCTCCGTGGCATGTGGGATCTTAGTTCAGCGCCACAGTCCTTCACTCCACGTTGGAGCCATTTCCCCCTAGAGCTTGTGGCGGGCAGGGGATCAGAGGCATGAGTGTCACTCCCTTCCTCTGTTCCTGAAAAGAGCCCCACCAGGGATCGAACCCATGTCCCTTGCATTGCAAGGCAGATTCTTAACCCCTGGACCACCAGGGAAGTCTCCCCAAGGGTTTTAGAGGAAGCTACCACAAGGACCGGTGAGTTACCTGAATACTTCCTGTGTTCCCTGATCCCTGGATCTTTGGGAATTCTTGGCAGAAATTTTCTTCTAACTTCAGGTGCCCACATCATCTCTGCGTCTGGAGTACTCTTTACAGTACCAACCAAAGCGGCAAAGTATGGCTGGGATTCAAAAGCAGGCAAGGGGGAGGCAGGCGTGGCTGGATTTAGAGGAGGTTTGCTGGAGATTGAGTTCAAGCCCAGCAGGAAGTCACCAGCGGTCTTTGTGCCCCAAGAGGGATCCAAGAGGAACCTGAGCCCAGGGCTGGGGATGGCAGCATCAGGCCCACTGTACCCTCTCCCTCACTCAGGGTGCCTGGCATCCAGCCCTTCCTGCTGGTCAGGCTATCAGAGCCCTGCCCAAGAAGAAATTACATTGTATTTGGAGCCCCGATAACTTCGGAACAGGCTGTTTTCTTCACATGGGATCCAGCACAGCTTCCCCTTTTATCTCTTCTTTGATGTCACGTTTGTACTTGCTTGAAGGCAGAGTCCAAGGGACAAAACGTCCCTCTGTGTGACTTCCTACCCCTGGCTCTGACACACTCCTGGCAGACCACAGAGATGCGTTCTGGGGCTGGCCTTCCAAGGACCCATGGCGTCAGGAATTGCAAATGTCTTGGATTAAACCAATACAATACTTTAAAGTAATTAACCTCCAATTAAAATAAATTTATATTAAAAAAAAAAAACCAAACCCAGTAGGGCCAATCCGAATGAAAGTTGCTAAAATACTGAAGAAAAGAACAATTTTCATCTGACTCTTCACTTCCGGGAAAGAAAACATTCACAAGGAGAAAAGGAACAAAGAAGAAAAGGGAAAGGAAAACACACAGGAATGTATGGCTTTGGAACCCATTTTGCCCAGACTGGCTGTGTAGCACTCTATAGGATCAATGCTTATTCCTTGTCTTACCTCCACCAGCTTCCTGGTCAGATGCAACCTCTGGCGATCACTAGGATCACCCAGGGGATACTTAACATTTTAGATCTCTGAGATTATATCAGTCCAGATCTAACTAGATCGGGATCAAGCTGCTGATCTTGATCCAGTTAGATCAGACTTGATCTCCTGATCAGAGTTGATCAGGCTTGATTTCCTGAGTCCAGATCAGCTATGGATCAAGAGTCCCCCTAGCAGGGAAACATGGTTCCGCAGTTATGGAATAAGATTTGTTGTTTAGTTGTTTAGTCCTGCCTGACTCTTTTGTGACCCCATGGACTATGGTCTGCCAGGCTCCTCTGTCTATGGGATTTTCCCAGCAACAATACTGGAGTGGGTTGCTATTTCCTACTCCAGGGACTCTTCTTTACCCAGGGATTGACCCTGCATCTCCTGCATTGGCAGGCCTATTCTCTATCACTGAGTCACCAGGGAAGCCATGGAATAAGATAGGACTTCCTTATTACCCTGGAGGTACACATACTTTGAAACTCAGTCACTGTGTTTTGTTGCTTTTTTAAGCAACTTTGCCTCTGATTATTGACCATTTCTCTGAAGGTCAACTGTTAAGCTGAACAGGGTCAGCAGAAAACAAAGGAAAGGGAGTAACCAAAGAAAGAACATCGATACAGAAATCCAGTGTCCCTTGGAAACGCTAGGAACCCGAAACTCATCTGGCAGACTGGAGATTTTTGACTCTCATGGCGATGAGTGTGTTTCAGAGCTAGTGGGGGGTGCTGGGGATGGACCGGGGGTGGTAGCAGAATTCACCCACCAAGCTCTCCTGGGACCACAGTCAGCACTACCGTGTAGCTGTAGTTTTGCTTGTCTCTGCCTTTGTGCAAGATCTCAGAACGCCAGCTGCTCTTCCAGCCGTGTTCCAGCTCTACATGTATAAATGTAGAGTCCAGTTTGGCAGAATTTTTCTGAATCCCCATGATTCCAGAAACATTACTCCAAGAATTAGGATTTTTCCATCCAAGTCCTTCATTCTTTCTCTCTTCAAGCAAGAATTCTGTATTCTTTCCTTAATTCATTTCATTTAGAAAGAACCGGCCTGAACACATGTCTAAGAGTTCACCGGACAGATGGTATTATTTTCTACCATTCATTCAGCAGGCATTTATGCCTGATTCAGAATGCCATGTGCTCCGCAGGTATCGGGTTTACAAAGATGAGGTCACTGACTTCAAGGAAGATACAGTTTAATGGAGAAGACAAACCTAGAAATGATTAACTGTGATAGAAGGCTGGATGGAATAAAGGCTAAATAGCAGCATTTGAAATGATTTCTGCCTGGAGATTCAATCTGCTGCTATCTGAGTCTGGGCTGAGTGGCTGGCGACCTGAGGAGTGTGGTCATTTTCCTCCAGTTCTTTTGAACTCACTCAACATCCCTCAACATTTCATTCCTTCCTCTGAGTGTCTGCCTTATTTCTTTTGCCAAGATTGTCTTGAAGCAGTATTTCAACCGAATGACAACAATGATCATTTCTGAACGCCCAGTGTCTCACAAATATCTTTAGATCTTGGAGAAATCATTGTGCAGGAGACACAGAGAGGTGGGTTCGAACCCTGGGTGGGGAAGATCCTGGAGAAGGAAATGGCAACACACTTCAGTATTCTTGCCTGGAGAACCCCATGGACAGAGGAGCCAGGTGGGCTGCAGTCCATGGGGTTGTAAAGAGTTGGACATGACTGAAGCAACTTAGCATGAAAATATATACATATATATATACACACACACACACACACACTCACATATACATCTATCATTCAATCAGCATTTATGCCTGATTAAGAATGCCATGTGCATATATTCTTTTTTAGATTCTTTTGTGTTATAGGCTATTACAAGATATTGAATATAGCTCTCTGTGCTATACAGTAATCCTTGTTGTTATATTTTATATATAATAATGGGTATCTGTTAACCGCAAATTCCTAATTTATCCCTCCCCCACTTTCCCTTTGGTAACCATAAGTTTCTTTTCTATGTGAGTCTATTTCTGTTTAGTAAATAAATTTATTTGTATCATTTTTTTAAGGTCCCACATATAATTAAATGATATCATATGATATTTGCCTTTGTCTGACCCTCTTCACTTAGTATGATAAACTCTAGGTCCATCCAGGTTGTGGCAAATGGCATTATTTCATTATTTTTATGGCTGAATAATATTCCGTTGTATATAGGGGTAGATGTAATTTTAAATCTCTAATTCTTGTAATGAGATCTAACTCTTATGATTTAGATCCTGATGTATACATTCCTGGAAGTACAGAGAGGTATTGTGATAGTAATACTGGAAAATTCCCTAGTGCTTTAAAGTTTTCAAAGAGCTTGCGTTCACATTTTACCATTTCATCCAATTAACCACTTACATGTACAGTCAGATGGCAGAAACATTAGTTGCCCCAAATATATCATCTGTCTGAGTGACACTGAGTAATGGCTCACCCTAATTCATAAGAGTCTCTTTTCTAAGTGTTTTACATATATTAACTTATGAGACCCTATAGGGAATAATAATTGTGATTACCATTTCAAAGATGAGGAAACTAAGACACAGAAAGATTAAGTAACTTGCCCTGGATCAGTACAATGCAGAGCTGGCGTTTGAACTCAGGCAGCTTGTTGCTTAGATACTGTGCTGTGCTGAGGATAATGCCTTCAGCTGTTTTGAGCCAAGTTTGCAGCTATAAGGGGTCAGGTTTTATCCCAGTTCCCAGTTAGCTAGAGATCCAAAGTCTGTATATGTTTGACTTATTTCTTAGGGGTTTCCAGGGGCAAGATGTGCTGTCTTAAATCGTGACCAGATGGCTTCAGGCAAAAATGCTTAGACATGAAGTTGTATAAAAGCATGACATTTGGAGGGAACAGTATTTAGTAGGACTGGCTGTGGGCGCAAAGGCTAGAATGGTGTAGAGGAATGTAAAAATAACTGGGAACGGTGTTGCACAGGGCCTCATGTGCAATCCTAAGGACGGTCATATTACATGGGAGGTGATGGAGAGACATTGCAGGACTTCGAGGGGGCCGACACCACTATATTTGTTTTTCCTATTCTGTATCAGGATAAAAAAATACTCTTGAGTCAGNAATAACTGGGAACGGTGTTGCACAGGGCCTCATGTGCAATCCTAAGGACGGTCATATTACATGGGAGGTGATGGAGAGACATTGCAGGACTTCGAGGGGGCCGACACCACTATATTTGTTTTTCCTATTCTGTATCAGGATAAAAAAATACTCTTGAGTCAGAATGAGGGTAAAACAGAGGAGGCTACAGCTGGCTACCATTAGGAGGCTTTTGCAGGGGTTCAAGCAAGAGATGAGATTAACATGTGATGACTGCCAGGCTAAAGAAGTGGCAGGGAGAATAGGAGACATGGGAGAGACCCGAGGACTCTTTGAGAGCAAATGGACAAGACTTTGTAACTGGATTAGAAGAGGTGGGGGAGGAGATATGCTTCTTTCTATTTGGCTGACTTGGGAGATGGTGATGCTTTTAACAGAGAGAGAGGGGAAACAGGGTTAACCTGTCTTTATGGAAGAGACAATCAATTTGGCTTTGGAAATTTTGGTCTGAGAGTGGTCTGGGGAAACCTAGTTATTGCCCACTTGTAAGTACATAGAAAGAATAGTGTTTCATATAGATCCATAAATAACATCTATAGAATAAGATGGACAAAGAAAACAGACAGGTAATTTTCAAAGAAAGATATACAAATGGACAACAAATAGGAAAAATTAAGAAATACTTTTGAAATAATGAGGAACATATATAGATAAGATTAAAACCAATACTGTTATCTATTCTTGGTAAGGTTTTGGGAAAACGGGTACTCTTATTCACTGCTGCTGATATATATATTGATACAATCTTATTTGAGGGGAATTTGAATATCTATAGATGACCTTAAAAATATTTGTATGATTGCTCCCAGAAATTCAGTCACAAGGATGGTTTCTCTGTGTTGTTTATAGTAATGGAAAATGTTGAAATGAGGTTAATGTATAAAAATTGGAAGAAAAATTTAAAAGAATTTTGATACAGTTGTACCTTGGAATGATGTACAGTCTTTAAAAGGATGTTGTAGAATTATATTTAGTAATTGAAAGACAAAAATAAAAAAAAAAAGATTGCCAAGTCATATATAAAGTATAACCAAAATTTTTTAAATGAGAAATTTTAATGCCAAAAATTCAATATTTTGCACAGAAAAAGTCCATAAAGTTAGGTATGGACTAACAGTTGCATTTGATACATCAGAATATCATAGCGCTTATCTCTGGAAGTTTGAATTTCAGTTTTTTGCATTTTGTACTCTTTTGGCTTTCCTACATGTCCCAANAAATTTTAATGCCAAAAATTCAATATTTTGCACAGAAAAAGTCCATAAAGTTAGGTATGGACTAACAGTTGTATTTGATACATCAGAATATCATAGCACTTATCTCTGGAAGTTTGAATTTCAGTTTTTTGCATTTTGTACTCTTTTGGCTTTCCTACATGTCCCAATGTTTGGTAGAAACCAAGTGTTACTGGTGTTATTTTAAAAAATGGCTTAAAATCTAAAGCATTGGATAATCAAGACTATTTTTTACAAAATGAACAGATCTGAGTCTTAGGAAGAGATGGGCACTGAAGACAAAGAGATGGGAGTCATTGACTTACAGGTGAAGGTGGATGAAATCAACCAGGAAGAAC
The DNA here is from genome assembly GCA_006410615.1 of Neotragus moschatus. Taxonomy (NCBI): domain Eukaryota; kingdom Metazoa; phylum Chordata; class Mammalia; order Artiodactyla; family Bovidae; genus Neotragus; species Neotragus moschatus. The sequence goes on along the minus strand of SJYA01002278.1, from coordinate 3,033,111 downwards.
AGAGAGGAGCAAAACTGAGTCCTGGAGAATATCAACCTTTGTAGAATTAATAAAGAGGAGTCAGTGAAGAAGCCGGAGAAGGAACAGTGGAGAAATGATGGTGGAACAAGAGTAAAAGTATACTGTGACAAAGAATAAAAGCAGGAGAGGTGTCTTTTTTGAAAAGTTATTTTATTGAAGTGGAGTTGATTTATAATTATGTGTTAATTTCTGCTATACAGCAAAGTGATTTGGTCACACACATATACACATTGTTTTTCACATTCCATTATGATTTATCACTGGATATTGAATATAGTTCCCTGTGCTATACAGTAGGACCTTGTTTTTTATCCATTCTATATATAATAGTTTGCATATGTTAACTCCAAATCCATCTCTCCTTCACCCCTCATCTCCCTTGGCAAACACAAGTCTTAGAAGAGGAGTCTTAAATAAAGAGGTAATTGATTCTATTGTGTACAGCAAGGAAGTCAGGAAAATTGAAAGAGCAGTTCCTGGACATAAAAATGACCAGGTAACTTTAGTGAGTGAAGATTCAGGAGAGCTCAGGAGGCAGAAGCCAGATGACTACGAGTTGGGTGGTAAACGCATTGTGAGGAATTGGAGATCACACCTGGGAACTATTCTTTGAAGGATGGTTGTGGGCAGAATGATGAAAGCAGAGATGAATAATGGGACATTTTTAATGAGAGGAAATTTGAGAACAGTAGGACATCCCCCATATCCACACATTCAGCCAACTCAAATCATTCAATTATTTACAAAATATTTTAGTTTCAGAAAATTCCAAAAAGCAAAACTTGAGTGTGCCACTCACCTGGCAATTATCTACGTAGCGTTTACATTGTATTAGGTATTGTGACTGATCTAGAGATGATTTAAAGTGCATGGAAGGATGGGAGGATTGGAGGGTGTGTGTAGGTTATATGCAGATACTGCATCAGTTACACAAGGGACTTGAACATTTATAGATTTTGGTATCTACAAGGGTCCTGGAACCAGTCCCCAGTGGATATTAAGGGATGACTTGAGGCTTTTAAGGTGAGTGAAAGGAGCTGTCATGGGAGAAGAGATTGAAGAGATAAGGAAAAATGGGGACAATTAATTGAAGAAGATTTGAGGGAAGTGGAGGAGGAAGGGCATCTCTCTCGGGGGGTTGGGGTTGGGGTGGAGGGGGTGTCTTGGATGCTAGGTTGTGCTGCCCACAGCTGCCCTTCAGGACTGCATCATTTAGCTTTTCCGTGGCTGGGCATTCCCAGCTTCCTTGAGAATTGCCTCAGTTGAAAGTTGTCGCTTCAAGCAAGCCCAGCCCTGTTCTGGGGCATCCTGCATCCACTGAAGGTTGACAGCTCCATCCTTCTAACCCAGACTATCCTAAGGACCATCCCAGCTTCAGAGCATTTGCGGGGTTGGCTGAGACCACACAGTCATGGCTCCACAGCCCGGTTTCGCCCTCTGCCCAGTCTTGATTGCTTCCCTCCCCATACAGGTGTTGCCTCTGAGACCAACTTCCTCTAAAAAAAATCTCCTAAATATTAAGTTCCTTCTCAGTCTGCTTCCCAGTGAACCCAGCCAGTGACAGAAAGAATTCACTTAGATGGAAACGTATCTACATTTGGGAAAGAAGGATTTCGTTCATGTAATGCTCCATTTTCCTCTGTGAAATTGAAGGCAAGTTCATCTCATAAGGGAGGCGTGCCTTCCATTGCGGTGCTGTAGTGTTAAAAGAAAAAGTAAAAATAACTTAAATAGACAGCACCAACAGGTAAATGGCTGAGAAAATTCTGGTATATCATTTGAACAAAATATGCGGTAATTAAGAAAACAATGTATCAACACAGAACAATTATGGTTTAGTAGGAAAGAGGCAACTCAAATCTAGAGAAGAGGTTTGAAAACTGGCTTAGGATCGCCACCATGGAAACAGGACAGGGAGCTTGCTGGAGTCTGATAAATGGAATGCCAAGTAGCCTGATGGTCCCAAACAACTACTGATATGATTATTGGCAATAATTTTGACAGAGAAGCAGTGATGAGGAGGACAAAGCTAAATTAATACTGTAAGAAAAGTGATATAATTGAGAGAGTGTGTAGCTATATAGTGCTTCGGAGCCTAGGCTCTGGACTTAGGGCTCAAATCCTGACTTGTTTGCATGAGTGCTAAGTTGCTTCAGTTGTGTATGCGACCCCTATGGACGGTAGCCCGCTAGACTCCTCTGTCCATGGGATTCTCCAGGCAAGAATACTGGAGTGGGTTGCCATTTCCTTCTCCAGGGGATCTTCCCCACCCAGGGATCGAGCCTGCATCTCTTACATCTCCTGCATTTACTATGAGCACCACCTGTCAAATCCTGAGACCACCACTTAATTAAGAACAGTGCTGGTTTGTTGGCTGCAAAAAGTGCCATTGAAAGGGTCCTGCTCTCCGGAAGGTCCTGCATTTGGTTAAAAGCCCTGCTGACATTGTCTTGAAATTCTTAATAATTATGTCTTTGAACTTATATTTTGTTAAGGTGGATGGGACTCCAGAGTGTGCCTATGAGGAGAGGAAATAGCACATGTGCATGGCCCTGGCTACTTGCTGTCTCGCATGCAGGTAGCATTCCAGATGCCCTGCAGCTTCCATAACATACTTAGATTTCTAATCACTGAGTCTTGCTGAATTCACATGCATTGTGGGTCCACTGAATTATATTCTTATGTTTCATAACAACAAATCTAGAACTGAGCAAATGGGGCACTGACAGCCCCAACCGGGTGTGGCTTTTCTATCAACCAGAACTTGCTGGGAACACAAAAGCAATGGCGTTTTTCCAAACAACGGAGCAGCCCACTCACATCCTTTCTTACTGGCCTCACATTCCTGCGTTAGCCAGTCACTTACATTGAAAATCGTGACCTATGAGGAAAAGGTAGAGTTGCTTGTAGTTTTAAGTCTNACAACTGAGCAAATGGGGCACTGACAGCCCCAACCGGGTGTGGCTTTCCTATCAACCAGAACTTGCTGGGAACACAAAAGCAATGGCGTTTTTCCAAACAACGGAGCAGCCCACTCGCATCCTTTCTTACTGGCCTCCTGCATTAGCCAGTCACTTACATTGAAAATCGTGACCTATGAGGAAAAGGTAGAGTTGCTTGTAGTTTTAAGTCTTTCCAGTTGAAGATAAGAAGTGTTTATAGAATGTGTGCATATCAAGAAGTGAAATAAAAATAGCTAGTTTTGTGCAGCGTTTTCACTCTTCTGATAAGAGAGAGATACAAATGCACGCACAACTGCATGAGAGTTAAACACTTCTATTTGCATTTAAAATTGGCATTACACATATAAACAGTAAAACTTCTGCTAATAATTTAAACTTCTGCTAATAATTTAAACTTCTTACCTTATTTAGAACGATGACTTATTTCATTGTGTTTTGTAAGTAATAAAGTCTTTCAAAGGAAAAAACCTTATATATCAGTATTTTAGGGGCTCTTTCTCCCTCTGATTTTTGAAAAGGGAACTGTATTTTCACTTTTCACCGGACCTTACAAATTATGTAGCTAGCTCTGGCTGGGGCCTTGGACAAGTTACTCAAGTTCATTTTCTTCTTTTGTAAGTTGATNTTAGCCAGTCACTTACATTGAAAATCGTGACCTATGAGGAAAAGGTAGAGTTGCTTGTAGTTTTAAGTCTTTCCAGTTGAAGATAAGAAGTGTTTATAGAATGTGTGCATATCAAGAAGTGAAATAAAAATAGCTAGTTTTGTGCAGCGTTTTCACTCTTCTGATAAGAGAGAGATACAAATGCACGCACAACTGCATGAGAGTTAAACACTTCTATTTGCATTTAAAATTGGCATTACACATATAAACAGTAAAACTTCTGCTAATAATTTAAACTTCTGCTAATAATTTAAACTTCTTACCTTATTTAGAACGATGACTTATTTCATTGTGTTTTGTAAGTAATAAAGTCTTTCAAAGGAAAAAACCTTATATATCAGTATTTTAGGGGCTCTTTCTCCCTCTGATTTTTGAAAAGGGAACTGTATTTTCACTTTTCACCGGACCTTACAAATTATGTAGCTAGCTCTGGCTGGGGCCTTGGACAAGTTACTCAAGTTCATTTTCTTCTTTTGTAAGTTGATGAAAAAGATGAGGGAAGTTAATATACAGAAAGGGTGCTCACTAGGCTTAGCCACAAATAATGCCGGGCATTTGTCGCTCTTTTTAGGCAAATGGCTATGTGGCTGAACTGGAGCTAAAGGAAGGGAAATCAGAAAGACCAGCCAAGAGAAGATGGAAGAATTTAAGAGATTGGCGTCTTGGGGTCTTGGTATAAACCAAACTGATCAAAAAGAGAGCCTGCTCTTATTGGCTTTGTTGATATATAATCCCGTGTTTTTAAACATTTTGAATCCTGATTCTATTAATCAGGATTAAAAATCTATTATTCTATTAATAGAATTATTAATTATTAACTATTATTAATAGAATTATCTATTAATAATATCTATTGATCTAGTTAAAAATATCTTTCCTAAGCTCACTGTCTTGTTTTTTTCTGGAAGGTTGATCCCCTGTTCCTGCCCTCATCAGTGGATTTCTGATGTTGTTTTTCTTAAGCAGCAGGTTGAGACAGAAACTTGGGGTCAAGGCTCCTTGGAGTAATGCCTTTGGCCAAAGATTTGGTCAGATCTTTGTTCTCATCTCTAGGTGAGTGTCTGGGGAATGCAGTCAAGGTTTCTTCCAACAACCAGTCACAGATTCCATTATCTGAGTTGGTTAAAGAAGCTTTTTGGAAATCCTGTAAATCTATCAGCTTTCTAGGAGGGAAAAATATTTACATTTGATCCACAGACACACAGTTAATAAATAAAGCTTTTTAAAAGGATGAACATTTCTAAAGGAGTCATATGAAGAGATAAGAGGTTAGGTTTGGAGAGAGGGCTTTTTGAACTTAGGAGTTGGGGAATGGAACAATTTTAGGTGATGACAAGTTCAACGGTGCTGCTGTAAAAGTGGATCACTTAAATGGAATGGAGGCTAAATTTGTCGAAGTAAAAGAAGTCAAGAAACTTCAGAGTTATTAGATGAGTCATTCAGTTGAAGACTGAAACCATGGGGATGATGACAGAGGTCCAGGTGGGAGGAAGCCAGAGGTCAAAGGTCTATGGTAATCTCTGAGAGTGACTGAGGTCAGCAGATGGCCACTGTGGGTCCTGGAAGTGTGCTTAAAGGCTCCAGAGAGGAGGAAAGCTGAACACAGATATTTGCTCCAATGTGAAGCTAGGCTCCTAAGGCTGAAAAACAAGAGTAGCTAAAATTTAATATAAGAAGTACGCAAAGCATATATTGAATCCTAAAGGCAAGTAGGTTGAAGTCAGAGACTAATAGGGGATACATGAAGATCTAATTGGGAGGTAATAGGATCATAGACACAAAGAGAATAACACAGACCAGAAAGCAACAGAACACAGAGAGGAAATAAAGATGGCGGAGTCCAGTAATCGGATGAGCAGCATCAGACTAACAAGGAATCCAGTTAAATGCCTGCTGGCTCCAGCTGCAGACATCCTGAAGCAGCTCCTGGGAACCTGCGTGACTGTTGGAGGCCCCTCGTGCTTCTGCCCCCAGAGGGTAGCCACTGATGCTGGTCTCCAGAGACAAGCAGCAACCCTCCCTGGCTCTGTAGTGGGTGAGCATGTAATACAAACAAGCCCAGAACAAACTCCCAGGCTGCCAATGTCTGTATGTTTTTAGAGCATCCTCCCATTTAGTCAAAATGTAGGTGGACTTCTCAGATGTCAGAAGCTCGAGGTGAGGTATCCTTGGTTGGAAGTCCTTGGTCTGTGGAGTCACACTGATCTTGAGTAACCTCAGCTTGCAATGGTTTGGAGCGGGGCTTGGGTTCCCAGCCAGAGACCGAGGTGGCACACAGTGGCTAAAGCACCAGGTCCTAGCTGCTAGACCAGCGGTCAGTGACGAGGGCCCTGGCCTTTGACTTTGCAGAAAAGAATTCCCACAAAGATGGAAAGCAGTGGAACAAGTATTTTTTTTTTTTTTTCAAATTAGAAGATAATTGCTTTACAACATTGTGTTGGCATCTGCCATACATCAACATGAATCAGCCACAAGTATACATATGTACCTTCTTTTGTGAACTTCCCTCCCATTTCTCACTCCCTCCCACCCCTCTAGGTCATCACAGAGCACTGGGTTGAACTCCCTGTGTCGCATAGCAAGTTCCTGATTGCTGTCTATTTTACATATGGCAATGTATAAGTTTCTATGCTATTCTCTCTTTCATCCCACCCTCTCCTTTCCCTACTGTGTACAGAAATTGTGGTAAATATACACAATGGAATATTACTCAGCTATGAAAAAGAATGGATTTAGGTCAGTCCTAATGAGGTGAATGAACCTAGAGCCTATTATAAGAGTGAAGTGAGTCAGAAAAACACNTTGATGCTGGGAGGGATTGGGGGCAGGAGAAGAAGGCGACGACGGAGGATGAGATGGGTGGATGGCATCACGGACTCTATGGACGTGAGTCTGAGTGAACTCCGGGAGATGGTGATGGACAGGGAGGCCTGGCGAGCTGCGATTCATGGGGTCACAAAGAGTCGGACACAACTGAGCAACTGAACTGAACTGAACTGAGGCTTGTCCCCTGGAGGACAAATCCCATTTAATCACTAGATTGTCCCTGAGTTTTACCAAACATAATAGCCCCTGGCAACTCCTCCTTTGTGCTACAAAACAGAGGTAAATGTTATTAACCAAGAGAAGAAACTCAGACCTCAAGGACACAAAAGGCTGGGGAGGGGCTGGAAGGAGGGGTGGGAGGAGGGAAGGAAATGCCTTTCGTGCCTTTGTGTACTGCAGAGAAAAACAAGACTCAGGTAATTTTGGAATCAATTATTCTGCTTTCTTAAAGTCTCAATAAATTGCCGGCTCTCGCAAATTCCTTGGTAGGTAAGGTGGTCTTTGGCAGATTCCAGATTCCAGACTTACCCAGGAGGGGAGCAGGCTGGAGATGTAGAAATGGTTAGGTGCCCTGGAGGCCTGTCACTGGGGCTGGGAGAAGGTGGCTAAGCCTGAGACAGGAACTGGCCAGGCCTTGGGCATCGAGTCCCCCAGAGGGGCCAGGTTCGCCCTGTGCCCAGTGACCTTCCGCTTCCTGCTGTTACCCAGAAAATGACATTAAACCCAATTGCTCCGTGTGTTCAAGCATATAAATGGATAGCAGAAAGCATTTGCCTGAGGTTGGGGGTGATAAAGGGAATGTATTCTGAGCCAAATACAATAAGCAAAGTGCACAAACCTTCTCAGGATTACTTATTAGCCAAGGGAAAAGGGAGTTGGGGGAGGGGGAGGGCACAGAGCTGAGGCCAGGAGTCTTGCAGCCATGGAATCCAAGCAGAATGTGGGCTTTCTCTTCATTTCTGATAACAAGAGGGAAAAGTTACACTTTTTTCATTTTTGTTTGTTTTTAACTTTATGGAAAAACAACCCTCTTGGGTCACTCATTCCCAGTCAACACTCACCACACCACCTGAGCTATTAATTCAGTGCCAGGGTCAGGGAGAGACTTAGAAAATAATAGCAGCTGCTGTGTTTTGCTAGAAACCACATTGTTTTTTCTTTGTGTTTTCCTTATTTGCACCTCATTCATTTCCAGAAGTGGTAGCAGGCCCATGTTTTTTGTTTTCTGCAGCAATCTCTCTCTCTCTGTGTGTGTGTGTGTGTGTGTGTGTCTTACTTCCCTGGCAATGGGCATTAGTAAGGAAGTCGATATATTTTTCAAATGTGAAATTTACAGGAAGAACTTAGGGGAAGAGAGAGAAGTTAAGGCAGAGAGCTGGAATGCTCTAGAGGAGAGCCTTCTTGGAGAATGGCCAGCCAGTGGAGGGAGAAAGTCACCCTGGTGGGCAGGGCTGCTCCTCTGGCTGGCCAGACAGCAGGCCCTAAACAGAAATGGCCCCTTGAAGGCTCGATGCACAGGAAGGGCAGCTGTGGATGAGGCTGGCAGGTGGACCGGGCGGTCCTGAAGGGTTTCCTCTAGAGCAATGATGGGTGTAGGAATCTTAGGCCCACACCCCCAGGGGTGAAGTCAGATTAATGCCACGCTGGGCCTTTCACCCACATCCGGACGATGTAGACAGTGGAGATTCTGCACATGAGTCAGAAGGTAGAACTTCACCTCTGGCAGGCCTCTGGAGTCTGACACACAGCCCTCTGCAGTAGCTCAGAAACAGGAGTGGGCACAGTCCTTAAGCAGGAGCCAGGAAACTGGCAGAGCTGGGTAAGATGGTGGAACCTTGGCCAAATGGGGAAGGAGTCAGGGTCATTCTCCAGCCCCAGACTCAGGCAGGAAATAGGTACAGGAACCCACTGCATTGCCCAGGCCAGCACGGGTAGGGCCTGCTGAAGCTCAGGGAGAACATGGGGGACCTAAGACCCCGAGACAGTGGGTTTAGGATAGTAAAATCCAGGCCACTCCTCTCATGTGCCCCTGGGTGAAGTCAGCTTCTACCCAGAAGAGTAGAGTAGAAGAGTCTGGGCCTGCAGAGTAAAGATCCTCAGGGCATACAACTCAATGGAATGGAGACCCTGCCAGGACTCAGAGACCCAGCAGAAGGCGAGGACTGAGGAAAATCGGCCTTGGTGGTTCTCTGGATGAGGCAGTGGGAGGAGCCCAGCCTGCCTCTACAGGTGCAGAAGGATGTAGAGAAAAGCAGCAGCCATCCAGGCTTGACCACTGGTTGTGGGTCCTCAGTAAGAGGACCTCGGTGTGCCTCAGTTTCCTAATCTCAGGGAAATCATATTTCACAGATAGGAATCTCATCTGCAGTTTAGGATTATAAGACATATTCTAAAAGTTTATTTAAATCAACTTGAATCCAAATCTGAGTTTCCATTCTTCTGAGCAAGTTGGAAATTTAGTCTTAGTCATCAGTGAGATGCCCCATCTCAGGATGATGCAGAATCTCTTGGGTTTCATGCAGGGCCAAGGCATTGGGACATTGTTTCATTTATTCAACAGACACTTTCTAACTCTTACTTGAGCCATGTACTGTTCCAGGCACAAGATCTATGAGCAAAAGAGAATTCCTGTTGTCAAGGAATTACTTTTCTGTAGAGGATGGTAGAAGAGGGAGGTGTTTATGTGTGTGTGTGTGTGTGTGTGTGTGTGTGTGTGTATGTGTGTGTGTTGGTGGAGTGGGGAGCATGTGAATGAAAACCATGGATGTATAAACAAATGAATCAACCAATAAATATGATGATTTCAGGAAGAGGGAAATATTGTGGTTTAGTGGAGCCCATTAATGACAGAGCTATTCCCAGGCCAAGTTCTGAACCACTGGAGAGACAGACACATGAGTCAGAGGAAACACAAACAGCAGCTTTATGGCTCATCAAAGCTAGACTGGAGGATGAGGCTCCGGAGTGCAGTAGCAATGGGTTGACGTCATGGCGCTGACCCTGGAATCAGAGAAACAGTATCAGACTTTATTTTTTGGGGGCTCCAAAATCACTGAAGATGGTGATTGCAGCCATGAAATTAAAAGATGCTTACTCCTTGGAAGAAAAGTTATGAGCAACCTACATAGCATATTCAAAAGCAGAGACATTACTTTGCTGACTAAGGTCCATCTAGTCAAGGCTATGGTTTTTCCAGTAGTCATGTATGGATGTGAGAGTTGGACTGTGAAGAAGGCTGAGTGCCGAAGAATTATGCTTTTGAATTGTAGTGTTGGAGAAGACTCTTGAGAGTCCCTGGGACTGCAAGGATATCCAAGCAGTCCATTCTGAAGGAGACAGGCCCTGGGATTTCTTTGGAAGGAATGATGCTGAAGCTGAAGCTCCAGTACTTTGGCCACCTCATGCGAAGAGTTGACTCATTGGAAAAGACTCTGATGCTGGGAGGGATTGGAGACAGGAGGAGAAGGGGACAACCGAGGATGAGATGGCTGGATGGCATCACTGACTCGATGGACAAGAGTCTGAGTGAACTCCGGGAGTTGGTGATGGACAGGATGGCCCGGTGTGCTTTGATTCATGGGGTTGCAAAGAGTCGGACATGACTGAGCGACTGAACTGACTGACTGAGCTGTAACCCAGTCCCAGGCAGAGATGGTCAGTCATAAGCCTTCCTCCAAGGGGCAGAACCTTTACCATGAAGCCTACTTCTTGGTCCAGGGCAGAGCAGTGCTCATGCCCTCTGTGTGCAGCAGATCCTAGAAAGAGAGGGCCACACCAGATGGTCCCAGCATCTTTTCCAAGCTCACCAACCAGGTAAGACACTTGCCCTGTGGAGAAGTGAATCAAAGGTAGGGAGAGAGATGAGTAGTGTTACCCTGTCTAGTGCAAGGACCCCCCTACATGTAAGGAAACAACAGTGGTGTTCCCTCCTAAATCTGTAAAGAAATAATATAAAATCAGAGGCCAGGAAATAACAGGTGGGCATGGGAACATTGGGCTTATTTTAGCTAGAATGGTTAAGAACAGCTCCTGAGATGGTGACTTTTGATAAGAAACGCAAATAATGGGCAAGAGCCACCCCTTGAATATACGGGGAAAAACTGTCAAGACAGGAGTCAACCAGGGTGAAGGCTCTACATAGCGACTAAGCTTGGTGTCTTCAAGGAATAGAAAGAAAGCCAATGTTGCTGGAGTGAGCGGCAAAGCAGGGAGTGATGGAAGACATAATCAGAAAGATAAGCGGGGTCTGGGTCATGGGGACCCTTTGTGGGTCCAGGCAGAGAGACTAGGTGTCATGCTAATGGCAAACAGAATCTCTGGAGTGCTATAAGTGTGGAAGGATGCAAGAGCAAGGGAATGGGCCAACCTGCGGGAGAGGACACCTCTTGATGCTTGTTTTGATGTTCTTCCTGCTACTCTGTGCTGCCTCTGCCCAGAAAGGGAGGGGCCTACGATCCCGTGGAAAGGCAACGCCTGTGACGGTGCTTTGGAAGGTAGCAAGCTCTGTTTACAAATATGGGTATCAGCTATTGCCTTGTGGTCCTTGTCCAGCTGCTGCAGACTCTGGCCAGACCTTGTGGCCAAGTGAAGTCAGGGCTGAGAAGCTTGGGAGGTTGAAAAAAGAGGAGATAGGAGATTGAAGAATTGAAAGGTGCCCCCTGAAATGGTAGAACTTAACTATCCCGTCTTCAGATGAACCTGCTCCAGCCAGGTAAGGCAGCAGGTCAGGGAGTGCAAAAGTGGGGGTATCCCCCAGGATTCAGGTTCCCAGTCTAGAGTTCTTCCATTGTGCTGTTAAGGTAATGACCTCTTAACGCAGAGTACGTCTTCTGCAAGACAAATGATGAGCAAAGCTTAAGCATTCATGGCACGTCTATTATAGTAAAAGAATTTCTACTCGCTTGACATTCACTTCATTTCCTTTCTCTCTTCCCTCTGTTTCTCCTTTTCTTTGTCTTCTAAGTGTTTCCGCTGAGCCAACTTGGTGCCGAGCTCACTTTGGGATCTGGAGTCTCCCCAGTAGTTGGTTCCCCATATATCCACAGGCCAGTTGTGACCACCTCACTGTGTTGCTGGGTGGTTATGAGAATTAAGTGAGGCTTAATAGGTGCAGAACACTTTGCAACCTATAAGGTGTGACTAAGCTGTAAGGAGACACGTTTTTATCATTAGTTGATTTGGGGGTGGTGTTCAGTCGCTCAGTCATGTCTGACTCTTTGTGACCCCATGGACTACAGCACGCCAGGCTCCTCTGTCTTTCACCATCTCCCAGAGCTTGCTCAAACTCATGTCCATAGAGTCGGTGATGCTATCCAGCCATCTCATCCTCTGTTGTCCTCTTCTCCTGCCCTTAGTCTCTCCCAGCATCAGGGTATTTTACAATGAGCTGGCTCTTTGCATTAGGTGGCCAAAGTATTGGAGCTTCAGTTCTAGCATCAGTCCTTCCCATGAATATTAGCTGATGAGAAACCTTCAGGCGTCCTGTAATGTGGCAAGCTCATCCACACGCCTTCCCTGGGCTTCTCCCCAACCCTGCTCTCCTGCCTGCTTTCTTTTCTGCCCTCTGCCCTCCCTCCCTCAGGGGAAACTCAGCCAGGACACAGCAGCTGGTAGTCAGCCAAGCGCCTGTTTTTCTAACCTGATTATCTGAATGGGCTTGCCTGGGGCCTGGAAGATCAAGGCATGAACAAGAGGTCACACCACAAACCTCCAGGTTCCCTGGGAGTGGGCGTCCCCTTGGCCATCTCCCAGTGCTCGGACCCATCCCAGCTACACAGGATTTCAAACCTAGGCAAGCCTAGAGGAGAAAATAAAAATAGAGGAGTAAGTGTATAGCAGGGTTCCTCGACTTACTCTAATTTGGGTCAGATAATTCTTTGTTTTGGAGACAAGGTTGACCCGAGCACTGTGGGATGTTTAGCAATATCCCTGACCGTCGAATGCCACAAGCACTTCCTGCAGTTGTGACAACCACAAATGTCCCCAGACGTTGCTGCATCTGACCCTGGTGGTGGAGGTAATTGTCTTGGGTCCACTGGTTTAGAGTATTACAGATTCAACTGTAATAAACTGTGAAGTAAACAACAGCTCAGCTTTATTTATTTATTTAGTATTAACCTATGGCTCTATTTTTAAACTTGGCTCTTATAAGGTACTCAGTGTGCGTGTGTGTGGGTGGGTGCAATAGTAAATGCCTGGAAGAGTCTTCTCTGATTAGAGGTGGATTTATTTCAATGTGATTGGTATTTTAGCAAACAATTTCAGCATCATGCAACATTTGCATTGCTTCTGTGTGATTTCATCCTCCAGAACACTAGTTGAACACAGAAAATGCAACTCAGCTGAACTGAGCTGCATGTATAGGAATCCACAAACTACATGCCAAGTGCATCAAACACCAACAGAGAGAGAGAGATGGGCAGGGGAGATACAGAGGGAGGAAGGCGGTGCTTCCCATGTTGGCATTACAGATATCATGTTCTTTTTACAATCAGCCTTCTGCCCTTTTCCTTTCTTTGTCCAACAGATGGGAGCAAAGAGGATAAAAGTTGATTTGAGGCAGGGAGAGGCTGGGTGGAGTGCAACCTGAGGGCAGAGAATGTCTCTGAGGGGTTAGGGAACTAGGAGAAAGCAATGGAAGAGAGCAGTGGGAAGTGGGAATAGAGGACTTCAGTGAGTGGAAATGGTAAGATGACAGTCAAAGCAGCTTGAGAAGATTTCTCTAACAATCAGGGCCAACAATGGAATGGGCCACTTGAGATGGAGTGAGTTCCTCATTTCTGGGTAAATTCCAGAGGGGGCTGCCTTGTAGAGGGAAGGACGGTGATGATGGGCAGGAGTTTTGACTCAAAGACCCACATGGTTTTCCCTGTACGTAGGATTCCATAGTTTTGAGCAAGCTGCTCTAATGAGAGGGTGTGAGTTCCTGGAGCTGGTGGATTAGGAGGATTAATTTGGAAGATCTGAGGGACAGTTTGTTTAGGAGAGTAATATTGTGGGAAAAATGTGCAGAGGAAAGATCTCAATTGCAGAGACCTCATCATAAGGTACTGAGAGCCTAAATTCATGTGCCAAGGTGAAGAGGAAGAAAGGATGGGTACAAGGGATGCTAAGGAAGAGGCACCGACAGGTTTAGGGGACTGATCAGATTTGGGGCAAGAAGCAACAGACCAAAAAACAAAACAAAGCAAAACCAAAAAAACACTCTTTTTTTTTTTTTTTTAATTGGTGGTGTTTTTAAAACTTCATGTTCTAAACACGGATGACTGAGATGATGGTCAGCCATGGGGGAAGATGATGAATCTGGTTTTATATGATGCTATTTTTGAGATGGCGCACTCTGTAATCTGCTTGATGATAGGTTTTATGTAGCAGTCACCATTGTGTCTCAAGATGTGTCTAGCACAATACCAGGCATGGAGTAGGTACCAAATGATTTCTTGATGATTTGTTGATGGAGTCCTGGTACAAAATACAGGCCCTGATATCTCAGGCAAGATATAGCTACAGATAGGGATATGGATATAGACATAGTTATAGGTATAGGTGGCACTAGTGCTAAAGAACCAGCCTACTGATGCAGAAGACATAAGAGACACAGGTTTGACCCCTGGTTGGGAAGATCCCCTGGAGGAGAGCATGGAAACCCACTCCAGTATTCTTGTCTGGAGAATTCCACAGACAGAGGAGCCTGGCAGGGTAAGTCCATAGGGTCTCAAAAAGTAGGACATAACTAAAGAGATTAGGACATAACACATAGATATGGCCCTGGTAGCTTAGCTGGTAAAGAATCCACCTGCAAAGCAGGAGACCCTGGTTCAATTCCTGGTTGGGAAAATACCCTGCAGAAAAGATGGGCTAACCACTCCAGTATTCTTGGCTTCCCTGGTGGCTCATGTGGTAAAGAATCCACCAGCAATGCAGGAAACTTGGGTTTGATCCCTGGGTTTGGAAGATCCCCTGGAGGAGAGCATGGCAACCCACTCCAGTATTCTTGCCTGGAGAATTCCCATGAACAGAGGAGCCTGATTGGCCACAGTCCATGGAGTCACAAAGAGTTGGACATGACTGAGCGACTGACCTGAACTGAACTGATGCTGCTGCTAAGTCGCTTCAGTCGTGTCTGACTCTGTGCGACCCCATAGACGGCACCAGGCTCCCCCATCCCTGGGATTCTCCAGGCAAGAACACTGGAGTGGGTTGCCATTTCCTTCTCCAATACATGAAAGTGAAAAGTGAAAGTGAAGTCTCTCAGTCGTGTCCGACTCTTAGCAACCTCATGGACTGCAGCCCACCAGGCTCCTCCATCCATGAGATTTTCCAGGCAAGAGTACTGGAGTGGGGTGCCATTGCCTTCTCCGGAACTGAACTGATAGATAAAGATATAGATATATACATGGGCTTCTCTGGTGGCTCAGACGGTAAAGAATCTTCATGCAATGCAAGAGACCTGGGTTTGATCCCTGGGTCAGGAAGATCCCCTGATAAAGGGAATGGTCACCTACTCCAATATTCTTGTCTGGAGAATTCCAAGGACAGAAGAGCCTGGTGGGCCACAGTCCATGAAGTCACAAAGAGCTGGACACAACTGAGTGACTAACACTTGATATAGATATAGGTCTAGGTCTAGGTATAGATATATTATATCAAGACAGATCTAGATCTAGATAGATAGATATTAAGACAGATCTAGATAGGTCTAGATATCTTCTTGCAAAAGTTAACATTCTCATCTCAGCTGACTCATTTGGTAGCATAAACAAGTTAATGTGGTGGTTTAATAGAGACCAGGTTAGTGGGTGAGTGAAGAAAGCTGAGCACCGAAGAACTGATGCTTTTGAACTGTGGTATTGGAGAAGACTCTTGAGAATCCCTTGGACTGCAAGGAGATCCAGCCAGTCCATTCGAAAGGAGATCAGTCCTGGGTGTTCTTTGTAAGGACTGATGCTAAAGCTGAAACTCCAATACTTTGGCCACCTCATGCGAAGAGTTGACTTATTGGAAAAGACTCTGATGCTGGGAGGGATTGGGGGCAGGAGGAGAAGGGGATGACAGAGGTTGAGATGGCTGGATGGCATCACTGACTCAATGGACGTGAGTTTGGGTGAATTCTGGGAGTTGGTGATGGACAGGGANACCTCATGCGAAGAGTTGACTTATTGGAAAAGACTCTGATGCTGGGAGGGATTGGGGGCAGGAGGAGAAGGGGATGACAGAGGTTGAGATGGCTGGATGGCATCACTGACTCAATGGACGTGAGTTTGGGTGAATTCTGGGAGTTGGTGATGGACAGGGAGGCCTGGTGTGCTTCAATTCATGGGGTCGTAAAGAGCTGGACGTGACTGAGTGACTGAACTGAATTGAACTGAACTGAGTGTGGACTAACGAAAAATGAGAGAGGTGTTTTATATTTTCTCAAGATATTTACAGATCTTATTATACAAAAGTAGCACTCACAGGGTTCAGAAAGATTGAATGATAAGTGACAGTGGGGTATCTGAGTAGAAATATCCAGAAGGCAGTTGGAGGATGCTCAACTGGAGATAATGAAGGAAGACAGGGCTGGAGCCTGAGGTACAGAAGATGTTGCACTTCAAGGCAGAGAGTGTGCAGACTGGAGGGTGTAGGACTACACACCTGAGCCTCGGGCAGGCCCAGGGAGGGGAAGGAGTGCGGGAATGGGGAGAGAGGGCCAACGGAGGAGGGATGTCGGATGAGGGGACCAGGGGGGAGGGTCCAGGAGGCAGAGTCGGGGCTCTCATGTGTCAAGTGCTGAGACAAGCAGGCAGCAGCACCCTGGAGGATATGTCAGATTGGCTCCAAGGATGGCACTGAGGCGGGGCTGCAGCTGACATCACGGAACATAGTTCTAATGGGGTGGTGAGGAATACAGTCTATATTGCAGGGTCTAACCAATCAGTGGGAAGTTAGGAGATGGAAGTAGATATATAAGTCAACAATTTTGTCTATGAATGGAAGAAGAAATTTAAAGGCTGTGGTTAAAATAAGTGATTCCAAGTATAAGGCCTTGAAAAATACAAGAGTGTTTAAGAAGACGTCTACAAGGAGACTGCATTTGAATTGGGTCCTCAAAGTCAATGAGGCCTGGCTGGGCAGAGAGCAGGGCAGGCAGATTGACATTGTACTTGGCCTTGGGGTAAAGTCTGGAAGACCCGGGTTGGTCAACCAATGCTCACTTGGAACCGAATCCAGTCCAAGTCAAGAAGCTGTTCTTAGGATGGTATCCAGTGCTTTTTACTACCAGGATCCTCTGAAAGTGGAATAATCAGTAGCCTCTAGCAGTTTATACATGCAAATTGTCAAGGTGTTTAAAAATTCTGGCTTTAGAGGCCAGAAACAGACCTCTGAATGCCTCGAGCTCTCCCACCTGTGAAATGGGCACATTAACTTTTAAAGGTTTGTTGCAGGGATTAATGTAGACTCCTTTAACTCAAGTGACCAACACAGGGTCACCACTCAGCTACTGTTATTATGTGTGATCATCAGACCACCCAGCTATGTATTATCTTTTGTGACAGAAAATGGAAGTTGTCAACCAAGGTAACTCAGTCTGAACAAGTGGATGAGATGCAAATCCTATTTCTCCGTGCCAATGTCTGTCTCCTTCACTTGCTTTCCTTAACACTGGGAATATTTAATGCTCCCTCTTAGGTGAAGGGATCAAGAGGTAAGACTACTAGGTATAAAATAAGTAAGTTACAAGGATGTAATGTACAACACAGGGAATATAGCCAAGGCTTTATAATAACTTTTTATGGAGTTTAATCTATAAAAACATTGAATTACTGTGCTGTACACTTGAAACTAACATCATACTGTAAGTCAATGTACTTCAATTACAGAAAAAGAAAACAATTCGCTCTTATGTTTGTTAACTACTTATAGATTGAGTGGTAGCTGTGCAAGGTCCTAACTCTTTTTCTCTCTCTCTTTGTGCACTTATTTATCAATATGTGGTGGGAGTGGGGCAGAGAGGAGGATACGAAGATAAACAAGGCAAAGATTCTGTCCTTGAAGTGCCCACGGTTCAGGCTAGTGGGGAAGGCATTATGTAGACAGCTAATTAAAATAAAATGTGATAAGCACCAGAACAGACCATAAAACATATTGTGGCAGCCCCGAAGTGAGAGAAGCTATCCCTGGAAAAGCTGGGAAAGGCTTCCCAGAAGAGGTGATGTTCATCTTGGATCCTGAAGAATAAAGCAGCATCTGTCAGGTGCAGACTGGGCAGAGGCAGTCCATGTTGCAATTCCACAAGGTGAAAGTGCATGTTCTCAGGACACCACCAGCACTCTCTGTTCCAGGACAAAACAGGCTTGGGGTTTGGGTACTTGTCAAGTAGAGTGGAAGATGAGGAAAATAGGGTAGAGCCAAACTGCTAAGGGACTTTTTTGGTGGCAGGCCAAGGAGCTTGTTTTTTTTTTTTAATTTAATATTTATTTTTATTTATTTGGCTGCATTGGGTCTTAGTTGTGGCAGGTCGGATCTTTTAGTTGCAGCATGTAAACTCCTAGTTTGGAGAAGGAAATGGCAATCCACTCCAGTAATCTTGCCTGGAAAAGTCCATGGACAGAGGAACCTGGTGGGCCACCGTCCACAGGATCGCAAGAGTCAGCTATGACTTAGCAACTAAACTGCCACAACCAAATTCCTTGTTTCCCAACCAACCAGGGATTGAACCCAGTGCCCCCTGCATTGGGAGCCCAGAGTGTTACCCACTGGGCCACAAGAGAAACCCCAGGAGCTTGGGTTTTATGTTTGGGTGATGGGAAGTCAGAAAAGTCTTCAGCAGGGATATGAGCAGATTTAACTTTTTACCTCTATTTTTTTTTTTTTTTGTAACNGGGAGCCCAGAGTGTTACCCACTGGGCCACAAGAGAAACCCCAGGAGCTTGGGTTTTATGTTTGGGTGATGGGAAGTCAGAAAAGTCTTCAGCAGGGATATGAGCAGATTTAACTTTTTACCTCTTTTTTTTTTTTTTTTTGGTAACAATTATATTGAGATACTGCTCCTTGGAAGAAAAGCTATGACAAACCTAGACAGCATATTAAAAAACAGAGACACCCCTTTGCTAACAAGGATTCATCTAGTCAAAGCTATGGCTTTCCAGGAGTCATGTATGGATGTGAGAGTTGGACCATAAAGAAGGCTGAGTGCCACAGAATTGATGCTTTTGAACTGTGGTGTTGGTGAAGACTCTTGAGAGTCCCTTGGACTGCAAGGAGATCACACCAGTCAATCCTGAAGGAAATCAACCCTGCATATTCATTGGAAGGACTGATGCTGAAGCTCCAATACTTTGACCACCTGATGGGAAGAGCCGACTCATTAGAAAAGACCCTGATGCCGGGAAAGTTTGAAGGCCAAAGAAGGGAATGACAGAGGATGAGATGGTTGTATGGCATCACCGATTCAATGGGACATGAGTTTGAGCAAGCTTCGGGGAGAGATGGTGAATGACAGGGAAGCCTGGTGTGCTGCAGTCCATGGGGTCACAAAGAGTCAGACACCACTGAGAGAATGAACAACAACAATACTGAGATACAATTTGCACACCATACAATTCACCTATTATGCAATATTTGTGTGTGTGTGTGTGTGTGTAGTCAACCACTAATCTACTTTTTGTTTTTATAGCTTTGCCCTCTCTGGACATTTCATATAAATGGACTCACATGATATGTAGCCTTTTGTGACTGATTTTTTTCATCAGCATATTGCTTTCAAGACTCCTTCATACTGCTGAGTAATATTCTATCGATGGATATACCACATTAAAAAAAAAAAAGAAAACCTTTGGCTGCACTGGGTCTTCGTTAAGGCACGCAGGCTTTCCCTAGCTGTGATGGGCAGGCTTCACACTGAGATGGCTTCTCTTCATGCTGAGCTCAGGCTCTAGAGCACGGGTTCAGTATTTGTGGCACACAGGCTTAGCTGTCCCATGGCATGTGGAATCCTCCCAGACCAGGATCAAACCCCTGTCCCCTGCAGTAGCAGGAGAATTGTTAACCACTGGACCACCAGGGAAGTCTTATACCACATTTTATTTATCCATTCATCAGTTGACAGATGTTTGGTTTCTTTCCACCTTCTGTCTGTTATGAACAATGCTGTTGTCAACATTCATGTACAAGTTCCGGTGTAAGCATATGAGATGAGATGGTTAGATAGCATCACCAGCTCAATGGACATGAACTTGAGCAAACTCTGGGAGATACTGGAGGACAGAGGAGCCTGGCAGGCTGCAGTCCACGGGGTTGCAGAGTCAGATATGACTTAGTGACTGAACAACAACATTTTTATTTCTCTCAGCTAGGAAGTAGTGGAATCATTGGGTCATATGGTAACTTCGTTTCACCTTTTGAACCTTTTCCAAAACAGCTGTACCATTCCCACTGGCAATGTATATTCCCACTGACAATGTATAAGGGTTTCAGTTTCTCCATGGCCTTGCCAACATTTGATATTATCTGCCAGACGTTTCTCAGGAGTATTACAGGGCAGCAGTTTGAAACATAGACAGGCATAGGGGGAGTCCCATTAGGAGGTCTTTGTCATGGCTTATGTGAGTGATGATGGCAGAATGGCTGCTTATGTGGCTCAAGTTATTACTGACTGAAGAAACTTCTTGACTTAATCTCTAAGCAGTTTCAAAGGGGGAGGTGAGTGTTCTACCATGACAATGAAGTTTCCACTTCCTCTATGTGGGTGGCAGCATGTGCCTTCAGGGTCCCTTTTAAGCCAGCAGGAAGAGCTTTTAATCAAAGAAGAAACATCTTTCTGGGTTTACTATTGACAGATTCTGAGGTCAGATGGTTGTGAGAACTTCCTTAGTTCAGCTTTGTGACCAGGGATTAAGGTGGCAGGCCTTGTCTTCACATGGAGGGGCTCAAATAGACAGCAGACTTCTTTGGGTGGAGAATGAGATGCAATAAACCATCAGCACACTGGAGAGCAGGGTGTTGAGTTCCTTCTGATTGGGTGGAATCCAACAGACAAAATTGCCTAAACCAGTCTCAACAATTCTCCCCATCAGCATCACCTTCCAACACATAGGATTTGCTTCCCAAGGTGCTGACCTGGTTGAGAGAATGTCACATTCCATTTAAGTCCTTACTGCCTTGCTTCCAAGGCTCTGGGTTAGCTGCTGCCTCACCAGTATCCTCCTCAATGCGGTGGCCACATGATGGTTTTCTCTTTTCCTCTGAGGACAAAAGCTCACCTACAGATCCATCTCTCCTGGCATAGCAGAGGCTCAGGAGATACTTAGAAGCATCACTGAGATTCAGCTGAGCAGGCATCCATTCAAGCAACTACCCTGTGCTGAGCTCTGTGATATGTATTCGGGAGACCCTGAGCAAGACCAAGATCCTACCTTCAGGGACCGCTCAGTTCAGATAAAACCACTTTAAATGGAGTGTATGTGTGTGGTGTGTGTGAGGATGTGTGGATGCAGACTTTGAATACAGTGTAGTCACTTGCCCTTGAGTTGGTTAGAATTGCGCCCTTGCTATACAGTACTCTTATCAACACCAAAGGGCTACGGTGGAGCGCTGACTTTATTCTCCCGAAACAAAACCTAAAGATGTGTGGGTGTGTTTCCTCCCATCATGAAAATCTGGAGTCTAAAGCCCCTTCTCCCTTCAGTCTCCATTTCCCCACCCCAAACAAAATACCCAGTCGACTGCAGGACAAAGGGAGAGGAAACTGTGGGTCAGCAAAACCCGAAGTTTATACAAATACAGCACACACCGATGCCACAAAGCGTGTAAGACAAAGGCTTCCCTTTAAGAGCGGGAGCTCTAAAGTGCAGGGGATCACAAAAAACAAGGAAGCAGTGCTTCTCGCCCAATTATTGTGCACTCTCAGCTGTATTTTGTTGACCTCGCTGATTTCAATCAGCTTTCAGCACATCCAGCCTTCACCTGCTATGAATCAAAACCTGGAGGGCTCTCTGTTCTTCGTGCTCAGGAAAAAACCCTTTGATAAGGTTGTTATGGATGCAAGGCAGAGCAGGTTGGGCTGGGTGCCTTCCTTCGCCTGGCATTATACATTTATGACGCAAACCATTGGAGAAGACAGGGCTCCAGAACAGGGGCTGAGAGGGGCCGAGTCAGAGGCACTGGAGGGCGGAATTTGACTTGGGGGAATTGGAATTTCCTTACCCTGTTGAAACAAAAGGCTGGTGAAGGAAGGGCAGCTCTGAGAGTATGTGGCAACAGGGGCCATATGCAGAGCTTAGCACCTAAAGCTCCAGCACTATCTCTGGGCTCCTTGGTGGACTGACTGTTCTTGGATGAAGGTGAGTGGGCTGACGGTCCCCAGTGCTATAATCCTCTTTGGTAGAACATAATCTCCATGAAGGCAGGGACTTTTTTTTCTTTTCTTTGTTCGCTGGTCTGTTCTGGTACCTAGAAATGTGCCTGGTACATGGCAGAGATTCAACAANGCATGCTGTTTATTCCAGGTGTGAAGAGCAAATCCCAACACTTTGAGAACTGTCATCTGTTTTGAAAGTTTGTGCAAGTGTATAGTTCAGAAGCAACACAATCACCAACAGTAACTGTTTCCATACAGTAGTTGCCTCCAGCTCAAACTTTATAGCCACTCTTTAGAATGCTTGAATTATAGAAGCCATATAGCATGGTAGCTATGGGTGTGGGATTTTCATGTAGCCACACTTAGGTTCAAATCTGAGGTCTAACACTTACCTGCTGTGGGTCCTTTGGTTATCTAGTATAGGAAGATGGTAAGAGCCAAGTCTTGGGGCAACAGTCCTGCACCTGCTTCAAGAGGAAAAGTGCAGGTTGGAATGGGAGAATGGAGGACCATGGGGAGAAACGAAACTGGTGGATGTAAATATTTTGAAAATTATTGCTAGGTGATAAATCAGCTGGAACATTTGGAAGAAAGAGCAGAATAATTGGTTCACATAAAGCAGCAATTTTTTTAAAAAAAGAAGGCAATTAGAAACTCCAGGAAAAACAATCTACGAGAAATGACACATAATTGTGGTAAATTATCTGGCTCAACAGTGAATAATATTCATGCAGTCATGATGATATAAAAACAGGCTACTAATTTAACCCCAAATTGGTACATAGTTACACTAGAAGGATAAAGGAGAGACAATAGAAAGAAGATGGTAGTGTCCAAGAGTGAAATCCTCAACTGCAATGATAGGAATTTAGTAGAAACTGTATGAATCTGAAAACTCAATAAATAGCAGTGTAAGCATGCTATTTAAAATTGGAGGTAAAGGCCAGTAGAAAGCACTGAGTTGAGAGAGATTAATTCTGTGGGACAGAGGAGATGAGGAGGGGTGGAAGAGATGACTGCTGTTGTCTGACTCTTTCATTTATTTGAAAAAATCATATGTTTCTTTAAAGACTTTTTGGATGTGGACCATTTTTATTTTTAAAGAGTTTATTGAATTTGTTACCATATTGCTTCTGTTTTATGTTTTTTGGCCCCAAGGCATATGAGCTCTTAATCTCCCCAACCAGGGATCCGACCTGTACCCCCTGCAATGGAAGGTGAAGTCTTAACTACTGGATCACCAGGGAAGTCCCTGATTGAGTCTTTTAGCACTATTTATTGTTTTAGACTTTGATAAGGTTACTTTGTATGCAGATTACTTTGATAAATAATTTCAAAAGCTGTAAGATGCTTAGCATGGTACTTGGCACATAATAAATGCTTCATAAGTGTTAGCCATCATTCTAGAACTGGAATGAATGTAAAGTTTTCTTTCATCTATTCTCTTGCCTCTAACCAGTACAATACCTAAACTCCACTACAGGGCCGACATATCATGGGGTAAATCCAGTGAATTTGCCAGCATCTGCTGGTTATGTGCCACTGGCCAAGACACTCTCCCATAATCCATGGTGACCTCAGTGATGTAGAACATCAGGGTCAATCCTGATTCAACTGTCAAACAGGCGGAGTTGCTGTAATAGTCTGTTCCTGTGGAAGGCTGTGATGCCCAACCCACCCCCCACCATGTGTCCATATCCGAATCCCTAGAAACCGGTAATGTGACTTTATACGGCAAACAGACTTTGCAGATATAACAATGTTAAGAACCTTGAGATGATCACCATGGGCAGGATGTAATCACAACAGTCCCGAGAGAGAAAGAGGAGGAATCTGAGTCACAGATAGGAGACGTGATGACAGAAGCCATCACGGGGTGATAAACTCCGAGGATGGGGGAAGGGGCCAAGGAATACAGGCAGCCACCTGACCTGGAAAATGCCAAGGAAAAGATTCTCCCCTCGGAGGCTGCAGACTGAGTCAGCCCTGCTGACCTCTTGACTTTAGCCCAGTGAAATGACTTTAGCCCAGTGAAACCGATTTCAGACTCAGGCCTCCAGGACTGTAAGAGACTGTAGACAGCAGCCATAGGAAACCAGTAGAATTCTAACCCCCCAAAATTCCTCTCCCTTTCTATTCAGCCTCTACCCTTTCCAGCACTATATACCTGTCTGGTAACCAAGGCCTCTTTGGGAAATCTAACAATGTATTTGCATTCAAGTGTTGTGAGGTGTTGTGTATCTTTCAAAGACATTTTACTTCTTGCAAAAAGATTCCAGGAAGAAAGTCTCAAAGGCAGAGAGTTATTTTTTACTCCTATTTGTATTTCTAGTATCTGGTTAATAAATGATTGCTGAAGGATGAATAAATAGCTAAACACATAAACGAATAAATAACTAAATAGGCCTCTAGACTCAGAGAAGACTCCATTGCCCCTCACTAGTTAAAGATATTTTAAAGTCTTCTTGCTGCCTAATTGAAATCCCCCATGTTGAATTTTAAGTGCTGTCTTTTTTATCCTCAGTGGGTTTAGTGAACAGCTGGTCATCAACCAACATTTATTAAGTCACTCTTAGCTTTCGTTTTTCAGGCTAAATAATCTCAATTCAATGAACTATTCATTCCAATCTTCTCTTTGTTGTGGTCCAAGCAGGCTAGTTTCCATGTTGGGTTTTCCTTTGGGCTCCAACCAAATGGAACTGTGATGGGATGAGGCTTCTAGTATATTCTCAGTCTCTAAACTTTGCACACATTTGATTAGGGACAATGAACGAGGGATTTCTCTGTCTTTGTTGCCAGCGGCATGCTTCGGAAAAGTGGAACAATCGGAGTGCCTCAGGGATGGGCCTGTATCAATGGGGTATCTCTGTAACCTGTGGACACAACCCAGTGAATGGCTAAAAGCACAAATTTTATCCTCTGATCAAATAAGTGCCAGCCCTGGTTCTCTCACTCACGATTTGTGTGACCTTGGACAGGTCACAAAACCTCTCTAAACACTTCACATTGTAATCTCTTAACACAATGGGCCTTATAATGTTGGGAGGGTTAAGTGAGATGATATAAACAGCACTCTTAAATGTGCCCAGTACAAGCTTGTGCTTCCTAAATGTGAGCTATTACGGTGAAAGCACAGGGAAAGGACTTGGAAAAACTTGTTCTCCTTCCATAACATTCTGGGTCATTTCTGCCATGGGGTTGGGAGGATTCAGATCAGGCCACGTTGGCCAAGGAGGATCAGAATTCATTTATTCAGCCTATAGGTATTTATTTTGTTCTCTAAAGGGATTCTCAGTGTAGTGGAGAAACATACAGATAAATTCAACATTGCAATGCAATGTGATAAGGAGTTGTAGAGTGGCTTGGAGATGGGGACACATCTGAAGGAGTCTTGGAAGATGAATAGCTGCCTTCTGGGAAGAGATAATGGCATTCTAAACAGAAGAAACAGAACATACAAAGCTACTGAATGTGAAACAGCGTGATGGGTCCAGTGAAGAGGGCAGTCGTAATACGTATTTATCCCGTTTCCAGTTTTGCACTTTCTAAACACACGGTGGGACTGCACGTCTTGACCTCCTTAGAGTTGGGTTCGAATATTTCACCAGGTGACAGTGAATCGTGAGCAGAAGTCACAAGGCCAGAGCTCCAGGCCAGAGCATAATCTTATTGATGCAAGATCTTCCCAAACTGGCTTTTCTTTTGCCGCACTGACTGGTAATATTTGCAGTGGTGACTGTGCTGGTAGTCTAGTCCTGCAGTGAGGATATAAAGAACCAAGTCCCCAGCTCTGTTCTACATTCTATGATATTGCTTACAAAATAATACCCTTTGTTGTTCCNTGCAAGATCTTCCCAAACTGGCTTTTCTTTTGCCGCACTGACTGGTAATATTTGCAGTGGCGACTGTGCTGGTAGTCTAGTCCTAGAGTGAGGATATAAAGAACCAAGTCCCCAGCTCTGTTCTACATTCTATGATATTGCTTACAAAATAATACCCTTTGTTGTTCCAGGTTGGTGAGATTTTGTGTTTATTTGTTGCTTCAGCATAACCTAGCCTACTCTAACTGATGGAGTAAAAGCAGTTGGGGAAATAAGATATGTTTTATTTTCTCTCCTCTCCTAAGACCATTTCCACTCCTGACCCCAAGACACAGTAAAGACAGTTAAATAAATGTGAAAGACAGCTTTAAATGGAAGAGATAAAAAGCAAAACCTATCCATGTATGTATTCACCAACTCTTTGCCTTTGAGGAAGAAAGGCATTGTTCAGGGATTGGCTATAAATATGGGCACCTTCATTTTCTTTGGTCCCTACTCCCTGCCTGAGTCATTGCCCAGTAGTCTGGGTTCTTAGAACTGAGGCCCAAATAATTCCTTATAATAATGATGACTAACTTTTCTTTTGCATGTTTCTGCCCACGATAATGTGCTTTCACAAGTTTTATTTCTTTGACACATCACAACAGGCTAGGGAAGCTGGTATTAAGATTAGTCCCATTTTACAAATGGGTAAATGAGAGGTCAGAAAGATTTCATGACTTGTGCAAGATCACACAATTAGTAAATTTAAAAGACAGATTTCAGTTTGAGGTCTGTCGACACCAACTTATGAATTCCTTCTGCTCCGCTGCCTCCACTTTTCTTACCCTGAAGTTGTTCAACCTGCCTTTCTAAATATGCTCAGAAACACAGGATTTTCAACTCAGAGTTGTGGTAATCTCAGGGACAGAGTGTTAAAAAATATCAACCTGTAGGAAGTTTTCCCAAGCCATTGACTCTTTTTTTTTTTTCCATCAGAAGGAATGTGAGGAGGACTATTATGACCATCAAAATGCTTCTATTATATGCCAATGTCTATTGCTTCATACCTACATGGATCTAGATGTTAGCATTGCGGAGCTTAGTCTTTTTTTTACCCCAGAGCTTTTGCTCATTTTGCAGTACCCTGAACTGAAGTATTCTTTCTGCATACCTCTGGTCTAGCTCAGAGGCCTCCTTTCCATAGACCCTTCCCTTCTTACCCAGAATCTCCATGTTCCTGTGGCACATACTCCTGGTTAGATTCTTATTTGAAAACACTTTCTCTAATGGTTAGTTGTGAATATGTTGGACTCTGTTACTAAAACATAAGCTCTTGGATAAAAGAGAATGTGCCATTCATTTTTGAGGGGGACAGTATAGCACAGTGAAAAACTCTGGGACCTAGCCTGAGCTCTCTTGTTAGCTAAACTCTATAGCTTTGGCTAAATCATATCAGTTCTCTCTTCTATCTAATATGACAGTTGAGATATAGGTATCAAAGTTATATGACCCCCCAGTTATATACAAACATATATATCTGTATGCAATTTCTTTAGAGATGATCCAAAATAGTCACTACATTTTAAAAGAGGTCTTATTCAAGAAATTTTTACAAACCAATAGACTAAAGAATTTCAACCTCTTCTGCAAGCTCCAACATTCTAAGGATTTGTTCTTAAAAGTCCATCAACCAGTAGAGCAAAAATGAGAGCCCAGAAATAGGGATATAGAGACTTTTGATTTTTGACAAAAGTGTAAAAGCCATCTGACAAAGAACTGGTATCCATAATATAAAAGGAATACTACAACTCAATGATGAAAAGATAAAAATATAATAAAAAATAGATTTGAACAGATACTTCACTAAGGAAAGTTTACAGTTGACCAACAAGCCCATGAAAAAGTGCTCAACTTCTACACATCCATTAGAGTGACTAAAATTAAAAAGACTGACAACATCAAATGTTGGCAAAGGAACTGGAGTGTCAGTGATTCTCAGACATTGTGGATGGCAGTACACAACCACTTTGAAAAAGATTTGGGAGGTTTTTTTTCCTAAAACCAAACATACTCCTATCTTATGGTCACTAATATGATTCAGTGATTTATCCTAGAGAAACAAAAATGTGTATTTACAAAGAGATTTGTAGGAGAATCTTCATAACAACATTATTGACTATATAGGCCCAACCTGGAAACAGCTCAGGTGTCCATCAATGGGAGCACAGATACATGCAAAGGAATGCCACACAGGAATAAAAAGGAACAAGCTGCTGAGATATACATCATCAGGCAAAATATTTTGCTTTGCATTTTGAAAGAGATCTTACTTAAGAGTACACAGTGTACTATTTTACTTACATGAAATTCTCCAAAAGGCAAAATTAATATACAGTGAAAAAAGACAACAGGTGATTGTCTCTGTAGGAAGGAAGGGGCATGAGAAGGGCCGTGATCATCACTTCCTGGGGTGATGGTCATGTTCTGTAATTTTATAGGGTTTCGGATTACACAGGTGGATGCAGTTATCAAAACTCATTGATTGATACACATAAGACCTACTCATTTTGTGGTATACAAATTTTACTTCCAACAACAACAAAAAAGGAACAGCCATAAACAAATATTGAACNTGTAGGAAGGAAGGGGCATGAGAAGGGCCGTGATCATCACTTCCTGGGGTGATGGTCATGTTCTGTGATTTTATAGGGTTTTGGATTACACAGGTGGATGCAGTTATCAAAACTCATTGATTGATACACATAAGACCTACTCATTTTGTGGTATACAAATTTTACTTCCAACAACAACAAAAAAGGAACAGCCATAAACAAATATTGAACCCTAATGACATGCATGTTTATGTATTTAAGGGTGAAGTGTACTGATGTCTGCAGTTTACCTTGAAATGCATTAAAAAACGTAAGACAGATTGACTGGCAATGGCTAGATGGACAGTTATGTAATAAACACATCAACACGTTAATTTCAGAATCTAATTCGTGGGTGTACGGGTGTTCACCCCACGATTCAACACGTTAATTTCAGAATCTAATTCGTGGGTGTACGGGTGTTCGCCCCACGATTCTTCCAACTTTTCTGCTATGTTTGAAAATGTTCATAATAAAATGTTGGGGAAAGAATGTCTGTCAACTAAAAAGCCACCGAGCAACCAACCAACGAATCAATTAGTAAATCAGCTGATACAGTGTTTCCCATACTTGATTCTTTTGTATTCTTCTTGTAGTAATTTACTTGAACTTGACTCATCTTTAAAACTTACGTTCTACCTTTGCCTCATCCTGAATAATAATATCTGTGAAGTTTTGTGTGACTTTGAAGTGCTAGTCGCTCAGTTGTATCTGACTCTTTGCTACCCCATGAACTGTCTCCTACCAGACACCTCTGTCCATGGGATTTCCCAGGCAAGAATACTGGAGTGGGTTGCCATTCCCTTCTGCAGGGGATCTTCCTGACCCAGGGATCGAACCTCAGTCTCCTGCATTGCAGGCAGATTCTTTCCTGTCTGAGCCACCAGGGAAGCGTTTGTGGCTGTGTGTGTGTGTGTGTGTGCAATTGTATATATGTATATATACATATATATACACAATAAGCTATAATTATATATAGTTTTTAAAAAATTTGAGATTTTTAAATTCAGATTTCTCAAAAGAANCCTCAGTCTCCTGCATTGCAGGCAGATTCTTTCCTGTCTGAGCCACCAGGGAAGCGTTTGTGGCTGTGTGTGTGTGTGTGTGTGCAATTGTATATATGTATATATACATATATATACACAATAAGCTATAATTATATATAGTTTTTAAAAAATTTGAGATTTTTAAATTCAGATTTCTCAAAAGAAGTAAAACAGAAAAAGCTAACAATCTGGTCAGATGTACAGTTCAAAACTGCTTTTGGTGGTTAACAATCAGTTCTAGGAAAGAAAACTGTAGGACAAATAGATGACCACTGGCAAATTTGTGGGACTAGGCTTTGTACGCCATTAATACTAAGATATATATCTAAGTGTTAACTTGAATGGGGTGCTCTTGGCCGAGAGTGTAAAGGCGGTGCACTTGCCCCCAGAGTGTGCCTCCTCTCATCCTCTAGAAGCCCTGGTCTCTGCTGTGTGTGGTGGGGGGATTAGAAGTGGGGCATGTGGTCTCTGGCCTCAAAGAGCTTTAGTGAGAGCCCTGTGAATCTGCGGACGACTGGGAGAACAGGCTCTGTGCCCCTAGGGGCAGCAGCCTGGGCTGGACGTGAGTTCCCTGGGGAACGCCTGCTGCAGGCCTCACCCACGGGAGATGAGGACAGAGACCACTGGTGATGCATGGGTCACCAGCATGGGTCCATGGCCTGTCTCCTTACTCAAGACAAGTGGAGAAAAGACTCTGTGAAGCCTCGGGAGCAGACACTCCATGGGACAGACCTTCAGATTTGAAGCTGGGCCACAGCTTTGAAGAGAAGGAGAAAACACACAATCCAGCCACCTAATCAGCGGGCGCCCCTGTGGCTGCCACCACCCTCCACCTATTCCACTCCTCTCGATTGTCAATTAAAATAAACAGCCTTGTATTCCGAGGCCTGGCTTCAATCTATCTCGCCTGGGAGGGTACGCACAGATTTGTGGCAGTGCCCGAAAGTCCTTGCTCAACCTTTTTAATATCTGAACAAAGCAATCAAACCCGATAAGATCTAGCGAAGGCGAGATCACTCTCCTGTCCCTGGGATGGAAGCTTATTAGTCTGTGGCCCACATCATCAGAGTTATTGTGCCATGTTAAATTTATTGGTACTATCTCACCTCATTAAATACTTAAATAGACCTGACAGGACAGAAAAACGGGCTTTTTAATTTTTTTCCCCTATCCAAAGGGAGCCGGTGTTTCCCCTGCCCCAGTTCACCTCTGTTACAGCTGTTGGCAAAGAAATAAGACAGCAGGGCACAGGATGGAAGGCTCAGGCTGGCCGTGTAGAGGCTCCTGGGGTCTCTCGATGCCAGACTGAGCTGGCCAAGAGGCCACAAACACGCCCCTGAAGTGTGTGTGTGTTGCAGTGGGAGTGGGGTGAAGAAGAGGCAGAGGGCACCGTGGTGTTCCCTCCCTCTGCTCCCTTCCCCAATCTGTCTGATCTGCCTTTTCCAGGAGGAATCGACAAAGACCAGAAATAAAGGTCATGGTGCTCAAGAGTGTGGGGGACATCTGTATGCTTATAGCTGATTCACGTTGTTGTGCAGCAGAAACAAATGCAACATTGTAAAATGATTATCCTCCAGTTAAAAATAAATGAAAAAAAAAACAAGAATGTACTGTTCAGCACAGGGAACTATATTCAGTATCTTGTAGCAATGTATAATGGAAAAGAATCTGAAAATGAATATAGATATACAAAATGATTATACATATATATATATGGGCTTCTTGGGAGGTGCTAGTGGTAAAGAACCTGCCTGCCAATGCAGGAGACATAAGACATGTGGGTTCAGTCCTTGGGCAGGAAAGATCCCCTGGAGGAGGGCATGGCAACCCACTCCAGTATTCTTGCCTGGAGAATCCCATGGACAAGGGAGCCTGGTGGGATATAGTCCATAGCGTCTCAAAGAGTCAGACATGACTGAGTGACTTAGCACAATGTGCATATATATACACACACACATATATATAACTGAAAAAATATATATATTTACTATACACCTAAAACTAACACAAAATTGTAAGTTGACTCTACCTCAATAAAAGAAAAAGGTCAGGATGAGTGAGGGATGAGTGAGAAGAGGAAATTGGGGTGTATGGGAATGGAGACAGGCATGGCAAGTGAGCAGCAAGCAGGCAGCCCTCAGCCCCTCCTCCAGCGCTGANTTTACTATACACCTAAAACTAACACAAAATTGTAAGTTGACTCTACCTCAATAAAAGAAAAAGGTCAGGATGAGTGAGGGATGAGTGAGAAGAGGAAATTGGGGTGTATGGGAATGGAGACAGGCATGGCAAGTGAGCAGCAAGCAGGCAGCCCTCAGCCCCTCCTCCAGCGCTGAGACCTGTGGTCTTTATTTAGCAAATAGCCCCAGTATCCAGGGCTGGCTGGTGGCCAAGGGCAGGATTTCCCCAGATTCAGAGCTAGAGAACTTGGCAGGCTGGTGAAGGCTTGCAGGGCCTCAAGGCCTCCAGCAAGTTGCAGATGATGTGAGGGGGGGTGTCAAAGAATGCAGACTTGATCCTCTGCCTAAGCCTCTCCCCAGCACCTCGCTGTGCATCTGTGAGTGCTGGGGTGAGGAGTTGTGGGCAGAGTGGAAATTCAGGACCTGGAGAAAATACACAACCTGGAAAATGTTCCTTAAAGACTTCCACCTAGAGCTTGATGCCTTTTCTTCATTTATCAAGCCAATTTCCTTCTCAGCCAAGGTGATTTGGGACACAGCCTCCCTGNGGTCCTTCTCAATTTATTGAATATAAATTTTGCTCTCAGAGACAAATAGTTTTTCCATTCTTGCACTGTGTATGGTCTATCGTCCTCAGATGAAAGTTTAAGGCACTCTCTTCACAGGATCTTAGGTATCCAAGTTCTCAGCTATCTCAAGTTAGGAAGAGTTAATTAGTGAGTTTCTGTGTCTCTCAGGCTGGTTTACCAGCGCCTGTGGAATTTATGGATTCTATCCTAGGGAGAAGTCAAGTATGACTCCAGGGTATCTGGCATTTGAAAAACAAAGTTGCTATTTACAATTGACCATCAATTGACATCTGCTGAAGCTTAATGAAGAATGGTCTTTGGGAGAAAACCTGGAACTCTGGACATCACTATACTCAGTTCAAGAGGCAGCTACTGATGGCCTTGGAGCCATCACTGGACACTGGAGATGCTGGGCGACACCAAGAGGAGAAAGACACAGACTTGTTCCCAGAGGAGCTCATGAAGAAGAANCTTTGGGAGAAAACCTGGAACTCTGGACATCACTATACTCAGTTCAAGAGGCAGCTACTGATGGCCTTGGAGCCATCACTGGACACTGGAGATGCTGGGCGACACCAAGAGGAGAAAGACACAGACTTGTTCCCAGAGGAGCTCATGAAGAAGAAGGGAATACTGATCACACCAATCAGTACTGGTCACCCGGAAGTGGTTATAACTGAAACACACTGAGGAGGAAACCACAGTTGGAGGGACCTTCATGAGTGGCAATGTTCTGAAATTTAACCCTGCCCAGTGATTAAGTTAGGCTGCAGGTGTGCAGTGTATGGTTTGAACTCAGTATAGTGGAAAAATATCTGCTTCTCTTGCTTTAAAACTTTTGTTTCTAATACCTAGTACTTATGTACAAAGGGTAGAGCTTTATCCAGTATTTTTATGAGGCCATAGCTGGACATAGGCCTTTGATGGTGGTAAATTCCAAGGGGGTTTTGTATTGTTTTGTTTTGAGAATGTCAACTTTGTCAATAGACAAAGATAAAGAGGTCTGTGTTCAGGAGCAGGAGGTTAAGAAAGCTGAGAGTTTCTGCCAGGTTCACTGACTCTGTAATTCATTCCCTGATTCAAGTATTGGTTCTTTGCTATAGTAGCTGATAGGCTAATGATTCATTCATTTATTTATTCGGTAAACACTCATGGATTTCCTTATCTAACTTCTTATGCAAGAAAATCAAGCTGAACATTATTCCTCCTTCTAGTTTCTCTTTTCTCTTTTCCTCCCAAGGCAATTAAGAGGAGGTAGAGGGCAACAGGGGGTGAGATGTTGAATTTGGCTCCTCTGGGATGTAGACCCTTTGCAATGGCAGGGCCTAGAGAAGGAATGTGGAAGAAGATGGCGGTGTCTTGTTGAACTCTGACTTCCTCTCCCTCTTTGTCCTCTTCTTCTCTGTCCTCTTGGTCTTCCCTTGTTTCTTTGTTCCCGGAGGTGCCTCGCCTTGGTGGGATCAACTGCTCCTGTGGGTTCCCTAGCTTTGCTATTTTGCCTCCTCCTCCAACAATCTAGGGAGTAGGCAGCATCTGGTGTGCCTGTCTTCTGAGAGCCTTTTTAATATTATTTCATTTCTTTTAACCTTTATTAAGACAAACATTGAGCTGAGAAGAGTCTATACTCCCACCAGAGACACTCTCTCCATTTCGATATTAAAAACAAAACGAAACCAAACCTAAACACTCCCAACCTGAGGCCCGGAGGAGAGAGAGAGGAGAGAAAAAGGAAAAAAAAAAAAGAAAAAGAATATCCTAGAGATATTTTTACCTTCAAAGATCCATCACTCATTACTGCATATCACAGACACGTCTACAATCTCATCTTCTTACAATTCTCCGTGAAATAAGTGTAAATGGAAAATAATACCCCATTTTGAAAGTTCAACAAAATGTCTTTATCCACCAAATGTAGCCCCAGCTGTCTCATTTTCAGAAACAAAGCCTGATTTTAAATAGCAACTCACCACCCAAATAAACACCGGCAGCTCCCTCCAGCTCTGCACGCCAGGGGCTGCTGTGGTACCCCACAATCGCCCACCTCTCAGTCAACATGCGATGGACGTCTGGGAGGCCAAACACCCAGCTCCAGTGGGATCAGGAGTCCCTCCCTCTGAGGATGGAGAAATGGCAGAATACTGTAAACATTTAGAGCTGACTCTCCCTCACCACCCAAGGAGATGGCTACCTGGGTTACCCATCTTCATGAGTGCCCTCATCCCTCCCCAGACCACCAAGGGCACACACCATCACCCCAGCCCAGGAAGAGGAGGAAGGAGAAGCTTTCGCTAGCACCTGACTTCCACTTCGACAAACAAACAATGCACCGCAGTAGACTTGCAAGTGGAAAGGTGCTCAGAAGCACAAAGACGGGGAGAAGCTCACATTGGAAGGCTTAGCCCCCTTTCGCTAACCAGTTCTTTGACATGGAGCAAATATTCCAGACTCTCAGGTCCTTTGTTTCTTTTAAGCTCACATCTCCCACTACCTAGATGTCTGACAGGGATTCCAATCAGAGCATCCCAAACTCCTACTCTTTCCCTTCCTCCATTTTTCTCTGTTTCAATTTAAAGCAACTCTATCTGTCCAGTTGATCAAGTCCAACAACAACAACAATATGACTCTGCTCCCGCATCTGATCTGACAGCAAAACGTGTTGATTGAGACCACTGGCATTGCTAACTGCCTCTATCCTCGGTGTGTTTCGGCAGCAGGGTAGGATGTGGACGGCACTGAATCTGCAGCCACCCTTCTTAGATTCCATTCCCGGCTCAGTCACTGACTAGCTGTGTGGCCAAAGGTAAAAAGAAAACAAGTGTTAGTTGCTCAGTCCTGCCAGACTCTTTGTGACCCCATAGACTGTAGCCTGCTAGGCCCCCCTGTCCATGGGATTCTCCAGGCAAGAATACTGGAGTCGGTTGCCATGCCCTCCTCCACGGGATCTTCCCAACCCAGAGGTCAAACCTGTGTTTCCTGCATTGCAGGCAGATTCTTTGCCATCTGAAGTCACCAGAGAAATCTGTGCTGCGGGGCCAGGTGCTCGATAATCCCTCCATGCTTGTCTTTTCTCATCTATAAAATGGGGGTCACAACAGACTCTACCTCATAGGGTTGTTGTGAGGATTGACTTAGAAAAAACAGTGGCTGGTGCTTAAGAAGTGCTATGTAAGTATTAGCTGTTATTATTGACTTAGTCTCAACACAGCACCAGAATGATCCTGTTAAAACATAAGTCAGGACTTTACTGGTGGTCCACTGGTTAAGGATCCACCTGCCAATGCAGGGGACTCAGGTTGCATCCCTGGTCCAGGAAGATCCCATCGACTGCAGGGGAACTAAGACTGTTGACCACAGCTGCTAACCCTGTGTGCCTAGAGCTGCGCTCTGCAACCAAAGAAGCCACCACAATGAGAAGCCTGTGCACCGCAACTGGGGAGTAGCCCTTGCTCACTACGGCTACAGAAAGCCCCTGTGAAGCAATGACCAGCCGGTGCAGCCAAAAATAATATACGTATAAATCAGACCCTGTCACTTTTCTGTTCAAAATCTTCAGTATCGCCTTCAGGATAAAAACCCAAAGTCCTTTTCCTCCAAAACTGTGTGAGTGTTGATCACCCATACCTCTTCCATGTGTACCCCTTTCCGGTCACTTGGAGCTTGCGTTTCCTGGCACCCACCGCGATCTTTCCTCTGTTGCTTCTGCCACATGGAGTGCTTCTTTCTCTGACAGCCACGTGACTTTTTCCCCTCCCTCCATTCAAAGATCACCTTCTCTGTGAGGTCTTCTCCAACGACTCTATTTAAAATTAAACCCAAATGCTCTCCATTTCTTTTTTTTTCTGCTTTATTTTTCTCCTTAGAACTTATCACTACCTAATATACTATGTATTGTACTTATTTATTTCATTTACTGTCTGTCTTTTTCCATTAGACTATAAGCCCCACGAGTGTAGGATTTTTCCATCTGTTTGTTCACTGATATATTCCCAATACTAAAATAGTGCCTGATGCAAAATGGACACTCAATAAATCTTTGTTCAATGGATGAATATAAACACACTTAACCTGACAATCCTGAAGATCTCCACTTTTAGGTTAACATTTTGTGATTGCGTAACATATCTTCTTCTGTGCAGAGCACAAGTGTTTGCAGTTATACGATCTAAAAGAGGGGCTTCTCAGGTGGCTCTAGTGGTAAAGAATCTGCCTGCCAACGTAGCAGATGCAAGAGACATGGGTTCGATCCCTGGGTCGGGAAGATCCCCTGGAGAAGGAAATGACAACCCACTTCAGTGTTCTTGCTTGGGAAATCCCAAGGACAGAGGAGCCTGGCAGGCTATACAACTGAGCACACACACTTAAAAGAGGTTAAATGACTTTTCAAGAGCCGGTGGAGCCCAGATCTTGTGACAGACTTCAGCTCTCTTTCCTCCCCTCCCAGCCTCCTGATAACATTGCTCTTTCCTAGACACATTTGCTAAATGGATGGATGGATGGATGGATGGATGGGTAGATGGGTGCATTCATGCAGAGAACCCCCTTCCTCCTCGGGATGCAGGCAAGAGATGGTAAAACTAGCCTAAGGTGAAGGCTGGAGTTTGCTTTGACAGTGTGAGGCTGACACGGAGCCCAGCCAGGAGGGAAGGGTCCCCCAGTGCTCATGCCTGGCCATGAATCATCCCTGGTGATTCAGGAGCTGGGAGGCCTGTCAGGGAAACCTCAGATGGAATTGATGTATCAAGGTGTCACTCTCTCCAAGTTGTTTATCAGAAGTGACACCGTGGGAGATTGACAGGTAGTCACTGGACAAATAGACAGATCACAGGCGCATAGGAGATGCCTGGAAGGCCTGATGCTTGGGAAACTCAAGGCCAGGCTCTGGAGGGCGGGGGTTCCACAGAACCCTGCCAGCATTGTGACAGGTGGGCAGGAGGCGTGCTGGGGTGGAGCAGGAGTCACCCAGCATGGGTTCCTGTCCCAAGGACCTCATGGGTCTCTTAGGGTCAGGGATGTTCTTCTTTCTTTTTTGCCAGCTTTATTTCTTTTTGTTTTTTTCTTTTCTTTTTTCAGAGAGCTAACCACATCACATCAACCCTTACAAGGTCCACATGAAAGGGGCCCCTAAGATGTACAGAAAGTATAGGTTGACCAAAACACAGCCTGCCTCTGGGCCCCACATGTGGGGCCGTTACACCTTCTCAGATCCGCATCGACCTGCTGGCCACCTCTGTTCAACATGAGAATGATGGCTAATGCCATGCTATGCCCTTAGCACACCTTGTTTTACCTTCACAACAGCCAGATATGGCAGGTATTGTATTCCCNACAGCCTGCCTCTGGGCCCCACATGTGGGGCCGTTACACCTTCTCAGATCCGCATCGACCTGCTGGCCACCTCTGTTCAACATGAGAATGATGGCTAATGCCATGCTATGCCCTTAGCACACCTTGTTTTACCTTCACAACAGCCAGATATGGCAGGTATTGTATTCCCCATTGGAGAAGGAAGTGGCAACCCACTCCAGTGTTCTTGCCTGGAGAATCTCAGGGACAGAGGAGCCTGGTGGGCTGCTGTTGATGGGGTTGCACAGAGTTGGACACGACTGAAGCGACTTAGCGGCAGCAGCAGCAGTATTTCCCGTATTATAGTAGAAGAAATGAGACTTGAAAGGTTAAATTACTTGTTTGGACCGTAGGGCTAGACAGTGGCTGAACCAGGATTGCAATCCAGGTCTGTGTAACTCATCACCTCCTTCTTAACCATTCAGCATCACTCCACAGACTATCAGAACCTGACTGTCATCCCACCCCTCGGCCAGGTCCTCAAAGCCCATCACTGCCAGGCACTTCCCACGACATACCATTCTTTCAACACATATGTTCTGTTTAAGCCAAACTCATACTCTTCTTCCAACTCCCATTCTTTTGTGAGTTTCTCAAAGGTCTTTCTGTCTTTGTACCTTGGAGCTGAGTGACGAAGTGCCTGGCTTGCAATTAAGGTTAAACAAATGTTTGTTGAATAAAGGAACGACTTGTTTAGATAGCATCTCTGTGCCTTGTAGCTGCCAAATTTGTCTCCAACTAGTGTCCAGTCCATATCCCTCCATATCCTCAAAGCCTAAGTCAAAACTTGATATTTTTCTGTTGGTTAGAAGTGGATCTTGGTGTGAAATTTAGACTATATATTATATTATATGTCAAAATTTGACAAAGTATAATAAACACCTTGCATGTGTGCTAAATCGCTTCAGTTGTATTCGCCTGTTTGTGACTCTGTGGACTGCAGCCCACAAGGTTCCTCTGTCCATGGATTCTCCAGGCAAGAATACTGGAGTGGGTGGCCATGCCCTCCTCCAGAGGGTCTTCCCAGCCCAGAGATGGAACCTGCATCTCTTATGTCTCTTGCATTGGCAGAAGGGTTCTTTACCACTAGCACCACCTGGGAACCCCTATAAGCACCTTAGAAATACATTAATCCTTGCCTCACCTGGGAACCCCTATAAGCACCTTAGAAATACATTAATCCTTGCCCAGTGATTTATTTCTAGGAGTTTATTCTAAAGAAAACAAAACAAAACACACATATACAGGAAGAGGTAAATGCCAAGATGTTTACCGCTGCATTGTTTAAGATGGCACAAAGCAAGAAACCCCTGGAATGTCCAATAAGAGAGGATTGGTTAAAGAAATTACACGTTCTCCTTTATAGTCACACAATAGAATACTTAGTAGTCATTAAAAATAATGAAGATATATATATCTATTGACATAGGAAATTAAGTGAAAAAAGTAGGTTATAAAATAGTACACCCAGAATAATTCGATTTTTATTAAAATTGTATGAATATAAATATATGCATCAAAAAATGTCTAAAAAAACATATATCAACCTGTAGACAATGGTTATCTTCAGGTAGGGATTAAGGGTAATTTTTTTCTTCTTTTTACTTATTCATTTTCTCATTTTCTGCAAAGTACATGTTCAAAAAGAAAGATAAATGGACATTTTCTAAGAAATATTCCCTAATTACTCTTACCTCTCATGCGTGTGTGCTCAGTCGTGTCCAACTCTTGTGACCCCCTGGACTGTAGCCTCCTGGCTCCTCTGTCCATGGGGTTCTCTAGGCTAGAATACTGGAGTGGGTTGCCATTTCCTTCTCCAGAGGATCTTTCCAACCCAGGGATCAAGCCCATGTCTTCCACATTGGCAGGTGTGTTCTTTCCTCCCTTAATCCTCCCTGGATCAGAAGGCCCTCACTGCTTGGTACTGTTTCAGCACAGGTGCTGGGTTGAGTTGATTGCAAGGGTCTAGCATGGTTCCCATGGGTGATTATTTTCACTCCCCTTATAAGCTCTTGGAAGGCTGGTGTCCCTTCAATCTGTTGTTGCTGTTTTTCTTTTAAACTGCAGAATTCAGTACAGTATATGAGAGTGCTTACATTGTTTTCTTTCTTCCTACTGTTTTTTCCTATAAGGCAGAACATAAAGCGGAGAAAGTGATGGCACCCCATTCCAGTACTCTTGCCTGGAAAATCCCATGGATGGAGGAGCCTGGTGGGCTGCAGTCCATGGGGTCGCAAAGAGTTGGACACGACTGAGCAACTTCCCTTTCACTTTACACTTTCATGCTTTAGAGAAGGAAATGGCAACCCATTCCAGTGTTCTTTCCTGAGAATCCCAGGGACGGGGGAGCCTGGTGGACTGCAGTCCATGGGGTCGCTAGAGTCGGACACGACTGAGCGACTTCCCTTTCACTTTTCACTTTCATGCATTGGAGAAGGAAATGGCAACCCACTCCAGTGTTCTTGGCCGGAGAATCCCAGGGACGGGGGAGCCTGGTGGGCTGCCGTCTATGGGGTCACACAGAGTCAGACACGACTGAAGCGACTTAGCAGCAGCAGCAGAACATAAAGAGAGGAATTCCCTGAGCTCATGGGGAGGAAGGGGGATGAAGCCATTTCCCCAGGGCTTGAGCACAGACCCAAATTAGCCCATGACGCCAAATGTAATAAATAATCCAGCAACCTCTGAGGTCAGGGCCCTGGCCTCCTCTGCAGCCGCCCTGCCCTGCACAATAGGGCACAGGCACAGATGATTCATGGAGTTGCTGGCTGGGCTCCTGCCAGACTGGCCTGAAGAGGCTCCACAGTTGGAAGTAGATAGGCCTGAAAATACGGTCCCCCTGGGACCGCCGGGGCCACGCTCTGGGGAGCTGGGCTGGTCGGGGCCTGGAGGGGTTTCTGACAATCGGGGCTGGAGACACACGGCTGCCTCGGCCTTCTTCTATCTGTGCAGCTGGAGCCCCAGGGAGAAATCTACAGCCATTACCCAAGCAGACAGAGCAAAAAGAAATGAGTTTAAAGCACCAGAAGGAGGACTTAGATAATAATAATATAGTGAGTGGTTTGGGTAGCAACTGTTGTGATAATATTTCCTCCCATTTGTACAGAGCTTGACTGTGCACAAAATGCTTTCACATATATTATCCTATTTGACCCTCACAACAACCCTGTGAAATAGTCAGTCTTCACCCAGATTTTCCATCTGCTGACTTCACTCTGCTAAAAGGAGTTCTACCTGAGTGGGAGGAAAGAGACACAGGTCAGAGTTAAAGGAATTTCATGGGTGCGTTTCAAGAACAGGGGCCTCCTTCCTGTGTTTAGATGAATTTTAGAGAGAGACTCTGGCTGAGGGTGGGGGAATGAAATGACCCCTGGAGGCCCTACATTCATGCCAGGGTAGCTGGGCAGGCAGGAAGGCCACAGCCATGGATATAGAAGTGTGACTACCGTGGCTTCAAGCACATGCCTTGTAGGCCAGTGAGGACAGAGATTTGGTCCTTTTGCAGAGACCAGTGGACGAAGATTGTTGGAGTCGGCAATGGAATTCTCTGCCTAGGCTTCAGACAACACTCCGTGGTGCCGTGTGTGAGCTCATGAGAGTAACAAGTGGGGACAGAGGAGGAGCAAGGGTCTAGGGAGAGCAGATTTGTCCTTGAGAAGGCTCTGGAAATTAGAAAGAAAATTGTCTCCGAGTCTGTCCTGTGAGTGCCACAGGCAGGTGCTAGAAGACTCAGGCAGGGAAAGCTGGGCAGGAAGACAGCAGCTTTGCCTCATTGCACAAGGGGAACAGATGTGGTCCGGGGTCCATCTCGCTGTCAGAGGGGCTCCCAGGGTGGATTTGCCCCGGCCTTATCATACAGGTGCAGCCATCCTTTCATCTCCTTCCAAGCCTCCTCTTGGCCATCAAATTGGTACACTTGCTCCCATTCCCGGCACCCCCCGCCCCGCCTCCGCCACTGGCTGAATTCCTCTTTCATGTGGCTCTGTGGGCCTCGCCTTCTGGGTTTTGTGAGCTTCAGAGATGCAGCCCAGCCACTCCCAAGCATCAGTCTGCATCATCTTTGCCTCAGGGACGAGGAAGAATGGTACCTTCTGTGCTCAGAATAACGTTGCTTCAAGGAGTTTATATTGTTGGGGTCTGGTTAGGAAGATGGAAACCAAGCCAGGCATTTTAACAGAAATGATATGACACAGGGGATTGATTTAACAGACGCAGACAGTTTTTACTTAGATCTGGATGAGAAGACCTTGGGGCTGTCCCAACCCAGAAGCTCCTGG
>SJYA01002278.1:2954136-2989135 GCA_006410615.1 Neotragus moschatus | reverse complement strand
GTTGGGGGTGGGGTGGGGTGGCAGGAGAAAATCAACGTGCGGAGTCCCAGCCCAGGACAGAGTCCCAGTCCCAGTGTCACAAAGCAAAACACAGAAAGGTGGGTTTGCAGCTTCATGACTGGCCCGGAGCCTTATTCCCAGAAGATGGATTAATGGGGGGACATTTTCCAGACGGACATAAGGACCTTCAGAAGGTAGTTGGACTCTCTTATAGCCCATGCACTCGGGTGCTCCTTGAGTCACCAGGTCTGCTCTCCCAGTTCTTCACTTTTGATAGGTCTTAAAAGCCCATTGCATTAAAAAAAAAAAAATGTACGGTGGGCATGTCTCCATCTTATCCCCTTTGGGATCATCTTGATCCTTTGACCCTTGCCCTAGACTGAACAAGGCCCACGTCCAAGTCATAGGAAAAATAGAGCTTCAAGTGTCAAACAATAATAGCAAGATACTATCAATGTAGGCCTGTGATTGTGTCGTATAAAAAATAAAACACACACCAGTTAATCAAAGCACTACAGACACTTTTAAGTAATCCCACTTTGGCTTTGCATAACTCCATATACCGCCGGCAGCGCTCTTGTCTACCACCAGAGACCGTAATATACATCAAAAATTCTCCTTTAAATTTATTTTCAGTAAAGATTGGTCTTTTGAACTGCAGCAGTGGAGGCTTAAGGGTACAAAATCTCTCTCGCCTTTTTCTCTTTCTTTTGCTGGCTCCCCTGTCTTTCGCTTTGGTGGGGCGGGGAATCGGGCGGGGGATAAGAGCAGCAGTAGGTTCCACACATCTTGTCGAACCTTCTGTCCTTTGCATGGATCAGTTCCTCTCATCTGCCACTTGATTAAGACATTAAAGCAGGAAGGTGAAGGAAGGTTGAGCTGCAGTGAGAGGGAGTGGGAGCAATTCCCTTCCATTCGCCTTGGAGAAAGGCTCCGATTGCTGGGCTCAGGATGGTACTGGGCTTTCCCAGCTATGATGGTGCAGCTGCGGCGCTTTCTCAGAACCTCGGATTGTGTGGGATGTGCAGGGGCACCAAGGACACCCTACCCCAATGTTGAACCCTGCTTTACTCCCTCCCCGACAGGACAGC
Organism: Neotragus moschatus; assembly: GCA_006410615.1. NCBI lineage: Eukaryota > Metazoa > Chordata > Mammalia > Artiodactyla > Bovidae > Neotragus > Neotragus moschatus. The sequence continues at coordinate 2,988,044 of SJYA01002278.1, read as the reverse complement.
AAATAGGGTAGCCTTCCCAACTTCCCAACAAAGGGACTGTGGCAGGTCACTTCGTTACGAGAGTACATTTTAGTGCCTAAAGCTAGTCCTAGTGTGAATCAATGAGAATTAATGACTCGATAGCTGTTTGACCTGATGCCAGTGTTTGGTTTTATTATGGTAAAATATACATAGCGTAACAGTTGCCATTTTAAGTTCAGGGGCCTCGGATTCTTTCACCCTGTTGTGCTACCATCACCACCACCCATCTTGAGAACTATTTTATGTTCCCAAACTAAAACTCTATACCTTTGAAATCAGGGGTCCCCAGCTCCCACCACATAAGCAGGAAGAGAGTGGTGGGGCAGGGCGTGAAGCTTCATCTGTATTTACAACCTCTCCCCTTCCCTCGCATTTCTGCCTGAGCTCCGCCTCCTGCCACAGTAAATCAGTGGTGTCACAATAAATGTAATGTGTTTGAATCATTCTGAAACCATCCCCATGAAACCTATCCCTGATGCTGAAAAGGTTGAGGGATCATGGTTTCAAATAATAACCCCCCCCAGCCCCACCCCAGCCTCCAGCCACCACTGTTCTGCTTTCTGTCTCTATGAGTCTGACACTCTGGGTATCTCATGCAAGTGAAATCAAACTGTATTTCTCTATTGTGACTGGTTTAATTCTCTTAGCAAGATGTCCTCACGATTTATCCATGTTACAGGATGTACCCCCTAATGTCAGGTTTTTCCTCTTAATAAACAGAGGGTTGCCAGCTTACACACTGTTTTTTTGCCCTGCCTTAAATGAAGAGTGGGTTAAGGGAAACTTAGAGTTGGGAGGAGAGGAGGATGTCTCTACAGACCCTTAGAGCCACAAGGGGGCTTAAATGTCACCTGACTGTCTCCTGACATCAGAGGACACCCTTACTTCTACCTCTGAGAGGAAGGGTGGGCTGATTAGAGTATTTTTTTAAAGCAATTTATCATTTTCCCCTCAGAGTTTGTATCTATTATCTCACATGAGCATAACAACCATCCTAAGGTAGGTCCAGGCAGGTCTTATTTTCCTCACTTTGCTGAGAGTGACATCAACACCAAGAGAGTAGANTCTGAGAGGAAGGGTGGGCTGATTAGAGTATTTTTTTAAAGCAATTTATCATTTTCCCCTCAGAGTTTGTATCTATTATCTCACATGAGCATAACAACCATCCTAAGGTAGGTCCAGGCAGGTCTTATTTTCCTCACTTTGCTGAGAGTGACATCAACACCAAGAGAGTAGAGATGAGTTTGCTCCTGACTTGTTGACCTCTTGCTTCCAGGCTCCCTCCTCTCTACAACACCATGCTGCTTCCACACTAACACAGGTGTGTAACAGTGGTTGTATTGGGTTGGCCAAAATATTCATTCAGGTTTTTCCATAACATCTTATGGAGAAATTAGAACAAAATTTTGGGGGCCAACCGAATATTTCATTTCTTATCCCAGGATCACTTACCTCTTTCCCATCTTCTTGGAGTTTCTGCCTCAGAGTCCCAAGTCAGTTATCTGAACCTCTTAGATCATGTTCCAGAAAAGGAAAGGGGCCAGTTAGTCACTATCAGATGTGAGCTGGGGTGAAGATAGGAGCTCAGAGCAAAGGGACCAATTACACCTGAAATTGCAATTCCATAGCTTCATCCAGGAACCATCTTATGAGCGGGGAGATTCCTTCTAGCATCTGACCCGAGTCTCTTCCACAATCGTAATAATTTTCTTCCCCCTTGCCCTGAGCTCTGTGGGAACAGAGGGGCTGCCACTGTCACTACACTGTAAAAGGCAGACCTCTCCCTCAGCCTCCTTTTGCTCTCGGCTGAATCTCTCAGTCCTGAGCATCCATGGGGAAAGGAGGGATGGACCAGTGGAGATTCTCCTCGTCGCCGATCCTGACAGCTGCAGCTGCAGTGTAAGCGCTCCGGGTGCCACAAAGGTCATCCCAAGGGCTTTCTCCCCAGGGTCTCCCAAGTCTCGGGTGACATTTAAGAAGCACAAGCTGCCTTCCATCTGTCCACTCTAGGGGTCAGGTGCCCCCAAATGGTACAGGACAGGGGACAAAAGGCAAAGAGAAGCATGTCGATTAGAACATCAGAAGAGGATAAATAAGGACTATGCTATTGGCTATCCAGGCCTTCCTTTTGATCTTCTGAAAGGAACACAACCCTCCAATAAATTCTGCAGCCTTATGTAAATAAGCACTGGCCTTTGACCATCTCTTTAGCCAGTGCCCTGGATTCCTAAGAATGAACACACAGGTACACGCCCTAGGAGGCTGTAGCAACTGGGCTGGGAACCATGAAAGACATCCCACAGAGAAGGCAGTGAGAGAGTGGGGCCAAATGGTGGCGTGCAAAAGGGGATAAATGCTATTGAGTCTATTTTTCTGGGGATGGGGTGGCTTAGAGGGCTTCCCTGGGTGGCTTGGTGGTGAAGAATTCGCCTGCACCGCATGAGCTGCGGGAGATGCAGGTTCAGTTCCTGGGTTGGGATGATCTCCTGGAGAAGGAAATGGAAACCCACTCTAGTATCCTTGCCTGGGAAATCCCAAGGAGAGAGGAGCCTAGCAGGCTACAGTCCATGGGGTCACAAAGAGTCGGATATGGCTAAGTACATATGCGCAGGAAGGCTGAAAGGTGCTGGCTCCCAGGTAGCCTAGGTGGGAACAGACAAAACAATCTTGGCTGGGCTTGAGCAGCCCAAAGACGCCAGAATCACAGGTCTGAGCCTCTGGAGTTTTCTTTTCAGCTGCTCCAGCTGCAGTTCCTGAAAGGCTGGCACTTGTGTGAAGCATTCCCAACTCAGATATGAGTCACGCCAGCTTATTTTAAGGCCTGACTTCTTCCCGGGGAAGGGACTCCGGCCTGGAAAGCCACGTGCTGGAAGGCAACCATGGCCCCAGGCCAAGGGAAACAGAGGCCCCTGCAGCTCCCTGCAGCCTCCTCCTTGTTTAGCCCAGTGTCGGCTGAGGCGGCAACATCTGACACCAACCCCACTCCCTTCCCAGGGCAGGGGTACTTCGACATGCAGTGCCAGCAGGTCCGGGCCCATGGAGAGCCCACTGAAAGCTGGGGCACTGGGGTGGGGCAGCAGGGCAGGGACAGGAGGCCCTGTTTTTTCCCTCTTTCTGGAGGCACTGGCCTTGTTTCTAAGTCCACACCAAATCGCCCTGATAGGTCACCGCACTCTTTAGGGGATAAATGGACAAAAGGGAGTCTGAAATCTTGTGCTTATTCGACCCAGGGTATTTAAGTCTTTCTATGATTCACAGCCCCATTTCCATATTCAGGCCCACTTACAGAGAAGGTCCCAGGGAAACCTCAAAGCTGTTCTGATTGCACGGGCTCATCCCGCGTCTTCCTGAAAGGTTCTCGACTGGCCTCTCAGAATCGACAGCATCAACGCTTATGAAGAAAAACTAATAGTTCCAGCTGGTAGTCATTGAAAAGTCACTTAATATTTCTCAGTGCAAGGAGCTACACTTAATGGGACACAATGTTTTTTCCCTAAGCAGTTGGGAAAAAAACCCTTGACATCCTATTAATAATGTCAAGTTTTATTGGCTCTCTCATTTGACATGATATTAAACTTTTCAGACTCTATCTCGACTGAGGTACAAGGTTGTTAAAATGCGGATGGATTGGAGCATTACAAAACGCAGCGTGGAGATGATGCCTCTCCTGGCGAGCACAGAGAGATGGAAAGGGGTGAGACGGAGGGCTCAAGAGACAAATCCTACTCTGTGGAAGACCCCTGAGGACCCTGCCCCTTCGCTGTACTGTTTTTTCCTAACACCAGTGGGGCTTCAAAGCTCCATGGCACTGGGCCACTCATTGTCCTCTGAAAATCTACTTCTCTTCATAGAATGAAGTGAAAACATCAAAGTCAAGACAAATGACAGAGTCTGTGGAAACCCAAGCAAAGCTTTGTTCCATGGCACTTCCCTGGGACAGGAAATGCCTGGCTTACTAATAAAAACAACACACAACAAGAATGGCTAAGGTTACTAGGAAGCTTCCATAAGCCTCTTATCTTTGTCCATCAGAGGGCAGACAGAATGAAAGCCACAATCACAGAAAACTAACCAAACTGATCACATGGACCACAGCCTTGTCTAACTCAATGAAACTATGAGCCGAGCCATGTAGGGCCACCCAAGATGGATGGGTAATGGTAAAGAGTTCTGACAAAACATGGTCCACTGGAGAATCACTTCAGAACCGCTTCAGAATTCTTGCCTTGAGAACCCCATGAATAGTATGAAAAGGTAAAAAGATAGGACACTGACAGATGAACTCTGCAGGTCAGTAGGTGCCCAATATGCTCCTAGAGAAGAGCAGAGAAGTAGCTCCAGGAGGAATGAAGAGGCTGAGTCAAAGTAGAAACAACACCCAGTTGTGGATGTGACCGGTGATGGAAGTAAAGTCAAGTCCAGTGCTGTAAACAGCAATACTGCAGAGGAACCTGGAATGTTAGGTCCATGAATCAAGGAACACTGGAAGTGGTCAAACAGGAGATGGCAAAAGTGAACATCAACATTTTAGGAATCAGTGAATTAAAATGGACTGGAATCGGTGAATTTAGCTCAGATGACCATTATATCTACTACTGTGGGCAAGAATCCCTTAGAAGAAATGGAGTAGCCCTCATAGTCAACAAAAGAGTCCAAAATGCAGTACTTGGGTACAATCTCAAAAGTGACAGAATGATCTCTGTTCATTTCCAAGGCAAACCATTCAATANAGAACCCCATGAACTGTATGAAAAAGCATAAAGATATGACACTGGAAGATAAGATACCCTTCCACCCCACCCCCACCAGGTCGTAAGGTATCCAGTATACTACTGGGGAAGAGCAGAGGGCAATTACAAATAGCTCCAGAGAGAATGAAGCAGCTGGGCCAAAGCAGAAATGACATGGACATGTCTGGTGGTGGTTAAAGTAAAGTCAAATGCTATAAACAACAATGCTGCATAGGAAGGAATGTTAGGTACAGAGGAGCCTAGCATGCTGCAGTCCATGGGGTTGCAAAGAGTCAAACACAGCTTAGTGACTGAACAACGTAATCAGTCCCTGTTGTAAGGGACTGCAGAAATCTTCAGAAAGACACCCGCCGCACATACACACACCCTCATTTTACATTGGGAGAAATCAAGTGCCTACAAAGGAAGGTAACCACCAATGTCACAGGATCGATCTGGTGGCAGACCTAGGTCTCTGACTCCTTGATATTTCACCAAGCTGCCTGTCAGCAGAACCGCCAAAGAAATGCTCTCCAGCATGGCTCACCTCCCAAATACTTTACAAATATTATCCAAGAAAGATGCATTAAGAGTGAGAATATTTTCCATCATTGTTGTTAGAGGCCCTAAACCCCTACATCCTGTTCATGTTACTGGCGCCTGCCTTTGATATTGTATCCATAGCAATGTACAAATACTGTAAACATCTGCAGACCTAGGGAATGTTCTTGCCATTGGTTAAAGGTACCGCAATAATATGTTGCACATGTACACTGAAAAGGGGTATTTATAGCATTTACGAACCTTTAACATCTGCGCAGCTTAAGAATTGGCTGGGCTTGTGTTCTGAATATTACAGAACATTTCCTAGGAAACTGAAAATAAATATATTACAAAATTTCCATTTTGAAATGCATTTAGTATTGTCCTGGCATCCTGTAATGCCTGTTGCAAAATACACTGTAGATATTATTAACTGAAGTACAGATCTTGTTCAAATTTCACCAAATTTTATGCTCCTGTCCATTATCTGTTTTTATACTTTATTCGAGATTCCACATTGTATTCAGTTGCCTTGAGCAGCTTCAGCTGCATGCGACAAGTTCTGGTAAATTGTCTTTTCATTTTTAATCTGTTACAAATATTTTGTAATTTTCCTTGTTACGGCTTCTTAGATACACCATCATTTAAAGTGGACACTTAACTTCGAATACATGGGGCTTTTAAAGTATCTTTAATATTAATTTCTCATTTAAATGCTTTCTTCTCTGTAATCACCCTTTGTGTTTTTGCAGTCTTTTAACTTTGTTGAGGTTTTTCAATGGCTAAGTCAAAGATCTCTCTTGGTAACTATGACACTGCACTTGAAAATATCTTTTGATATTGATTTTTAACATAATTCCACAGTGACAAGAGAACAGACTCTATGATTTCAATACCTTTAGACAATGACATTTTTGTATTATGTCCCTGGGTATGTTGCAGTGTCTCCTGGTTTATAGTCTATGGGAGCCTGAATAGAATTTGCATCCTCCTATTGTGTGGAAATTATATAACTCTGAATTATGTTGAATTGGTTCATAATGCTTTTCAGGTCTACAACATCCTTCTACTTTTCTATTTATTCTATTAATTTATGAAAGTTTGATATTGAAACTCCAACTAAAAATCTTAATTTATCTACTAAAAACTAACTGTAATAAGTAATGGAACTATATGTAACTTGTTTTGTATTTTCAACTCTCCTGTAAATGTGTTATCATGCTTTCATAATTTAAAAAATAAAGAAGGAAAAAAGTTTTTAAAAAAGGAAGAATGTTGTCTGCTCAGGAGTTCTGGTTAATGCATCACACAACACAAACTACAGAGAAGGGAGGAGACCCCAACAGGTAAAGAAAATGTCTGTGTTTGTGTTTCTTGTCTTGCCATAAAGTACGGATTTCATTTCATCTTATCTATACAGTGGAAATACTATGTAATAGTGTGCGGTGTGTCTCTTCTCTGCTTGGTCGTTGGTAATCTCATATTTATAGCTTAAAACCGTCCACAACAGGAATATGCATGAAGAAGGAATTCATAGGGCCTGGGCTCCATCTTAGGCCTGTTCATGCCAATCATCATAAAATTTTCTGTATCTATCACAGTGTGACCTCGGGTGGGCCGGAAGAGCATCAGAGAAAGCTAACTCAATTATTCCCTCAGGTCTGGGCGGAAGACAAACTCCCCTCCCACCAAGGCTGGCTAAACATCAAGTCCCAGAGATAACTGAACTCCAACCAGGCACCATCCAGGTTAGAAAGCACCAGCATCCACTACCGATACAGGCCTGGGCCAGCATACTGGCCCGCATCAATAGATTGAAACAAGCGGGCATTCTAGAAGAGTGCCAGCTGGCTTGGAATACGCCAATCCTACCAGTCAAAAAGGAAGGAGGACAGGACTATAAGCCTGTACAGGATCTCAGGCTAGTCAACCAGGCTACTGTGATTTTACATCCCTATACCTATACCCCTATACCTTACTTAGCCTCCTCCCACTGAGGACTAAAGTTTATACTCACCTAGATCTCAAGGATGCCTTCTTCCGCTTACGCCTCGCCCCAGCGTCACGGCCCATCTTTGCCTTTGAATGGGAAGATCCAGTCGGGGGCACCAAACAACAGCTCATCTGGACTCCCCTACAAGGGTTTAAGAACTCCCCAGCCATCTTTGGGGAAGCCTTGGCTTCTGACCTGAACTCATTTCATCTGGAAGAGTATGGATACTGGCTCCTACAATACGGGGATGACCTGCTGCTGGCTGCCGAGACCAAAGAAAAATGCTGGGAAGGGACAAAAGTGCTCCTCCAGCTGCTGATGGAAGCAGGTTACCGGGTGTCGAAAAAGGCACAGATCTGCAAGGAAGAGGTGAGGTATCTGGGGTTTGTTTTAAAGAAGGACACAAGGTTCCAGATCCCATTTAGGTCCTATATAGCGACGGCACTAGCCTGATAAAACAAGGACAATAGCTGTCAGGTTAGCCAAAGCAGAAGGGGCCATCAAGACTGAGAAGGGATGGTGGAATTGCCAAATGGCAAATACTGGAGGAGCTGGCACACAACCTGGTAAGCCAAACACACCAAGCAACCCACCTAGGCCATGCTGCCTGCTCACAGGTTAATGCTGCCTCTCAGGTATTCAGACAAAAACCTCCGGGTATTCAGCTGACAGGCACGCTGCCCTTTGAACACCTGGGAGTGTGGACTTCACTGACATGAAACCTCACTGACACTACCGTTACCTGCTGGTCATGGTAGGTACATTCTCGGGATGGGTAGAAGCTTTTCCTACCGGGACTGAAAGAGCATCAGAAGTAGCCTGGTGCCTGCTCAGGGAGATAGTTCCCAAATTCGGACTTCCTACCAGCATTGGTTCAGACAATGACCCGGCTTTTGTAGCTGATTTAGTACCACAAGTAAGCGAAACTTTAAACATCAAATAGAAATTGCATACTGCATATAGGCCCAGAGTTCTGAGATGGTGGAATGAACCAACTGGACATTAAAGAGACTCTCCAAGTGGATCATAGAGACTGACTGCCCCTGGGTGGACTTGCTTCCCACAGCTCTGCTCAGACTCAGGATGACCCCACAGGCCCAAGGCTATTCTCCATACGAAACTGTGAATGGGAGGCCCCCTCCCATAATAAAACAGGTGTCAACAACAGGGGGAATAGGATTTCACAGCAGATGGAACTGGGTAAGGTAATAAATCGGGTAACTAAGTTTGTACAAGAAAGGGTGCTGTTCCCCCTTGGGGAACAGATTCATGAATTTACTCTTGGTGACCAAGTATGGGTCAAAGATTGGAAACATGATTTGCTAGCCCCTTGGTGAAAGGGCCCTTATGTTTTCTAACTACCCCTACTGCAGTTAAAGTTGCAGGTATTGTCCCTTGGATCCATCATACGAGGGTGAAGAGAACATACCACACAGACCCAAAAAATGCTGAATGGACTGCACAGAGGGACCCCGCTGACCCTCGAGAGACTTAGACTATCCTTAAGAAGAAGGAAAAGAAGATCCTGGACGACCTCCTTCAGGATGAAGCTGCACAATCAACTCCTGCTGCTTGGCCTCATCAATGTGATTTTGAATTTAACTTCCGTTTCAACTCAGGACAATGTTTTCATCTCATGGCCACATTCCTTCGCAGACTTCCACAACACTTCCAACTGCCAGGTATGTAGGGCTATGCCTCTGTCAGGGATGGAGGGACTTCCTTGGTGGGTGTCACCACTCTGCCAAGGAGATTTTAAACCACTCTGCTCTTTTCTGGGATGACAAAGAGAGACTTTCTTCTCTCTTGCCAATCATAACCTCTCCTTGCTTTCTTGGTGTAAGACCTACAGTCAGTAGACTTGGGTCATGGGGTTACATTTGATATAAATGCCAGTGTAACAAAAGCCTAACCTACAACAAGCCCCAGTAAATCTACCTTATTTACATGCTAGGTGGACAAGATCCATGTTTCAATGGTGTGAGTATATTGCTGCCTTATTCGTATCCTGTATAGGGACAATAGATCTCATGATTAAAGTAGAGGCCTTGACTAATTTCATAAAACAGGCCCTCCTAGATAAAACAAAAGCCATCCAAGCCTTAAATGAAGAGCAAATCCAAATGAGAAAAGCAGTAATTCATAATAGAATGGCTTTGGACATACTCACAGCTGCTCAAGGAGGGACCTGTACCATAATTAAGGTTGAATTTGTGTATACATTCCTGACTTATCTGGCAATGTATCGACTGCTTTAGATGACATGAAAAACCAGATAAAAGCAATGTCAAATGAAAACATTCTTTTCTGGACTTCAGTCCTATCTTGGGTGAAGGGCGATTGGGGGAAAACTATATTTACCACTGTTATAGTTGCCTTGATAGTTCTGCTTTGTGGACCCTGAATTTTAGAATGTATTATGAACTCTGTAACCCAAAGGTTGATGTCATTCTCCCAAATTGGTGGTCGGAGAGCCAGGGTGCAATATATCCCTATGAGTGATGCTCATAATATGAGTTAATAGCATCAAGAGGGGGGAATGAAGAAGGAATTCATAGGGCCTGGACTCCAACTTAGGCTTGTTCATGCTGATCAGGCTCAGCCATGAATGATAGGGTTATTGGGATTGTATTTTCCTTGGTTGATGTAAGTCTCAAGGAATTTGGGATGGTGGGTTCAGACATGTACACATGGGGTATAAAAGATTTTCACAAATGCTGATTGGGGTCCTTGGCTAAGGAGACTCTGCCTTGGGCCTGCTGGTGTAACAAACTGCATTCCACTATCTGCATTGTCCTTCTGAGTGAGTTTGTTTCCCGCAACATGTGGCTACAACATGTACACTAAGGAAATTGGCGAATGCTATATTGGTTGATTTATTATTTTGTTGCTTATCTAGATTTAAGAAAGTCAAGGAGAAAATATTAATAATGCAGATTAAACTTCAAAGTCTGAATGACTAGAGCCCAGGATGAAAGCGGATTTAGTTCAACGAACATAGTTTGTACAAGAGTGAATTTATCAGCAGGTCTTGATCATATGTAAGACAATCCATTTATCGGGAAAAGAGCAGACTGAGATGCAACTTCATTTGTCAAATCAAGGTTGAAATGCACCCATGGTTTGACTATGGATTCAAGAGCATCCTGGGAGGAAAATCAACTATATCAGATTTGTAGGAAAGACAACTGTGTATTTTATATTATCTGTAAATTTATTTTGTAAATATACATGATTAATATCAGTAAAACTTACAATAATGTATGTATTAAACACACACATACACACACTATAGGCCAAAGACAGGCATTCCTTGTGTAATCCCATTATATCCTTTGAATTTGCAGGAATCCCACAGAATGACTTCTATGTTAATGACAAGAAGAGAAACATTCTTTGAACAGTCACTGGGTGGCCAGGCATTATGCTTAGAGCCTTGTTTGCATTCTTTCACTTACTCTTCACTTTAACCCCTAAGAGGTTTGTCCTGCCAGCCCCGTATTTCCAGTTACAAAACTGAGGCCTAATGAAATTAAGTAGCTTGTTAACAATCAGAGCTAGTGAGGGGTTGAACCAGGAATCAAACCAAGATCCCTGTGACTCCAAAAACCTATGTTTGTTACATGTGTGTTTGTAGCCTATTGGTTACAAACCAACTGGTTTGTAATTGGTAAATTACGGATGCAATGGTAGTGTGTTCACGGTGAAATACGTTGCTCTGTGAAATACTTATTTAAAATGGACTCCATCATCTAAATCCTTGCGTAGAAATTACTTGCTTTCTACTTCAAGCAAGCAATCCATATTGCCTTTTAAAACCGAAGAGAGTATAAGGATATTAGGGGATTCTTGGTTCTTGGTGTTTAACAGAATAGATAATTCTACAATCCTTCCACTAAATATCCAGACAAACTGTAACAAGAATCTTTTAAATGCATGGATGAGCTTTCAAGGAAGTAATTGACTTCCAGAGGCAAAAAACAAAGTAAGCTTAAGTGACAGAACAAGACTAAACATCTGAGCTGATACTCTGCTGGTTCCTAAGGTGATGTGGTAGGGTTGGCCTAAATCATCAGAAAGTGTGAGTGTGAATTATCATGAAAGAATAATGCAAATGGAAGTGTGTAAAATATTCACTCAGTAACGAAACCCCTCTCAATCAGCCTAGGCTCAAACAGGGAAGAGAGCTCTCCTCCCAAAATCCTAACTGCACAGTTCAGGAAGTCACAATTCAGAAAACTGCAGATGACCCTGACTGAGTGATATATACCTGGGATCTCTGGCACAAGCAAATACAAAATCTCTTTGCAACCCACTTCTGGCAAAGCTACTACAGATAAAAGCTATACTGCAGATTAGGTCACAGCCCAAATGAAAAACATTGAAGGAAACAATTTACCACATATGTGTGTGTGCTAGTCTCTCAGTTGTGTCCAACTCTTCGCGACACTATGGACTGTAGCCCACCAGGCTCCTCTGTCCATTGGGTTTTCCAGGCAAGAATACTGGAGTGGGTTGCCATTCCCTTCTCCAGGGGATCTTCCCGACCCAGGTATCGAACCCAGCTATTAACAGGATTAGAGTCTCTGGCTTCCCTCATAGTCCAGTGTTTAAAAATCCGCCTTGCAATACAGGAGGCACAGGTTTGATCCCTGAGCCAGCAAGATCCTACATGCCATGGGACAACGAAGCCCGTGTGCCACGACTACTGAGCCTGCACGCTGAAGCCCAAGAGCCGCAACTACTGAGCCCACGTGCCTGAGAGCCCGCTCTCCACAAGAGAAGCCCCTGCAATGAGAAGGCCATGTACCACAACCAGAGAGGAGCCCTCGCTTGCCACAACTAGAGAAAAAGTCCACATGCAGCAAGGAAGACCCAGCACAGCCAAAAGTAAATAAAAAGGATTAGAGGCTCAAAGAACTTTTTAGGGGATCAGTCTCTGCTGTCTTCAGACGTACACGTGCTCCAGGGAGAAAAGGGGGACATCACCCCTGCCTCAGAGGCAAGTTTTACATGAAACCTGGTCTTGCTGGCTAACCACCAGATATGTTAGAATTGCCACATCACTCTCTGCTGCTTTGAAACATCCCTTTGAATTGGCATCTAGAAGGAAAATATGTTTTTCATCTGAATATGAGTCTAACCAGGAACTGGTTAGAGAGGCCTGCTCTGAAACCACTGAAGCTTGGGCCTTATAAAGATTGCAATGATGCTTTCTGATTTCTTGTTGTAAGAAGTTAATTCAAGAGGTGGAAGGGGAAGGCCAACTCAGGAGCACAGAGCCAGTGAGCTGGGTAAGAGGGTTGATGTGGCTAGGCAGCAACATCCAAGGTCAAGTCAGTGGCACTGAGGGCTTCTAGGGGTGGCCCAAGCCCTCGCCTGAGCGTGTACACAGCTATTTTTCTATAATCACTGTGGCGAAAATAGATCCAAATCCTTGTCAACTGTAACAATCCCTAGGAGTACCACTTCTGGTGTGAAGATACTGCCAGACTAGGTGGAGCTGGTAGGGAAATGGACATCGGCCTTCAGGGCCTGTGAAGCCAGGCATTTTTTAAACACCATCAGGATGGAGATTAAGAGGCCAGGGGAACGAGTGAGAGCTGGGCAGCAGAAAGGGCTGTGCCTAGGAATGGGGTGAAGCTGAATCATCCCTGTGACACTTGGGTGGAGGGAGGGGATTGCCTCCTACAATGTAGCAAGGAGAATTCAGCCTTCTTCATTTAGAAGTTCTAAAATAGAGGTTTTCATCCCTGGGTCCAGGGATGAGTTAGTGAATCACTCTCTGGGACCCATAAAGACTCAGCAGACAGCCTCGGGCCTCCAGGAATTGTTCTCTGGGGAGGGCGAGGGGCACGGGGGGATCCAGTACCAAAGAGCTCAAATGCACTAAGGAAAATGGACGTAGTAAATAAGACTGGAAGAAAGGAGCCGCTGCCACCTAACTAGCCACGCAGCCTTGAGCAAATCTTTTACCTCGTGAACTTGGGTTTCTTCATGAGGCAGTTAAACCTGAGATTTGCATAAGCTTTCAGCTTTAAAATTCCATGAAATCCCAGAAGCACTATTGGTTAGTGAAATGATTTACTGGGAATAGTGAGTTTCCTTTCACTGGAAGTATTCAAGGAGAGTGAGGATAGCCACTTGTCCAGTATGCCATGCCAAGAATTTCTGTATTAGTTAAGAAGTTAAGATTTGATGCTGAGTAGTAAAATCAACAGAAATAGGGACTTCCTTGGTGGCCCAATAGTTAAGAATCTGCCTCGCAATGCAGGGGTCATAGGTTAGATCCCTGGTTAGGGAACTAAGATCCCACATGCCACAGAGCAACTAAGCCCACATGCCACAAGTACTGAGCCCATGCATTCCGGAGTGCACGCAACACAACTAGAGAGCCTGAGGGCTGCAATTGCATATCACAGCTAGAGAGTCTGTGTGCCACAGCTGAGATCTGACATGGCCAAATATATATAAATAGATTTTTAAAAATTATTTTAAAAATCAAATAATAGTTAACATTGATTGAATATATGTGCCCAGCACTATTCTAGGCATTTATACACATCTCATCTGATTCTCTCAACAACTCCCAAGTGAAGTGAAGTGAAGTCACTCAGTTGTGTCCGACCCCCAGAGACCCCATGGACTGTAGTCCTCCAGGCCCCTCCGTCCATGGGATTTTCCAGGCAAGAGTACTGGAATGGGATGCCATTGCCTTCTCTCCAATGTCTGCTGCTGCTGCTAAGTCGCTTCAGTCGTGTCTGACTCTGTGCGACTCCATAGACAGCAGCCCACCAGGCTCCCCCATCCTTGGGATTCTCCAGGCAAGAACACTGGAGTGGGTTGCCATTTCCTTCTCCAATGCATGAAAGTGAAAAGAGAAAGTAAAGTCCCTCAGTCGTGTCTGACTCTTAGCGATCCCATGGACTGCAGCCTACCAGGCTCCTCCATCCATGGGGTTTTCCAGGCAAGAGTACTGGAGTGGGGTGCCATTGCNTCCAGGCAAGAACACTGGAGTGGGTTGCCATTTCCTTCTCCAATGCATGAAAGTGAAAAGAGAAAGTAAAGTCCCTCAGTCGTGTCTGACTCTTAGCGATCCCATGGACTGCAGCCTACCAGGCTCCTCCATCCATGGGGTTTTCCAGGCAAGAGTACTGGAGTGGGGTGCCATTGCCTTCTCCCACAACACCCAAGAGGACACAGTTACTATTAACATCCTCATTTGACACTCAGGTCAGAGACAGCAAGTTACCAGAGATCTTTCATCTAGAAAGAGGCAGAACTGAGACTGGAAACCATGTTACTCTGACTCCCCCAGCTCTTAACCATCACCCAGTTCTGCCTCCAGCCCCTGATGCAGCCAGGATGGGCATGTCTTCCTCTGGCCTGGGCTCTTGAGTACAAGGCTATGAGACTGCCTCCAACTACATCTTCCTCCAAAGTGAACAACTGAGCATGGAATGCAGCCAGCTTGCCAACAAGGTTGCTTTCCTAAGTCTTGCAATGTGAGCAGGAAGGAGCTGCCATCACTGGAGTTCCTTTCATCCATCACTTTATTTTGCAAAAGGGGACCCTAACACCCAGAGAGGGTGAGCTAACCACCCAAGCACACACAGCAAAGAGCAGCAGAGCTGGGAAATAGCTACCTTGGGTCCTAACTTCCAGGCCAGTTCTCAATGTTGTTTTGTTTTGTTGTTCAGCTTAGCTAACATACATATACAACATAAGATCTGCAAGCTGAGATTATTCAGTGTCTTAATGAGAACTATAGCCCAGGAGACAGCCCCTCAGACTGCTTTGAAGAACTGCTCTGAAGAGGTATGTGATTTTTGGAGGAGTATGTGCAATCTGGCAAACATCTCTGCAGAAGGTTGCTATCAGTCACAAGGATCAGATATCTCAGCTAATTATTTTAATGCTTTTCTAAGCATGGGCTGATGCAAGAATTTGGGTTTGTAAAAATTTCTCCTGAAAATATCTAACTATCTGAGGGCCTGTTCCGCCAGTTTTCCCAGAGCACAGAGTGCTTCATTCTTGAACTTCACCCTGAATTCTTTCCAGAGTGTGCTGTCAATAACTGAAGTGGCATTTAGTGACTTGAGTCTTGTAGAAATGGGTGACAAGCAACATTCCTTAATTGGTGAGTTAATTCCTATGACTATGGTAGCTCACATATGTCCCTCGGTTTTCAGATCCAACCTATACACATTTTTTTCCAATGAACCGCAACAAATTAGAGATCCACAAGAGTAGCAATTATTTAAATTCTCTGCCTCTCTTAAAAATTTGAATGTAACCTTGCCCCATACAACGGAATTTACCTCCTATCGATCCTGAATCAGTATTTCTGCCTCTTCAGGCAAATTTCTTCACTAACATTGACCCAAAAGTACATATTCCCACCTGCTAACCTTTGTCCAGGCCATCAGCCCAAGAATTCCCTCCAGGATCCTCTCTTCTTTATCAGGGCAAACTAGAAATTCAGGTTCAAATAGTCACCTTGAGGAGAAAACAATCGTTGTAACATCTGTTTTCAAACTAAATTTATACCTCAGTCAGAAACATGAAATTCAGTACCCTATTTAAGCTTCAGCACAACACACAAAAATTTCAATATATTTTAGATTGACAAAGGAATAAAATTTGCAGACTGGTTGGAACAGTGTAGAATTCTCCACTCATCTATTCATTGGTCCTAGGGAGCAGAGTTAAAGCAGAATTATTCCGGAGGTAAAATATCAACACTTGTATACACCTTCTTTTTTCTCTTCCTTCCTCGTTTTTTGTTTCTGTTCTGTTTTTGTTCCTTCTTGGTCAAGTTCAGTGATGTTCAAATTTTGGTTGCAAAAATTCTCAATTTAAGTGTGATTTTCTAAAGGATGTTCCAGTCCTAGTGTAGGTAAGTGTCACATGCTAGTTTGGGAATCAACTCCTAGTAAAATGCACTTTTCATATCCAGAGGCACGTCCACACGCTTTGGAGTCCAGTGTGACCTTGGACATATCTGTTCTCAGTCCCTTTCCTAAAACGAGAGCAACGAAGGTGGAGTTAGTGGGTCCTGGGCTGTTCTGGCCTGCTCTCTGGCACTCACTCCCTGTGTCTCTGTACCCTTAGCTGCAGTTAGGTTGTCCTCAGCATCATTTCCTCAGTCGGCATTGCGGCCACCAGGACCTTAACACTCAGGATCTGTGTCCTATGCTGGGGCCCAGAACTCTGCTCTCCACTTTCTCAGGGACCACGGAGCTTTCAGAGTGTGTGGAGGCAGGGCCCAGCCCCTGCTCTCCCGTAACAGTACATTTTCTACGTGGTCTCCCCAGCTGGCTGTCATCTACTCACTTCTGGTCCCTCCCAGCCTTGCTTTTTCATCTACTTCTCATCCCGCTGCTAACCTCCCAGCTAGACTTGGGCAAGGCCCTTTCTCTGGGCCTCAGTTTCCTTTCCTGGACAAGGAGGAGTGGGCCTGCAACGGGAGTTGTTACTGCCATTACAAAGATATCCCATGCTTGCTGTGACACATCAGATCATTCAACAATGAGAAATGTCTAACACAAAGTTGCCAGTTAATTAGTACGTCACTGTCATCCTAATTCCTGTGTGTAATAACCGTAACTGCCCCTTTAGCAGCTGACTGTGCATTTTTTGTAGGTATCAGTTATATAGAGAGACATGTATAAAATAGTGTATAATACACTTGCATACAGATTCACAGACTTACTTTGGTTCGTGATGAGATTGTATTATGCACATTTTTCTGCAACTTGCTTTCTTTATTCAACAGTAAATCTTGCAGGTAATTCCATGCTGGTGTACATAGATAGAATCCATTCATTTAATTTATTTACTTACAGATTTACTGACATACAGCACTGTGCAAGTTATATATATACATTATTGCAGTAAGTTTAGTGAATATCCATCATCTCATATAGATTCAAAATTAATAGAGAAAATTTCTTCCTTAGTGAGAACTCATAGCATTTACTCTCTGAACAACTTTCATACAATATAAAACACACAGCAGTGTTAATGTGTTAACTATATTTATCATTTCGTACATTACAACCTTATTACTTATTTATCTTGTAATTGGGAGTTTGTGCATTTTGACGGCCTTCATCCAGTTCCCCCTCTGACCACCCACACATCTGATCTCTTTATTTATGAGTTTGTGTGACTGCATTTTTCAAAGTATCATTGATCTACAACACTGTCTTAGCTCCTGTTACTCACCTTAGTGATTTGATGTGTCTATACATTTCAAAATGATCACCATGATAAGACTAGTTGTCATCTGTCACCATGCAAAGATATTACCTGATTCTAATTCCCTACTCTATTCATGTCATATCTGTCACTCATTTATTTTCCAACTGGAAGTTTGTACTTAATCTCTCTCATCTGTTTTTTTCCTCTCCCAACCTCCATCCCCTCTGGTAACCATCTTTTTGCTCTCTGTATCTATAATTCTGCTTCTGTTTTGCTATATTCTGCTTCTGTTTGTTCATTTGTTTTTAGATTCCACATATATGTGAAATTATACAGTATTTGTCTTTCTCTAACTTCTTTCACTAAGCATAATACCATCCAGGTGGACCATGTTGTCATAAATGGTAAGATTTCATTCTTTTTATGACTAATATTCCATTTTGTGTGCATATATATATATATATGCATGCACATACACACATCATCATCTGTTAGTGGACACTAAGGTTGCTTTCTGGGCTTGCCTCGTGGCTCAGCTGGTAAAGAATCACCTGCAATGTAGGAGACTTGGGTTCGATCTCTGAGTTGGGAAGATCCCCTGAAGAAGGGAACAGCTATCCACTCCAGTATTCTGGCCTGGAGAATTCCATAGACTGTATAGTCCATGGGGTCACAAAGAGTCGGACATGACTGAGCAACTTTCACTTAGAATAAGGTTGCTTTCATATCTTGGCCATTGTAAATAATGCTGTAATGAATTCAGGGATAGATATGTTTTTGTTTTCTTTGGATAACTACCCAGGAGTGGAATTGCTGGATCATATGGTAATTATATTTTTAATATTTTGAGGAATCTCTATACTGTTTTCCATAGTGGCTACAGATTCAATGCAATCCTTATCAAAATGTCAAGAACATCTTTCACAGAACTAGAACAAATATAAAATTTGTACAGAAGCACAAAAGACCCTGAATAGCCAAAATAACCTTGAGAAAGAAGAACAAAGCTGAAGGCAATATGCTCCATGATTTCAAATTATACTACAAAGCTATAGTAATCAAAACAGTGTGGCATTGAAACAAAAACACACACATAGATCAAGGGAACTGACTAGAACCTAGAANAAATTTGTACAGAAGCACAAAAGACCCTGAATAGCCAAAAGAACCTTGAGAAAGAAGAACAAAGCTGAAGGCAATATGCTCCATGATTTCAAATTATACTACAAAGCTATAGTAATCAAAACAGTGTGGCATTGAAACAAAAACACACACATAGATCAAGGGAACTGACTAGAACCTAGAAATGAATCCAAACAATCTATGCTGAAGGAGGCAAGAATATACAACAGGGGAAGAAAACCTCATTAACATGATGTTAGGAAAACCAAACAGCCACATGTAAAAGAATGAAACTGGACTACTCTCTCAAACTATGCACAAAAATTAATTCAAAATGGATTAAAGAATTAAATGTAAGACCTAAAACTATAAAACTTCTAGAAGAAAACAGGCAATAAGCTCTTTGACATCCATATTGGTAATATCCTTTTTTGATATGTCTCAGGCAAAATAAACAAAAATAAACAAATGGGACTATATCAAACTAAAAAGTTTTTGCACAGTGAAGGAAAAGGCCACCTACCAACTGTCCAGTGCTTAGTCGCTCAGTCACGTCCAACTCTTTGTGACCCAATGGACTGTAGCCTGCCGGGCTGGCCATGGGGATTCTCCAGGCAAGAATACTGGAGTGGGTTGCCATGACCTCCTCCAGGGGATCTTCCCAACCCAGGGATTGAACCCAGGTCTCCTGAATTGCAAGTGGATTCTTTACTGTCTGAGCCACCAGGGAAGCCCATACCAACTGGGAGTAGATATTTGCAAATTATATATATATATATATATATATATATATATATATATATACTTGTGTGTGTGTATACAATGCCTTTTTTAAAAAGTATTATTTATTTATTTTTGGCTGCACTGGGTCTTCACTGCTTTAGGTAGACTTTCTCTAGTTTGGCAAGTGGGGACTATTCTTTGTTGTGGTACTCAGGTTTCTCACCGTGGTGGCTTCTCCTGTTGCAGAGCACAGGCTACAGGTGCATGGGCTTCAGCAGCTGCAGCATGGGGCCACAGCAGTTGTGGCTCTCAGATTCTAAGGCATGCAGGCTTCCGCAGCTGTGGCTCTCAGCGTCCAGAGCACAGGCTCAGCAGCTGTGTTTCATGGGCTTAGTTGCTTCACCACACGTGGAATCTTCCCAGACCAGGGATTAAACATGTGTCTCCTGCACTGGCAGGCAGATTTCTACCCACTGTGCCACCAAGAAAGTCCCTGGTAAGATGCTAATATCCAAAATATATAAAGAACTCATACAACTCAACTCACACAAACAATCAATCCGATTTTAAAATGGGCATATCTAGACAGACATTTTTCCAAAGAAGACACACAGACAGTCAATAGACACATGAAAAGATGTTTAACATGACTGATCATCAAGGAAATGCAGATCGGATTGTGGTGGGGGTGGATGCTGCACCACGTGGTAAAGAATCCAGCTGCAAGGCAGGAGCCGCAGGATATATGGACTGGATCCCTGGGTCAGGAAGATCCCCTGGGGGAGGGCACGACAACCCACTCCAGTATTCTTAGCTGGAGAATCCCATGGACAGAGTAGCCTGGCGGGCTACAGTCCATAGGATTGCAAAGAGTGAACACACCTCATGACTGAAGCAACGTAGTGCGCATGCATGTACCATGTCTACTTCTGTGACCAAGGATCAGAAGCATGCCCCCTACAAAGCAAGCATGGAGTCTTAACCGCCGGATCAGCAGGGAAGTCCAAAAGTGAAAGTGAAGTCACTCAGTCGTGTCCGACTCTTTGCAACCCCATGGGCTGTAGCCTACCAGAATCCTCTGTCCATGGGATTTTCCAGGCAATAGTCCCGGAGTGGATTGCCATTTCCTTCTCCAGGGGATCTTCCCAACCCAGGGATCGAACCCAGGTCTCCCACATTGTAGACAGACGCTTTACCGTTTGAGCCACCAGGGAAGTCCAGGGAAGTCCAAGGGAAATGCAAATCAAACTATACTGAGATACCATCTCGCGCACGTCAGAATGAATGAAAGTTGCTTAGTCGTGTCCAACTCTTTGCAACCCCATGGACTGTATAGTCTGTGGAATTCTCCAGGCCAGAATACTGGAGTGGGTAGCCTTTCCCTTTTCCAAGGGATCTTCCCAACCCAGGGATTGAACCCAAGACTCCCACATTGCAGGCAGATTCTTTACCAGGTGAGCCACAAGGGAAGTCCAAGAATACTGGAGTGGGTAGACTATCCCTTCTCCAGAGGCTCTTCTTGACCCAGGAATTGAACCGGGGTCTCTGGCATTGCAGGTGGATTCTTTACCAAGTGAGTCCACGTGTCGGAAAGGCTATCATCAAAAATGGGAAAAGGGGAAATTTGTTCACTTTAACTTCTCCTTAGTACACCATATGCCTTCTGTGTACATGTGTTTCACTATCTAAGTGAAATTATAAAGTGTATACACATTTTAAATTGTTGTGGAAACTGGAAAATGGAACTCCACGAAAGCTGTACAAACGTACATTCCCACCAACCGTCTATGAGGCTTATATCATGGAAAGGGAGAGCCATCAGAAGAACCAAATTTGAGGAGATAGGTCAGTTTTAGGCCCATCAGAGCCTGAAAAGATAATCCTCAGCCCAGAGGGACTGGGAGAAAGGCTCCCTCCACCAGGTTGAGGATGGGTGTAATAGTGACCTCCCCACAGGATACTCATTTATTACAAAAGGGAAAGCAGGAATTTTGCAATGGAGAAACCTGGCAGACATCACCTTTACCACATCATCTTTCAAAGTTAACATCACCAGTAATGAGACAGAATAATATCCTATGTGACTTCTGATGTGACTTACTAGCAAGAAAATGAAAGTCACTCAGTCATGTCTGACTCTTTGTGACCCCATGGACTATACATTCCATGGAATTCTCCAGGCCAGAATACTGGAGTGGGTAGCCTTTCGCTTTTCCAGGGGATCTTCCCAACCCAGGGATTGAACCCAGGTCTCCCACATTGCAGATGATCTTTCCCAACCCAGGGATCAAACCCAGCTCTCCTGCATTACAGATTCTTTACCAGGTGAGCCACAAGGGAAGCCCAAGAATGCTGGCGTGGGTAGCCTATCCCTTCTCCAGCAGATCATCCTGACCCAGGAATCGAACCAGGATCTCCTGCATTGCAGGCAGATTCTCTACCAGCTGAGGCACAAGGGAAGCCCAATATAGCATCACTCGTATGAGATTCTCACCAAAAATCTGTGACCTCAAAGTCTTCATGAAAAACTCAAGCTGAGGGACATTCTACAGAATAATTAGCCAATATTCTTCAGAAGTGTCAAGGTTATGAAGGACAAAAATAATTAGCCAAAACTCTTAAAAACTGTCAAAGTTATGAGAGATTTAAAAAAAAAAAAGACTGAGGAGCTATTGTTCTAGATTAAGGAGCCTAAAGAGATAGGAAAACTGAGTCAATGTGGGATCCTGGACTGCATCCTGTGCCAGAGAAAGAACATCAGTGAGACAACCAGCAACATCTGAATAAAGTCTGCAACTTATGTTGCACCCCACCCCGCAAGGCCACGGGTGCGAGGCCTTGCACCAAGGCCACAGAAGTGGAGTCCAGAACCAAGGTCACCTCCGAAGCTGAGTCCCTTTGTAACCACTGCCAAAAGTCCCTGNCTACAAACAAAGCTAGTGGAGGTGATGGAATTCCAATTGAGCTATTTCAAATCCTAAAAGATGATGCTGTAAAAGTGCTGCACTAAATATACCAGGAAATTTGGAAAACTCAGCAGTGGCCACAGGACTGGAAAAGGTGTTTTCATTCCAGTCCTAAAGAAATCCTAAAGAAAGGCAATGACAAAGAATGCTCAAACTAATGCATAATTGCACCCGTCTCACACACTTACAAAGTAATGCTCAAAATTCTCCAGGCCAGTCTTCAACAGTATGTGAACCGTTCCAGATGTTCAAGCTGGTTTTAGAAAAGGCAGAGGAACCAGAGATCAAATGGCCAAACATTCACTGGATCATAGAAAAAGCAAGATAGTTCCAGAAAAACATCTACTTCTCCTCTATTGACTATGCCAAAGCTTTTGACTGTGTGGATCACAACTAACTGTGGAAAATTCTCCAAGAGATGGGAATACCAGACCAACTGACCTGCCTCCTGAGAAATCTGTATGCAGGTCAAGAAGCAACAGTTAGAACTGCACATGGAACAACAGACTGATTCCAAATAGGGAAAGGAGTATATCAAGGCTGTGTATTGTCACCCTGCTTATTTAACTTGTATGCAGAGTACATCATGCTAAATGCTGGGATGGATGAAGCACAAGCTAGAATCAAGATTGCTGGGAAAAATATTGACAACCTCAGATATGCAGATGACANGATTCCAAATAGGGAAAGGAGTATATCAAGGCTGTGTATTGTCACCCTGCTTATTTAACTTGTATGCAGAGTACATCATGCTAAATGCTGGGATGGATGAAGCACAAGCTAGAATCAAGATTGCTGGGAAAAATATTGACAACCTCAGATATGCAGATGACATTACCCTTATGGCAGAAGGTGAAGAAGAACTAAAGAGTCTCTTGATGAAAGTGAAAGAGAAGAGTGAAAAAGTTGTCTTAAAACTCAATGTTCAGAAAATGAAGATCATGGCATCTGGTCCCATCACTTCATGGCAAATAGATGGAGAAACAATGGAAACAGTGAGAGACTTTATTTTCTTGGGCTCCAAAATCATTGGAGATGGTGACTGCAGCCATGAAATTAAAAGATGCTCACTCCTTGGAAGAAAAGCTATGACCAACCTAAACAGCATGTTAAAAAGCAGAGACATTACTTTGCCAACAAAGGTTCGTCTAGTCAAAGCTATGGGTTTTCCAGTAGTTATATATGGATTTCTTTCTTATAAAGAAAGCTGAGTGCTGAAGAATTGATACTTTTGAACAGTGGTGTTGAGGAAGACGCTTGAGAGTCCCTTGGACTGCAAAGAGATCCAACCAGTCCCTCCTAAAGGAAATTGATTGAATTGAGGTTGCTTAGTCATGTCCAACTCTTTGCAACCCCATGGACTGCAGCCCACCAGGCTCCTCTGTCCATTTTCCAGGCGATAGTCCTGGAGTGGATTGCCATTTCCTTCTCCAGGGGATCTTCCCAACCCAGGGATCGAACCCAGGTCTCCTGCATTGTAGACAGACGCTTTACCATCTGAGCCACCAGGGAAGTCAAGTCCTGACTATTCACTGGAAGGACTGATGCTAAAGCTGAAACTCCAATACGTTGGCAACCTGATGTGAAGAGCTGACTCATTTGAAAAGACCCTGATGCTGGGAAAGACTGAGGGAAGGAGAAGGGGATGACTGAGGATGAGACTGTTGGATGGCATCACTGCCTCAATCGACATGAGTTTAAGTAGGCTCTAGGAGCTGGTGATGGACAGGTAGGCCTGGTGTGCTGCAGTCCATGGAGTCGCAAAGAGTCAGACATGACTGAGTGAACTAAAGCGAACTCAACTGAAGGTTACTAGTGCCAACACATGGCCGACTTTGTCCTCAGTGTTAACTCCTCTTGGCTCCTATGACAACTGCATGTTGCTGTTTAGTCGTGAAGTTGTGTTCCACTCTTTGTAACCCATGGAAAACTTCATGAATTACCTGCTATTATAGTCCTCATTGGGCTTCCCAGGTGGCGTTAGCGGTAAATAACCTGCCTGCCAGTGCAGGAGACGTGGGTTCAATTCTTGGGATGGGAAGCCCCCCTGGAGAAGGAAATGGCAACCCACTCCACTATTGTTGTCTGGAGAATTCCATGGACAGTCCACAGGGTCAAAAGAGTTGGACACTACTGAAGTGACTTAAGACGCATGCACACACACTGTCCTCATCGTTCCCATTTTGAAGATTCAAAACTGAAAGAAAGATTTGCCCAAATCTCAGAGCTAGTAAGTAACACACCTGGGAATTCTATCCTAGCAGGATGTAGGTTGCCACTAAAGGCTTACCATTCTTCCACTCGTTGGGACCCAGTTTGGAAATGGAGTGTCCCAGCTGCAGAGGTTAGGGACCCCAATCTGGTCCCCAGCTCCAGGGACTGCAGCACACCAGGCCTACCTGTCCATCACCAGCTCCTAGAGCCTACTTAAACTCATGTTGATTGAGGCAGGGATGCCATCCAACCATCTCATCCTCAGTCGTCCCCTCTCCTTCCCTCAGTCTTTCCCAGCATCAGAGTCTTTTCAAATGAGTCAGCTCTTCGCATTTCTTAGACCTCTCGTCATTCCTTCCATCTTTCCCTGTTTCACTGTGGGGACCTGATGTGAAGTAAGCAGGAGGTTTCTTGCAGACAAGCATTGACTCTATCTGTCAGGCACAAAACCATAAATAACGTATATTAAGCAAAGAATATACCAGCAACCCAATAATGCATGTCTAAAGGCATTTTGATGTTGGAGAGCTACAGTAATACTTTTATGCTTTGTTTAAAGAAATTGTTTCCAGCATATTTGTAGTGAAATCACTCCAAAGAGTTTATTTTGGATGATTGATTTATAGGAATCTGGCTTACACGCCCAGAGGATGACACTTAAATCATATCTTCTTTTCGTTTATAATAAGGAGCAAAATGATCATATTTTGACAAGTCTGATCATTTGGGGGATGGAGCAGGTTCCCTTAGTGGGCTCAGTCTATAGCTCACAGAACTGAGAGAATATTATTACATCTCATTAAAATCAGCTGCAGCTGCTTCATCTGGCTGCCCCAAGAAAAGAAAGTGATGGGCGGTTTACCCTGGAGTAGGCTGCGTACTGATTTTTAAGAACAGGACAACACGAAGTATCTTCGGTTGCGACCGTCAAACCCCACTGCCTTGGGTTTGAATTTACAGAGCCTTCCTTAAAGAAGACCCCCTCTGTCCCCAACAAAGGGGTGACTCGACTCACAAGGCTTTCTGTGCCCTCCCCTTGATGCTGCTGTGGGCTCTGACCTTCTGACCCTCTGACCCCACAGAGGCCTCAACACGTTCCCAGGCCTGGCGAGAATGAATCTGAGTGAGGGTGACATTTGCTGCTTTAGTGCCTGCCTTCTCACTAGACCCAAAACGTCGGGCTGTAGCCCTTGCTTGTTTTCAGATTTGCAGCCAGAACAGACGCTTCCTGCACCCCATCCCCAGACACATGCTGCTGCTCCTGTATTTGTACACAGCTGCTGGGCTGGGCTTTGGGTCAGTCCTGTCCTGCCAGAAGGGTCTTCTTTCTCCTCTCCTTCCCCTGCACACCATGGCAGGCATCTTCCTCTGATCTTTGTCTCTGGCAGGAGCTTGGCCCTCCACCCCTCCCACTTCTTGGGAAGATGAGAGTTCAGTCTGTGCCAACCGCACAGTGAGAAGACCAGGAAAGTTCTCCTGGAACAAAACCTCCCCAAGTTCTCGGGGGCCGTGGAGGTCTGCGTAAGAGGAGTCCAGCGAAAGATCTTCCTTCTCTCATCTCCCTCTTTCATCTTCCCCAATCCCCTCCCCTTGACTTATCTTTCTTTTTCTCTCTGTCCCCAGCGCGCCCCCCTTTCTATTCACCATCAAGAACAGCCAATTTAGCGGGCAGCCGGACGGCTCCAGCGGAGCCCCCGGGATCAGTGGCTGTAGGGAATGGCGCAGCCAGGAGGGAAAATCAAAGATGAAACGAGCATTTGGATCGCACGGAAACTGAAGCTTAGCACCTCCTATGCGTTATTCATGTGTGACAGTCACCCCCTCGGCACACTCTCCACTGAGCTACAACAGAGCCCAGAGTCCCAGTGGCTTTGAACTACCTTGCTCTGTGACACTTACCTCTCCCCAGGCCTGCAAATGGCCCCGACAAAGCTGCGTTCTGGTCTGACTGGTACAGCTGCAGGCCTGGTGAACAGGAAAATCTCTGTCACACCAGAGGGCCAGACCTTCAAGGAGCGGGTCACGATGCTGGTTTGGTGTTGAACGCTCAATGCCTTGAACCAAATGGTCAAAATCTTATGCAAGCTTCTGGCATCTGTTTGATTGTTTTAAAATGTGAATTATGGACCTTCGGGGCAAGTCATTCAATTTCTCTGAGCCTCAGTGTTCCATACGTAAAACTTAGAGCCATCACGACTTTCTTCTGGGGATGAGGTAAGGGCTACATTAGTTAATACGTGTAAAAGTGTTTCGTAAACTGTAAAATACTGAATGACTATAAAAGCAGTTAAGGAAGGCTGAAATGCATTGGGCATTCACGATGTGCTGGCCATTATGTTCTGTGCACATGCCCATTTAATCCTCTCAAAACTCCCTGTGAGGTTGGTACCATATTATCCCCTTGTTTACAGATGAGGCTCGGAGAAGTGAAGGGAAGGAAGTTCACAGCCCGGGAGGGGCCCAGCTGGGATTTCAGCTGAGAACTGTCTCCCGAGACCCCATTCTTACTACGGCAGCAGGGTACGATTATTGTCATCACTGTCATCATCATCAATATCTTGGTCTTCCCTGCAGAAGGAAGAGCAGTTTCCTCTCTCAGTTTTGCACACAAACACAAATATTGATTTACCACCATGTCACAGATTTTCCCTTCCTCAGAATGCCCTGGACTGGGGACATCACTGTTGGTCCAGTGGTTAAGACTCTGAGCTTCCAATGCAGAGGACATGGGTTTGATCTCTGGTCAGGGAATTAAGATCCTACATGCCGAGGGGCAACTAAGCCTCAACTAGAGAGAAGCCTGTGGGCCCCACAAAGGAGAAGCCACATGCTGCAATTAAGACCTGATGCAGCCAAAAATTAAAAAAGAAGAAGAAGAAGAAGAATGCCCTGGACCGGAGGCAGTCAGATGTCCTGAATCAGTTTGTACCAGTTTTTCCTGGACCTGAAGGAGTGGGCCAGAGGCTATTTATTTTTAAGGCTGGCTGGGAAGTGTTGACTCCAGCTTGAGACTTCTGGAACGGGAGGTACTTTGGAGGTCCGACCCTGCCCCCTGTGGACCCCAGAAGCAATCTTTCACCCATTTTCTTTGAAACAAGCTATGGAGAAAATCAGTGAGTAGCTCACTACTTTCTCCAGGAACTGCCACAGAAATTCGGGAGAGCTGTATGTAGAGAAGAGGCCGTGTGCAGCCCCTTTGATGGTGCCAACGGCAGATCTTTCCAGAGGATTACGGTGACATGACACTTAGCCCTCTCATGGGCAGAATTTGGAATAATTACCCAGGACAGACTCACTCAAAGAGGCAGTAAGCTGGCTAAGGCTCTTAGAAGGCAGGCCTGATGACATTGTTATGAATCCGTCCCAAGGCTCAGGACGCTGCGGGGTCGGGTATTAGCTGATTATCTGATTCTGTCAGCAGAGAGCTGTCAGCGAGTCCAAGGAGCCAGCCCCCAGATTTGCTCCAGGAGACGCTAAGCTCAGACACCTGCAGAGGGTCCTTGTGTGAGTGTTGCCTCTGGGAAGCATCCTGGGCACGCATCCCCAGGTCCTGTGTAGAAGTGGAGGTGGAAGCAGTGACCATCTTCCAGCGGTTCTGGGATTCTTTGGGCAGGTTAGCGGGCAGGTCTGGGCTTCCCTCCGTCCTAAACCCCATCCATTGGCTCTGTCTGCTGTAAGGACTTTAACACCACTAGACATTTGGTTTCAGTGGTCAAAAAGTTCTCCACTTGCAGCCTTGCCGGGGTTTTGAAGGTGATGTCGGAGTGGGTGGACAGGAGGGTGTGAGGAAGAGCCCTTTTCGGGATAGACAGAGCTCGAGGTCCAAGGCAGGAAGCTGTGTAGGTGGGCATGAGCAGGTATTTATTTCAAGCGGGAGAGGCTCAAATGGCAGCAAGAGGGATGAAGTTTAGACATAAAGAACTTAGGCTATGAAAGTAAGCCAGAATGCCTTTAGAAATTGTTATAATAACTATATTCTATTGTATAGTCTATTTGCTATTCTAAGAACTTTCTTTTATGGCATCACTTAATCCCGCCAATGGCAGTATGGAAGAGATATGCCCATTAGATTTCCATTTTATAGCTAGGAAAGCTGAGGTTCAGGTGAGTTGAATAACTTATCCAAGGCCAACAGCTAGAAAGGGACAGAACCAGAATTCAGACCCAGGCAATCTGGTGCCGGAGCTTGGGCTCCTAACTGCCGCCTTCCGCTGTCTCCCTGGACAGAGTGGGGAAATAGGCAAGCCAGTTCTGTCTGGCCCGGCTGGGTATACGCGCAGAAGACAGAGAGACGTGCGTTACGGACTTCGTCGGCTGGTGAGTCTCTGAAGAGCGTGGGATTCTCTGAGACTGTGGGCTTGGCCTTCTCGCTGATATGGCTCCCTCCCTTTCTTCCTTTCCACACACTTTCTCCAAACTCCACCCATCCACAAGCTACAGGGGGTGGAGAAGTCAGGAGGAGGGCTGCCTCTGCCCTGTGTACCTCTGTCCACATCTGCTTTGCTCAGGGTACAGTTGCCTGACCCACACCTGTTATGTTAGGTCACCAACTGCCAAGTAGGGTGAAGGGGTCAGTCACCTTTTCCATCCATCCTCCATCCAGATCTGAGTTATCTCGCACAAGTGGTGCCCTCTGACCCCACAGTTCTGGTCCTCTTGGTCTCCTTTTTTGTCTAGCTGGTTTTTATCTGGCCCAGGAATCCTTGTCAGTTTCAAGAGTCCCCCTCCCCTGGCCTGTTAATAAACATTTCCTGTGTTATCAAAATATTCCCTAATTTATTCCCTTCTGTCCCTGAAAATCTAAATCCTATTTCAGTTAATGTCCTTCATTTTCATTTATAAAGACAGATACAAAATAATTATTTCCTATCTCTGTGGTTTCCTTATCTCTTGTCCTAATAATGCCTTCGGCAGACGAACATTTCTCGTCAGTTGAAACAGCATGTTTGTTTTTTGTTCTTTAAAGAAGAAAAATAAAATGCTTTCTTGGGCTTTGTCCCGTCTCTTCCTTCTCAGCTCTTCTTGGCCCCCTTCCTCTCTTCTCTGTCACTTCCTGGGTACCTCTCTCTCCATCTCTGAATCCCCTCCCCACTGCCCAGACCCTTGCCCAGCCACGCTGGGCTCCCCCACTTTCCTGTTAGTGTTGAAGTCTCTCTGCAGCCTCACATCTGAATTTCATCAGCCCCTGAGCCTGCCTGTGAGCTCAGGTCCCCTAGCTAGTAAAATTGGTTTGGATGAGCAGATGCGGTTTCAAAAAGAAACATTCTTTGGTTTCGTCTCATGAAAACTAGTGAGCAGAGAATTCACAGTTCTCTTCTCCGGGCTCCTCTTTGAAGTGTTTGATTGAAAGGAGAGGGATGAAAAGGGACGATGGGGGTGGATAGTGGTGGGCATACAGATTCCAGATTTAAGTAGCAACTCAGAAACCTGGACCCAGACTTCTGGGGACCCTCTCTGTTCCTTGCCATTTGAGTTGGAGCAACATTGTAATTATTATTTTTGTTTTTTGGTCAATGTTAAAGAAAGAAATGCTCCTGATTTTTACATTATGAGAATAAAAGTGATAGACTTCCTTTAATTTATATATTTTTTTGTCCACGACATGTGGCATGTGGGATCTTAGTTCCCCAGCCAGGGATTGAACCTGTCCCTTGCACTGGGAGTGGAGAGTTTTAACCACTAGATCACCAGGGAAGCCCCAACACTGCTATTTTTGTTCTCTATTTGATCCAGTCTTTCCCCCTTCTCTCATTTATTTTGGGATAACACTCAATACAGATTTTAAGTCTGGGGTTTGGGAGAATGTCTTTAACCAAAGCAGACTGATTTTATGGGGATCAGTTCTGTTCTTGGCAGAGTAGTTCAAACCCAACAGTTGGTACCAGCTGAGCACCTTCCATGTATCAGCTACATAAGTGATCTCATTTACGGTCACAGCCACTCTGTTACTAGGTGCCGTTTTTTCCTTATTTCACTCACGAGGAAACTGAGGCCCACAGAGACTAAGTAACTTGCTCCCAGCACTCGACCAGCAATGGTATAGCTGGGCTCAGAACCCAGGTCTGCCTGACCCCACAGCCTGTCCTCCCAACTAGGGTAATTTCTTCCTTCATGCCCTCTGTTCTCTAACACCTGGGCCTTCAAGAGGGAAAAAAAAAAATGCTGTCACTCTTTCAGCTTTAAAGTCTTTGTCAAGGCCAAGAAGCAACTCTGAAGAGCTCTTTGTCAAGATATCTAATGGATGGACCCGGAGCGCTTTTATCATTCACGGGGAATGCGATTATGAGACACAGAAAGGAAACCGCAAGAGAAAAATGTTTGAAAGCCTGGTGATAGGGAGAGGTCAAGGACTGCTGGATGGGCACCCGAGACGCTCTCTAAACCAAATCCCTTCATTTTAAAGTCAAGGAAACAGGCTTGGGAGGGGTGGGTCTCATCCCTGCCTTCACTTGGCAGCTGAAACACGCTGATGCAGCCGCAGCCCCCAGACAGCTCTACTTCACCTTCTGGAAACTGCATGAGAATTGGCTGGGGGAGGTCAGGAATTGGACATATTCCCCTGTTAGACCCAGACTTGGGATAAAAGGAGGCCAGCACTGGCCAGATGGTTAAGGAGCAATCATGAGACTGACACTCCCCTAGATGACCAAACTCTGAAAGGGGACAGGTGTCCTTGAGGTCCCAACTCCAAATGAGGCAACCTTTGCTAGTCAGTGGATTGGGCTAATCAACCAGCGCTGTCTTTCTTCTGGCTACCTGGAAGGTCCTGGCCTGGAGGGTCAGTGACCTGGTTGTCTCTGTACTTGGATTCAATGAGATGTATGTAAACCTTACAAACTGTCATTGATACAGTCTGTGCAGTTCAAACCAGAGGGCAAGAAGGATAATGCCAGCAAGAGGAGTCCCCTAGCTGGAAACTATCTGAAAAGCAGTGATAATCAAGCAACTGTTTTGTAGAATGGGTCACCAAAACCCCAAACCTAGCCAGTTGAGATAGCATCATCCAGTCGACATAACCAGCAAGTATTAGCTGCTCAGTTGTGTCCAGCTCTTTGCGACCCCATGGACCGTAGCCCACCAGGCTCCTCTGTCCACGGAATTCTCCAGGCAAGAATACTGGAGTGGGTAGCCATTCATGTCTCCAGGGGATCTTCCCAACCCAAGGATCAAACCCAGGTCTCCTGCACTGCAGGTGGATTCTTTACTACTGAGCCACCTGGGAAGCAGCACATTAAACTATTGGTATTTAGTATAGCCACTAGGCAGAACAGCATGGAGGTTCCTTAAAAAATTAAAAATAGAGTTATGATAGAGTTCAGGGGTCCCATTCCTAGGCATAGATTCAGAAAAGGATGAAAACTCGAGTTTGAAAAGATACATGCACCCCAATGTTCATAGCAGCATTATTTTAAAAAGACCTAAATGTCCATGAACAGATGAATGGATACAAAAGATGTGGTATATATATGTGTGTATAAGATGGTGGATTTTGAAATGATCTGAACATATGTTAATTCACTGGGGGATCAGAACCTTGGGGGATGGGGAAAAGAGTGGGTGAAGACTGAGAAGGGAGGGACAATCCTGAAATGTGGTTTCCTAGACACTAAAGAAACTCTGCCAACCTCACATTGTTACTGACAGCTGTTCCGGGGTGAAGGGAGACATTACAGGCTCTAGAGGAGAGGAAGCCTGCTCTGGCAACTCCCAGAGCTGAATTCTGGTCCCGTAGCTGCCGTTCTGGGCTTCATTTCTGGTCCCGAAAGATGAGAGTATGTGGCTATCAGTATTTTCCAAACTTCAATTTATTCAAGTAGTATTTTTATGAGTTTTGTCAGAAATTTAAATATGTTTCTTTCAATTGGCTTAGTTAAAAATTTTGTCCTCGCTCTAAACATACTATGCAACATACCCAGGTTTGATGTGCAAGTCATTTTTTTTTCCTAATGTAGATTACAAGAAACTTAATTATTACTTTTCTTCAAGGCTCATCTGTGTACCACCTAAGTTACCTTTGGTCCCACCTTCTGAGGAACTCTGAGTTGAGTGATGGCAAGCCCCCTCCATCTCTGTGATTCTGTGATGCATTGCATAGGGAGGACAAGATTTGCAGAAGCTCCGAGTCCCTGTTGGGAAAGAGAAAAGAATCCGCATGTTTCACGGATGCTGAAGCCAGATTCTGGGAGGAATGACAGAGTCATTCGCTAATTGCAGCCAATTATTCTATCGGGTGGTACTGGTAAGGAAAATGACTTCAAGTCTAGAGTTGTCTTGGAAAGAATTACCATACTGGTAAATAATTTTGACTCAAGTAATTTTTAATGCTAAAATTTGCTACAAGTACTTAGAGAATTTTTTTTTTAAATGCCTCCATTAGAGCTTATGAAGGCAGTTTTACAATTAATGATCCACCAGTCATACCTGTAATCTGGGGTATAAAGAAGAAATGGTAACTATATGGGTTTTTTTTTTTTTCTTTTTCTGAAGAGCAGATTTATTTTCTCTCAGCCCCCCAGGGCCTGAGAGCACCTACAGGAAGGTGTCCTAGGTTATTATGCATCCTTCATTCTAAAGAAACAAAGATTCATCATGGTAGACTATGCACTGTGTATTTCCAACTGGGTCTCTCATTCCTCCTGTGTCTTTTCCTGGCCACAGGAGGGTGGCTGGTTTCTTCTCTTTACTCTGTGATTCAGTTTCATTACCTAGAAAGTGAATATAAGGTGAAATGGGTTGAGGACTGTTATTCTTAGTCACTATGAGTGTGTGTGTGTGTATACCTATACATATGTACACATATATATTATACATTTATACACACATATATATTATAATAAAGAGATGCTGCCTCTTTAAGCAAATGGTTACACTAGACTATGTGGAATAATTTTATTATTTTATCATTTTATTTATTCTCATTTATTAACTACTTTTAAAATACTTCTATTCATCCCTAGTCCATCCATCCATCTGCCCATTGAGCTGCATTTTCAACAAATATCCATCAAGTGTCACTTACATGCTCTACCATGAAGGGAGATACAAAAGAGGTGTAAGAGAGAGTGCCTTCCTTTTAAGACCTTGGAATCTGTTCATCAAGAAATGTGTTCGGGGGCCTCCCTGGTGGCACAGTGGATAAGAATCTTCCTGTCAATGCAGCAATCTCCCTGATCCAGGAGATTCCACATACCATGGAGCAACTAAGCCTGTGTACCCCAGCTACTGAAGCCTGCGTGCTGCAGCTACTTAGAGCCTGTGCTCCACGGCAGGAGAAGCCACCACAATGAGAAGCCTGTCCACCACAACTCCAGCTGGAATAGCCCTGCCCACTGCCCCCCCCCCCCCCCCCCCCTGTTCTCCACCCCAAACAAACCCCTACCAAACCAAAAA
>SJYA01002278.1:2928522-2954021 GCA_006410615.1 Neotragus moschatus | reverse complement strand
CCCCCCCCCCCCGCCACTGTTTGCTACAACTAGATAAAGCCTGTACACAGCAATGAAGACCCAGACCCAAAATAAATGTTGAAAAAAGATATGGACAGATGATTGTTCACTAATCACATGGCCTTGTGGGAATCAATGATCTCATGAATGATGTTGAGGGTTGACGTTCTAAAGTGAAAGTCGTTTAGTCGTGTCTGACTTTTTGTGACCCCATGGACTGTAGCTTACCAGGCTCCTCTGTCCATGGAATTCTCCAAGCAAGAATACTGGAGTGGGTAGCCATTCCCTTCTCCAGGAATCTTCCCAACCCAGGGATCAAACCCATGTCTCACGAATTGTAAGTGGATTTTTTACCATCTGAGCCACCAGAGAAGCCCAACTATGCTGGAGTCGGTAGCCTATCCCTTCTCCAGAGGATCTTCCCGAACCAGGAATCAAACTGGGGCTTTCTACATTGCAGGTGGATTCTTTACCAGCTTCGCTACCAGGAAAGCCCCTAGACGTTCTGTTTTAAGAATTTAAGAAATAACTGTTTTAAGAATTCAGAGAACAGGGGAGAGATATTTGTAAGGGGCTGGCTTCAACAAGTATTTGAGGAGGAGGGGAGACTTGAGCAGGGTATTAAATGATGGGTTGCATTTCTGTTGGCAGGGAAGGTAGCAAATTCAGTTCTGCCATCCACTTGCTGTGGGCCTTTTGGCAAATCTCTTAACCTCTCTGGCCCTCAATGTTTTCCTCTGTACAATGAGGGACTGGATGGATTGCTTCAAAATTTTATGACCCAGTGAAAATCTAGACAGGGAAAGAGTTTGAATGATCTTGGTAACCAGGCAGGAGAAAGGCTTAATGATCTTTGGAAGACCTTATCTGATTTTCCCAGAGTGACTGTTCCGCATCAGAAAGAATGGGCTGTCTTTGAACTGGGGGCCATAGCCTGGAGGTCTGATCTGAATTCCCTTTCCCTGGACTGGAAGAAACACAGCCTCACTATCTTTGCCAACAATTGCCTGTGGCAAATTCAGTACCTTCCTTGATGCAGCATTTGGAGGAAATTTTTCCATGAAAACAAAACTTTTTGCTTAATTATTCAGCACACTCATGCGTTTAAAAATACTGTCCACTTTCTAACTAGCTGTCTTTTAAACAAAGCTTTTTGGCTCCCAAGGAACTGGACCTCCATTGTCTACGGTTTCCTTATAAAGAACTTCGGGCCAGGGATAATCCCAGATGTCCCCAGGCTTAGAGACAAGCTTCCCCAGGCAGAAAGAGGTGTCTAAAGTGTCTCTCCGCAGAGATGTGAGGAAGGCACAGCCAAGTTCCCTGGTGGCTGGTGTAGGCAGAGCGTGGATGGGCTTAGAGGATAAGACAAGGTCATTTGCCCAAATGTGGATGGTGTTTTAGAAGATCAGAGAAGACTTGCTCTACACTGTCTCTTGATTCAGCTGTATTTATCCATTCACCTAAGATCCATTCATCTAGCCATTCATAACATATATGCATTGCCTACTCTGTGTCCCAACATTTTCTAGCTCCCGAGATCCCACGTATGGAGAAGAATCAGTATAGGACAATTTTCAGGGGAAAATGGAAATTTTCTAATGGCTTAGAGGAAGCCTCATAATTTTTTGCTCTACCCCAATTTAATAACTTTGATTTTTTTTCATGCTTTGTGATTGCAATACATTTAGGGTGTTTGTGTCAACTGATGGAGTTTTCCATCTTGAGGGCTCAGACCTCAACTCCCAGAGGACAGAACAGTATCTGTATCACTCACTTCAGACATAGTTCAGCCTAACCTTAGATCAACAGAAGTCCAATGATGGAAAGATTCGGAAAATGAAATTCTATTTATCAAAACGGCAGTCCACTTTGATGCCAAAGTTACAGCATTTAATGCAGTCACCAGCCTATGTGTGTCCTCTTAATATTCCAGCCTGCTTCCCCAGCCTCTTTGCTGAAGATGTCCGGAATGGCAAGATCAAAAGAAAGAGATGATGACTGAAGTTGGAATCACGAGTCATTGTAAAAAGAAGCCACAGAGTCACAAGGGATTGGTGCTTTGCTGGTGACCCTGCCAGAGGGTCTTTCCACCACCACTCACTCACTTTCTCTGGGGAGCTGCCTTCCTTCCAGTGGAGATGAAGGAGTGGGTTTGGAATGTTGGGGGATGGAGCAGGGTTTGAGGAATGGGATTTGCAACCATCTCCAACCTTGTGTCACCAAGATAGTTTAAACTTACCGTCTGATTTCTATAAATAGAACAGAAGGTGATGAGAAGAGAGCATCATTAAGAAAGCATTTAGGTAGATATCTGGTCGAACTGCCTATATTACGGTCCCCCAAGAGACTGAGGAATTATTAAATTAGCCATGACCTTTGGTTTCTTCTTCTGTGAAGTCTGGATAAGATTACCTATCTTGAAGGCATTTGTGAAGATGAGATTTTTCTTTCTTTTTTATTAAACTTATTCACAAATATGGATCTATATTTGAATTGGCCATTCTATTCCACTGGTTGTCAGTCATTCCTGTGTCTAAACCATACTATATTATTATAGCTTCCCAGTTTTATGTATTTATTTATAGCTGTTCTGGGTCCTTGTTGCTGCATGTGAGTTTTCACTAGTTGTGGCAATCGGGGGCTACACTCTCGTTGTGGTGCACAGGTTTCTCACTGCAGTGGCTTCTTTTGTTGCAGAGCACTGGCCCTAGGTGAGTGGGCTTCAGTAGCTAGGACACATGGGCTTACTTGCTCCTCGGTATGTGGAATCTTCCTGGACCAGGGATTGAATTTGTGTCATCTGCATTGGTAGGCAGATTCTTAACCACTGGACCACCAGGGAAGTCCCCTATGATGATGAGGTTTTTTTTTTTTTTTTTTTCTTTTATTAAAGATAATGTATGTGAAGGGACCTAACACAGTGGTGGTTGGTACAAAATACAACTAATATTTGTTACTTGAATCTGGATATGAATCCTAGAGAAAGGAGGAAAGTTTCTCAAAGAAGATGGCCTCTAAGCTGGACCAGGTCAACTGCTAAGAACATATTGGCCAATAAGATACTGCCTTCCAGTGACCTCCCTCATGGACAGTCTATCTTGAAAATGGCTCTTCTGAAATTGACTTTAAAGACAAAATGATTACCCTGAGCTCCTTTTGGAAACATAAAGAACACAGTGCAAAGAGATCACAGCCCTCCTTGGATTCCATGATTTGCCCATGCTAAGAGCCAGGAGGTCTCTGGGACCCTTGGCATTGAGCCCTTGACATAAGCTATGGTTTCTGGGCAGCCAAGAGAAAATAAAAGCCCAGTATTTTGTCAATAAGTGTCTCAACTCTGTATTGCTAAGTGTATTCTTTCCAATTCCCCATTTCTTTCTTACATTAAAAGGTGAAAGGGCAGAGATTCTCCATCTCCTCTAAGGACAAAATAGCAGAGAGTAGGCTAGCAATATGAATGTGAGGATATAAGGTAGACATTGGCAAGAACTTCTAAATAGAAAGGAAAGGATTAAAATTGGCATGGATAGTCAGGACTGGACCTAGATTGTTTTTCAAGCACCTTTAAGAAAGGGAGGGGCTACCAACTACTGTCTACCCAAGGCATCATAAGATCACCTTGTAAGTTTTCTTCCAGATTCCCCAGAGACTAGCAGCAGGGAAGCAGCTGTCACACTGAGCTTAAGAAGCTGCTGAGTGTGGTCAGGGTCAGTGGCAGTCCCTTAAAAGGGTATGTTTCATCTCTGCTGCTATTTGGTAAAGGAAGGCACTGGGCTGGGAGATTCATTTGACAAGTGGGGTCAGGAAAATGGCAGCTGTTGATCCCAGGTGGCCAGAAAGCCTCCCAGTGAAGGTAAACAGAAGTGGAGATAGATCAGGGGTGAGAGGTCACTCCATTAAGAGGTTGACGAGGCCAGTTATCTTCTGGGGTGTCTGGAGGGAGGGATGCTGGTGCAATTGGCCTCAGGGGTGAGGGGGTGAAGGACCAGAGCAGGAGGAGGGAGGAAGGAGACCTCAGCAGCCTAGACATTATTTCTGCTTGAAGCACAGATAGTGCTAGCTTTGGGCAGGTATGCCTCGTGCTGCAATTGTGCCAAACGGAGTTGAATGGTTGGCTAAAAAAACACTCCACTTACTTATTTGCATGTTGTTTGCATCTAATTTACATACTATTCACTTAATGTCATATGTGCACAACTTCCTAGCTCCTGCTTCTTCCCCTCCCCAGCCCCTACGAAGTACCTTCATCTCCTTCCTTTCTCAACACCTCTGCTCCTGTTTTTCTAATTTGTACTCTTCTTCCTTCAGGGCAGTAAACAGAACACAGGCTTTGGAACTAGATAGACCTAGCCTCTAACATGGCATCCTCAATTTAGCTCTTTTGAGCTTCTCCATATCTATAGTCTCTTCTATTTTCACCTGTAAAATGGGAATAATAATACCTACATTTCAGAGTTGTTGTGAAGAATGAAGTAAAGTCAGCAAAAAAGGACCTGGCCGATTATTTCTTGATGCCCTTCACATCAAGTAAGGAAATTTTTGAGTCTCTGGTGTCCCTACTTGGTGTTTTCCTTGGAATTTGTGGGTAAGCTGGTTTCTTCTTCAAATTCTCCTCTTTCTTGGTCATGTGTCCAACCTGCATTTAGAGCCAGGCAAGAAGAGAAACAGTGTCAGCACTAGTGCCTCTTCTGGTATTTTCCAAGCTCCCCTAACTGAGGATTTTCTTATTTGTCTTTCCCAACACCCAAAGCCTGAGGATGCCCAGGTTGCTAATCCTGGGGCAGGGTTGCTTCCTCTGCAGCCACTCTCCAAGCCTGATCCCCAAAGCCGGAGGGCACATCCCCAAATCCCAGGCTCTACTGGTGTCCCTGATTAGGCCACCTGTCCCAGCCTGCCAAAGATGCCTGGGTCAGCTTCTGAGAACCTCTCACCTCTTTATCCAAACAGCATCCTGGCTTCTCTCCAGGCTTTAGATTCTGAGTTTATATTTTGAGTAATACATAGTGAAGAGAAAACGATTCAATCTTCCCTCTGCGTCCTGAGGAGTCACTTCTGTGAAACCCCCTTCATCTTCTCATTACTTTCAATTCTGCTTCTTCTTTTTCTCCAAAGAGAGGGCGAAGGGGTCTATTGTAAAACAATAAGAAGAGCTAACACTGGAGTAGCATTTACTATGTGCCCAGCGCTGTTCTCAGTTCAGTTCAGTCACTCAGTCGTGTCCGACTCTTTGTGACTCCGTGAATCACAGCACGCTGAGCCTCCCTGTCCATCACCAACTCCCGGAGTTCACTCAGACTCACGCCCATCGAGTCAGTGATGCCATCCAGCCATCGCATCCTCGGTCGTCCCCTTCTCCTGCTGCCCCCGATCCCTCCCAGCATCAGAGCGCTGTTCTAAGGGGGTGGATATTGTCTCATTTAATCCCCATGACAACCCTATGGAATCACATCATTGTTACCTCCATTCTACAGATGAGATGAAGTTAACTCGTTCTGCAAGGGAGGGTGGAGCCAGGATTCTATTAATTATCTGGCTACCCAGCTCCAAAGTCCATTCTCTTGACTATCACAGTGGATCAATATATGGGGGATATGTGTAAGACAGAAAGCAATTCTTCTTGATACTTCTGCAAAATTTGGAATCAGAAAGAACAGACTTTTGTCATAGTAAGTGGGATTAGGTGAGCCACCAGGTAGAACTATGTATTTCAAATAATTAACAGTAGGGTCAACAGCATCATATGTGTGGGTTACCTGGTACCAGACGGTGGCTCTCTTGGAGTCTGTGAAAACCCTGTGTCTGTAAGCATGGGGGAGGGCTGGGATGTACTCAGCAAGCTGTTGGGTTTGGGGAGAAGATTAAGGACTGCTGAAAGGTGACCAGAGAATTAATCGGTCAGCCAATCAATGGATTAATCAATATTCATTGAGTATTCAGTAGAAGGTGCTTTAGTAAAAACTTGCTGAGGGTCACTTCTGTGCAAAGCCCTGTGTTAGGCACAGAGGGCGGATGGGCCAGGTCACTTAATGGGTCCTTTCTTGGTTCAAAACATCATTAAAGCCTCATTGTTTGGGCACAGTGGGAAGACTCCACTGCCTTCCTCTGGTTTATGCCATCACGGGGTCCAGACTGGTGTCCACATCTACTCAGGACCGAGAGCCCCTGGGCTGGGCAGCCCACATACTCTGCACTCACTCTCAATCTGATCCCAGAACTCCTCCCCAGAGGGTTTGTTCTGAGCCACGTCCCAGATTAGCTGCCCTGTGAAGACTTCTTCCTCTGAGGGCAACTCTGAATCCCATCCAGTAGGATCCTCGGCGGACGGATTGTCAGTTCTTTCTGATCCTATCTTCTGATCATAAGTTTGCAGGGGAGTCACTCATGCACTTGGTCATTGAGTCACATATTCTACAAACAGTTATTAATAGTCTCGTATGTGACAAGCCCTGAGCTGGAGCCCAGGGATGTAGGGATCAAAGAGTTCTGTCTGTTCCTGCTCCCCGGGGCTTACCGTTAGCCAGGGAGATAGACAACTTCAGAACAGGTTGTGCCATATCCCTGGAATCCATCCTGGCTTAGGGGGACAAGTTCAAAAATCTGTCCCTTGATCAAGGTCCCTCACCGATCCTGTATTTTTAGTATGGCTGCATTTGCCATTCATCATATTAATTAATTAATTAATTGCATTTTATTTTATATTCTGGGAGTTTGGGTGTTTTGAAGGCAAAAATGCAAATGAATGCAAATCAGCACACAAATTTATGCAAAGACAACATGGAAATGTGTCCCCAGATTTCCTGGGAAAAAAATCTGGAGGCCTCAGCCAGTCCCTCAGCAGGCTGCCTGTCCCCAGGCCTGTCCTATCTTCCCTTTTGTTTGGGTTCTTAATCTGCGCTGGGCTCCCCTCGGCCACTCTGAGGTCAGTAGTGCAGGTGAGCAGGCAGCAGCCTGGCCATCCATTATCCGGAACCTCTCAGCTTCCTGAGCCACCAAGAAACTCCCTTGCTCCCTGTAATCGGCTTTCATTTGAAACAGTCAAGAGATTTCCTACCACTTTCCCCTCTGACCAGGTCTCGTAAACCACCCAGATGCCGAGTTTCGGGCTTGGAGCTTGGTTTGACTGGGGCACTTAATGGAGGCGGTTGGCAATGCCTGCTTTCTGTTATTGAAAAATAAATCCAAACCATTTTATTGACCATCTTCTGTATGCAGAAACTGGGCTCCCCAGCCCCGGGAGCCAGAAGACGATGATGTTGGGGGCTGGGAGAGGTGAGGGTCGGGAGGATTGAAGAGACACTGCGGCTCTGTGAGGTAAGGCTGCCCAGTGGGTGTCCCAGTGATAAGCAGCCTGTCTCCTGCTCAGGACAGGAAATCTCATGGAAGCAGCGTTGGGGGAGGAGGGGTGGTGAGGATGGAGGCTGATGGGGACAGCACCAGAGGAGGATCGGCCTTGCCAACCTGCACAGTGTCATCAGGCAGTCGGCTTGCAGAGCCAGATTGCAAGGGGAGCCCGATGGAGCAGCTCAGGGCAGCCAGGGTGGTCGGAAAGACAGCAAGAGGAAAGCTGGCCTGAGAGATGGGCTGGTTACCCCCTCGTGAGCCCCCCTCCTACCAGAAGAGGGAGGACGTGGCACTGGGGACAGGTTTCTGCTTGGGGACAGGTAATCTTGAGTACCATCAATAGATTAAGGGTGGCCAGACCCTTGTGAAATGTGTTAGCTGAAGGCTGCTGGAGGACTTAGCATGCGAAGAAGTTCCGGAGGATGGATGTTCTCAGACGCTTGGAACAGGTGACTAAGAGAGGATGTGAAATCTCCTCTTCTTGGAGAGGCTTTTAAACAAACTCAAAACCCATTTTTGTGTTGGAGAGGAGGCATCATTCTGCCTGGAGGCAGGGGGATAGACTGGAAGACTTCTGGCAGTCCAAGGAGGCTAAGAATAGGTCTACCCCAGCACGCACACGTCCACATCAACTTGCTGCCCAGGTGTGGTGGCCATTGCTGGTGATGCAGAATTTTCTTTCTCCTTTTCTTTCCCTCCCTCCTTCCTACAATTGTCTCGACAGCTTCCTGGGCCCAACTGTCCCCTCCAGTACAAATTGAAGCTCTGTTTCATCTGCTCACTCCTGCCCTCTCCCTTCCATGTGAGCAGAGCTTCTCCTGTCTCTAGGGGAGCTGGGCAGCCATGCTGGGCAGCCTCGTTGCCTTTCCGGCCGGAGCCTGGAGCTCAGCCCTCCAGAGGGGCATAGGGCAGCATTCTGGCAAGCAAGCATGTCAGAGCGGCTCTGGCGTCTCCCAAGAACAATTCAAATTGCTTTTTTTACACCTCACTGCACTATGCCAACCCTGATTCACATTATTTGTGCACTCGCTAAGTGTACATTATCTGATCCGTCACCCTGTAAAACGCTGCAAGAGGAATCCATGGCTCCTGTCTGCTGCTGACTGTGGGTCGGGCACAAGAGTCTCCGTACACGTATTTTTGCAAAATGGGAAGGAAGGAATAAACCCAAT
Source organism: Neotragus moschatus (assembly GCA_006410615.1). NCBI lineage: Eukaryota > Metazoa > Chordata > Mammalia > Artiodactyla > Bovidae > Neotragus > Neotragus moschatus. The sequence continues at coordinate 2,945,508 of SJYA01002278.1, read as the reverse complement.
GCCACCACCAACTGTAGCCTGCCAGAGCCGGGGTGTGTGGGGGGGGGGGGCGGGGCAGGAGAGAAAGTCCATGCCTGCTGCCCTGGTAACTTGGAGGCTCCAGGAAGAGACGGTACAACCCCAAAGCCCCAGCACCTTTCCTTCTCATGGCCTCCTTTCTGTGCCACATTATTTAACAAGAAGAGACAAGCAGGAGGGGAAATAAAACTTTGGAACTAGCTATGCAGATTTCCTCTGACTGGAGCTCTAACAGGTCAGGGAGAGCCAGAGGCAAGAGGTGTCATGAGGGTGGGCATGTGAGGGTGAGTCAGGAAGACCACTTCCTGTCCACACTGCCTCAGCTCCCCTCATGGGTGAATAGGGCTCCCTGTCCTGCTCAGCCCAAGGGACTCTGAAATTCATCAAAGACCCCAGAATCCTTTCATTCTGGGTCAGTTAGGAGCTTTGCTAACTGGCTGCCAGGTTCTCCTACCAAGCCTTCAAGATAGCTTATCTCTAGGAAGCCCTAGCCTTCTAGTGTTATTAAAAGAAAAATGAATGGATTCCCTAGGACACAAATGAACGTATCTACAAAGCAGAAACAGACTTGTGGACACAGAGAACAGACTTGCGGTTGACCAAATGGGAAGGGGTTGGGTTGGGCTTAGGGTGGAGTGGGAACTTGGAGTTAGCAGATATAAGCTATTATATATGGAACAGTAAACAGCGAGATCCTATTGTATAGCACAGGAAACTGTATTCAATATCCTGTGATAAACCATAATGGAAAAGAATAGGAATGTCTATATATGTATAACTGAATCACTTTACGGTACAGCAGACGTTAACACAACATTGTAAATCAGCTATACTTCAATAAACACACACATACACACGCGGACACAAAATGGATGGAGTCCTACTTTTGACCAGGTATCACTGCACTCTTCTGCTCATTTCCCTTACAATCTGGATAAATGGGCACTTTTTGGTTCCTAGAGATCTTACTCTGTCCCAGATGATCACTGGAATGTTGGCAGCCCATCCCATTTAAAGACCAGGTTCTGATTTCTGAATGGGAACGGCTAGGATCTTTCACGGACTGGCTGAGAATCCCAGTTCACATTTGAACGTCGCTCCTCTCTGCGGGGAGAACTTGAGGATCATCTTCACATTCAAGACAGTGACTCTCTCGGCAAGAGTCTGAGTTTCCTGCACCATCTCAGCCCTGAATTTAATTCACTGCCTGCCTATGGAGAACACACAGGTACCTGAGCCCATCCCAAGGCCCGTGAGATGGAGGAGGCAGAACAAGAAAAAGACCTGGTTCCTGCCCTGGGGTTGCTTATGATCTGGTTGGATTGACAAATAGCTACCTTCCCCGGCTGTTCCTGATTTGGCTCCAGCCCCAGGGCTCCTGAAGGGCATTTTGCAGCAGTGAAGCCCAGGGGTTGCCCAGCTGAGATCCACATTTTCTTCCTTTTGGCAGGAGCCAGCAGCTTCCACATGGGAGCTCACATCTCAGTGAAAACAAGAAATCTGATGCCTCACTGACAACTCATTTTCTCAACCTTCATTCTGGGGAGAGGCGACTTTGTGTTCCAGCTGCCATATTGTAGCCGCAACCCCTGATGCACCATCAATTAAAAACGGCAGTAATTATGCATGGGAAAAAAGCCACAGATAATAGGCTTCCATTAGATTAAGTAGTTATATGAATAAAAAAAAATAAGACCTATACTTCGGCTAATTAAACCCACTCACCATCTGATTAAGATGTGTTGTGAGACCGTGGAAAAGTACCAACCACTAACTGTAAGTAATCCGGCACAGATGGGAATTAATAGTATAGTCCCTGGCATGGAGATAATGGATCTCCAAGGAGGGTAATCAGAGCCATTAATAAGAATGGACAGTCCCAAACAGCTGGCTACTTATGTTGGGGTCAGGGCAGGCCATGCTCCTAGTAAAAGTGGCTTCTCAATTCCCTTCCGCCTACTGAGATCTACCTGCTGAGAAGGGGTAGGCACGCTGACCTCTTGAGATGCCATCACATTGAAAGTTTCACTACAGTTCTAGACCTGCTGTCTGGACCCAAGTGAGCTGAAGGACACCCAACTGTGACTCAAGAGTATAGAGTTCGGATCAGCTGTCCTACTTCAGACCGGAGCACCTCAAGGATAGCTAGAAACCAAAGCAGTAAGTGCCCTGGGAAAATATATGTCCACTTCAGGAAGCTGCACTCTTCTGGGGGTGGGGCTTCAGCTACCATGGGAACCAGGCCTAAACCCAGGTACAGGCCCAGAGGGGGCCCTGGTTGACACAGCCCAAGATTGCTTCTTGGGGACTGAGGATTCAGGGCAAGCTCCAGAAATAACCTGGGAGAAGCAGTTGTGGGGAGAAAGATGAGGGTGTCCTCTGGCTGGGGAGTGAGGCAGGGCTGATGGGCCAGGAGCGGGCTGGTCAGAACTCCTGTAGACAGAGTGTGTCCACTGGCCATTTAGCAGCTACTCTGGAGCCGTCTCTGCCCTTCGGAGCAGCTGTGAGGAGCGCGCCCGGGGCCTTGCCTTCTAATTACCACTAATTGGGTAAATGCTGAGATGATCTTTCTCTCCCTTCCCCTTCACTCCCTCCCCCCGACAAAGGCAACCGAGAGATACAGAGAGGTCAAAAAGAGACTTTTCCAAATGGAGACAGGCAAGGAAGACATGGCGTGAATACCAAGCAGCCACTGCCCCAGGGAAGGCAAGAGGACCGGCTTCTAGGAGGCGCTGGGAGAGGAGGGGGGCCGTGGGTTGGGTGTGGGGGCTGAGGTCTGGGGGCTCAAGCCACTTCCCCAGCCTGGCTTCCTCTTCCTCTCTGGAGCAGCAGAGATGCTGCTCCATCTTCGGATGCTTTTAGGTGGGAGGTGAGGCAGTGAGTCTTAGGGGCTCGCTCCCTCGGGACCCTTGAACTGGCTCTGTGAGTAGGGTGGGTTCCTCTGGCAATCTGCATGGAAAGGAAGGGCCCCGGCCTGCTCAGGGGCTTTGTGCAGGGTCAGTGGCACTGTGAACACCATTGCCGAACCCCAGTTTAGGAACAATAGTGCATTTTCTTTCCCTCAGGCTCTGGGTGGGAGCTGTACAATATCTGGACAGGCGTAGAATCTCACAGATTTTTGGTTAGAGGTAATCAAGTTACTTTTGAAAAAGGTTTTGAGCTTGTCTTCATGTTAATTTGCACTTGGGATCATATCTTTATCTTCCCCTCAGCCTTGGAAAGCTGAGTGGTGACAAGGGGATGGCTGTTCCATTGCAGAGATGGAAAAAACTGAGGCCAAGAGTTCATTTCTACTTCAGAACTGGGACACGCATTCGAATTGTCTGAAGTTCTAGGCAATCTACTAACAATCCATAATGTCCAGAAAAATACGGCTTTGGTTTTAAGTTGGGCGAGGAAAGCATGCTTGTTTCAAAAAAATGGATTCGAGTGATACAGAGGGTTTCAAGTAAAATGTAAAAGTCCTCAAGCTCATTCTCATCGCAGAGGTCCCACTAGTTATCCTTTGAGAAGTTTCCCATTTCTGTATAAACACGCATGTTTATCTCTGCATTTCCCTTTTTCCCACAAATGAAAAGGGACTTCAAAGGTGACACTAGTGGTAAAGAACCCACCTGACAACACAAAAGACATAAAGAGACTTGGGTTTGATCCCTGGGTTGGGAAGATTCTCTGGAAGAGGAAATGACAACCCACTCCAGGATTCTTGCCTGGGAAAATCCCATGGACAGAAGAGCCTGGCGGGCTACAGTCCATAGTGTCTCAAAGAGTTGGACATGACTGAAGTGACTTAGCACGATGCACAAATTCAAAAGATATTTTAACACGGTACTACAACTTTATTTTTCATTTCTCTATTATAATTTTCTTTTTCTTTACAGTTTATAAACTCAAAGTGCTTTCATTCTCACTTTAAACCATCAAGGTAAGGGGTGAACATTATTGTCCCTGGTTTTCAGACAAGGAAATGGATTCAGAGAAGCTGTCATCTGTCTGCTGTTAGGGAGCCATTGACTGTTGGAGCCAGAACTCAAACCTGGGTTTTCCAAATTCAAATCCATTGCTCTTGCCCCAAACAACAGTGGCAAAGACAGATACAAGGCTTCGTAATCATGATAGCAAACACTCACGGAGCCCTTACTGAGAACAGACTTTACCACGTGCTCTGTAGCTATTTTTTCAATGAATCTCCACAACTCCGCAAGATGAGCACTGTTATTACCATCCTCAGCTCACAGACGAGGAAACCAAGTCACGGGAGCTTAACCAATGCGTTCACACCCCTAGCAACTAGTGACACTATAGCTCAAACCCAGGGTTTGCTTCCAGAATCCATTCTGCACATCTATACCACCTGGCACTTCCTCTGTGTCTAACACTGCTAGATACTCTTGACTCAAGGTAGCTCATTCCATCCTCATCAGGATCCTGTATTAGTACTAATTAATGTTGGACCACGGGGCATCTTCACCAATGTCTTATGCTCAGAAATATGGAATCTCCCAAAAGTACTGGGAAACTTCCAGGGCTACAAGGCCTACCTGGATAACAGATAAATCAATCAGGGGCTGTAAAAGAACATCCAAGCATATTTTAGGGATATCAGTAGCAATACCAACTCTCATTCACCGAGTGCTTACTCCTTCCCAGGTCTGAGGCTTTCCATACACCTCTTTATTTTGTAACAACTCCTGGGATGGAAAGGTTGCCATCCTCACATTACAGATAGAGAACTTTAGGCTCAAAGAGGTTCAGTAACCTTCCCAAGACCACACAATTAGCAAGTAGAAGAGCCAAGACTGAAGGCTCTTCAGATAGACTGAAGTCTATCTGATCCTGAAGACTGGCTTTGTTTCTGCCCAGCCTAAATCTTGTTTTCCAGACTGGTTGGGACATCATTATCTTCTTTCCTTCACATTCTAAGGCTTGGAAAAACCCAGCTGCCTGCCTGGGGAAGAGTAGTCAAATAATGTCTCTTCTATTCCAGATGAATAATGGATCCTGCCTGTGTTTCAGTGTTTTCCCTGCTCTCCTGGGAAGACAGCCCCTCAGGCTAATTGCTGACTTGGCTTGGAGACCTTACCAGGATTTGAGCGAGCAACTCCCACTTTGAACCCTTTGAGCCCAGTGTTTACTTGATACTGTAACTGGCCCTGTATTACAACCAGCTGGGTCCTTGGTATCTGCCTTTCTAGACTATAGGTACATCTCAGTCCAGAGCACTTAAAATAACAGGTTCTTAATATACTAGCCCTCCAGTACCACATTGACTATTCAGGATCAGAGTTTCCTGGCAGGAGCTCCATGTGTGACGGGTTCTTCCCGAGCAGTTTGTATTTGAGGTTCCAGCCCTATCTTTCCTCCTCATGGCCTGTGCAGGAGAGGGGAGGCTGTAGGCCAGCCCTCCCCTGCTGCCCCTGAGTAGAGGCTCGCTTGGATCCCATCACTTCGCTGCTAGCACCGGGCCAACCATGGTGGAGGGCCGCAGAGCTGCACATGAGGAAAACCTGGTAAGAGTTCAAGGGTTCAGGCCAAGGACACTACTGTCGTTTGGGTTTTCCATCATTCTCAAGGGCTAAATGGTGTGAGGCAAGCAAAGCAAGACAGCCCAGAAATGCCAGTTGAGCACCAGCTGTACTTTACTGCAACTCATGGAAAAGAAATGGATGTGTCTATATCTGCTGAATGCTGGTTTTCAAGGCAGAGGTCAGATGCAGCTTTTCACTGGTTATGCTGAGGAAGGGGAGGGCTAGCGCAGAGCTCAATCCCACACAGGCATGCTCAATGTTATGGGATGTTCCGTGGTTGCGGAGGAGGGGCAGACTGCTACGCTACATGGAGGGCTTTGAGGGAATATCCGAAGGCTCCCGTCTAATGTCCTTCCCTCCAGGGAGCCTTCTTGACCACTCCGCCTGCACCCCCAGCCCCTGGCAGCTGTCATTCTCCTGTCTGTCTCTGAATTTGACTGCTCCGAGTACCTCATATAAGTGGGCTCATTTATCAGTAGTATTTGTCATTTTGTGTCCGGCTTATTTCACTTAGCACAATGTCCTCAAGGTTCATCCAGGCTGTAACACAAGTCAGAATCCCCATCATTTTCAAGACTGAGTAATACCTCATTGTATGTACAGATCATATTTCGTTTCAGTTCACCCATCAATGGACACGCGGGTGAAGATTTAAATTCCCTGATGGCATAGTTTCTTCTTGTTCCACATGCATGTAGCTGTGGTCATCCATTCACGTGTGTGCTTCTGTACTCCGTGAGTGCCCGTAGAACACCTCCCGTGTACCGGGTTCTCTGATAAGATTACAAGAGAAATCAAACAGCATCCCTGCTCTCCAAGTGTTCCCAGACCCAGGCAGGGAGCAAGTTCCCTTACTGGAGCACAGCGAGGGCTGCATGCACGAGGGGTGGTGGAGTTCTCTGGGTGGAGAGACTGGGGTGTGGATCAGGAAAGGCTTCACAGAGGAGGCGATCTTTGAGCTGTCTCTTGACAGATGAGTAGGTGATTGGCAGGCAAAGGAGACAGGGAGGGTATCCAGGCAGGAGGGCTACATAGATGTGAGGGGGCAGCATGGGCTGGAGGGTGGAGTAGCAAGAGGCCCCTGAGAGGCTGCAGGCAGTGCCAGTGACCGGGAAGTTGGGGGGCAAAGGAGAGAGGGGGAGAAAAGCATAGAGAGACAGGGCTTCAGGGATAGCAGGGGCCCAGAATAGTGTGAGGTCCTGTTCACCATACTTCAGGGGGTGTCAAGGGGCCACGCCCGGAAAAGCCTCATTGAGAAGCTCCCACGGAAGAGGAGTTTAACCATGCCAGATGACTGAGCCAGTGACTTTCGCAGTTATGACACCTCTTGAATTTAGAAATCCAAAGGTGCAGGATCCCTGCCCGAAGGAGGATTAACTGGGCCCCTAGCTCAGGCCACACTGTGAGGAGGTCTTCGTGGTGGCAGTTGTGTTCAGTGGGGGCTGGTGTTGACGTCTGATACCTAAGGAAGACCACCCACCTACTGGAAAAACCGCAAGCTAAAGTACGCCCAGACACACGGGGTCAAAGTAACCAAGAAAACTGGCCCTAGCTTGCAACTGAGGAGGAAGTAAAACACCCATTGAATCTGAAATATCGCCGCACTAAACGGCTAGGAGTAACCTGAGACTCTCAGAAACTTACCTAGGAGAAAGGGAGGGGACCTAGACTTGAGTCAGGATGCCTGATTTAGACCCTGGTTTTCTCTGTCACCAGGTGGGTAACTTGGGGAAAATTGCTTGACCTCTCTGAACCTGTATCCTCATCTGTCAAAGAGGCATGACAAGACCCTCTTTATTTATTTTTCATTAGAAATTCAGGAATGATCCCAATAAATCCGAGAATGGAGGTGACTACATCTGTGAGGCATTGCCGTCTCCCTGAACCCCCGCACCTGATGCTGCCATGAGCCGTGCGTTGGAAATGACAAGATGGGGTGGCTTGCAAAGTGGAAGTGGAGAGCAGTATGGAGGGAGGTGGAGAAGTCGAGCTAGAGCTCTGGGGTCACAGACATGGGTAAGAGGTTCCCTAAGACTTGGATGTTGGCAGCAGAAATTTACTCAAGAGCTGCTCTGGGATGTCCGAGTGATGGAATCTGGACCGAGACTGTGTAAGAGGTGACTGCCTGGGACCTGTCCTCTGTGGGCAGAAACAGCAGAGGTCATTGAGAGTTAGTGCCATGCCAGGGGTCCCAGAAGCACAGCAACAGATCTGAATCCAGAAAGGAAAGTTGGAGCCTCTGCAGTCTCCGCAGGGTTCCTCATCTGTGAATCTGAAATAACACCTGCTTTGCCTGGTGGCATTAAACGTCAAAGTGTTCTTTAAACAATAGAGAGCCAGAGATAAGTTTGTTTCTTATATTGCCCTTCCCCATTTGGGCACTAAAAGACGGTGCTGTCTTCACAAAAAACTTGCAGCTGTTCTCACCAGTGCTGGGCTCATGGGGTCCACTCATCTGCCCAAGATACTTGCTGTTTGCCTGCCTTGGCCGCCCAGACCGCCTGTAAAAGCTAAGAATATGTCATAAAACTGCTGTAAGGTTTTATGAGCCCTTTTTCCTTCCCAGGGACCGATCTTGGTGCTGTGAATCATACCAGTGCCGGTATGTGGGGCTCCGAGTGTGGAGCCAGGAGGAGGCGAGCAGATGGGTTTGAGAGAGGGGGCTTTGTGTGGGTGCTTGGAGAAGGAGGATGGCGCTGCTTGAGAAGTGTTTTAATCTGGGTGACCTTGGCTGCCACCTTGGTTGGGCCATTTAGTCTGATCCAACAGACAGGAAGGTAAAGAAAAAAGGGGAAAAAAAGGTGTTGTAGTGCAATATACAAGTTTAGAGTCAAACAGACCTTGGTCCAGGTCTCACCTCTGCCATTTTCTAGCTGTGTGACTAGGCAGGTCGCTTAACCTCTCTGAGCCTTAATTTATCATCTGTTAAACGGGGATAATGATAGTACTAAGCTTATAGGCTTGTTCGAATAAGATAATGGAATAAAGGGATTGATATGTGTCTCACATTACAATTATGTTTTGCACAGTGTTTAGAAAGTAGTAAATGTCCAATGAATAAATGAAAAAAGAAATGCATGGAATGAACTAGTTGAAGAAGCAGAAAAAGAAGAAGATGGGAAAGAAGGTCTATCTCAAATGTCACCTCCCCCAGGTTGTTGTTGTTCAGTCCCTCAGTTGTGTCTGACTCTTTGTGACCCCATGGACTGCAGCACGCAGGGCTTCCCTGTCCTTCACCATCTCCTGGAGTTTGCCCAAGCTCATGCCCATTGAGTCGGTGATGCCATCCAACCATCTCATCCTCTGTCGCGCCCTTCTCCTCCTGCCCTCAATCTTTCCCAACATCAGGATCCCTTCCAATGTGTCGGCTCTCCACCTCAGGTGGCCAAAGTACTGGAGCTTCAGTTTCAGCATTAGCTCTTCTAATAAATATTCAGGGTTGATCTCCTTTAAGATTGACTGGTTTGATCTCCTAGCTGTCCAAGGGATTCTCAAGAGTCTTTTCCCAGCACCACAGTTCGAAGACATCAGTTCTTTGGCACTCAGCCTCTTTTATTGTCCAGCTCTCACATCTGTACATGACTGCTGGAAAAACCATAGCTTTGACTATACAGATCTTTGTGGGCAAAGTAATGTCTCTGCTTTTTAATATGCTGTCTAGGCTTGTCATTGCTTTTCTTCCAAGGAGCAAGCATCTTATAATCTCATGGCTGCAGTGACCATTCACGGTGATTTTGAAGCCCAAGAAAATAAAGTCTGTCACTGTTTCCATTGTTACCCCCATCTATGTGCCATAAAGTAATGGGACCAGTTGCCATGATTTTCGTTTTTTGAATGCCGAGTTTTAAGTCAACTTTTTCACTCTCCTCTTTCACCTTCATCAAGAGACTCATTAATTCCTCTTCCCTTTCTGCCATAAGGGTGGTGTCATCTGAATATCTGAGGTTATTAAATCTCTCCCAGCAGTCTTGATTCCAGCTTGTGATTCATCCAGCCCAGAATTTTGCATGATGTACTTGGCATATAAGTTAGCTAAGCAGGGTGTCAGTATACAGCCTTGACGTACTTCTTTCCTCCTTTCCCAATTTTGAACCAGTCCATTGTTCCATGTCCAGTTCCCCTCCTCCAGGAGTCCTTCTCTTACCCTCTCCAGCTTCCACTTTCCTCATCTACAATTTGAGATTTTGAGATGAGCTCATTTTCAAGGTCTTTCCCAGCTCTCATATTTGCAGACTCTTGATTCATTACTTCACTCATTCCTTTATCTTTATTTACTGAGCATCTACTATTTGCTAGGTGTTATAACTACTGGAAACAAAACACAGGAAGGCCTTGCCCTCTTGATATTTGCTTTCTAGGGGTGGCAGAAGTGGGACATACAAAAAACATGACAAACGAATACATTATACAATAAGTTAGAAGTTGTCAGGTGCTATGGAGAACTGGAAAGCAGGGTGAAGATGCTGAACACTGGGAGAAGGCTATTTCAGTTTTAAGTAGGGAGGTCAAGGGAGGTGTCCTTCAACAGGCTGCCTTGGGGGCAAAGACTTAAAGGAGGTCAAGGATTAAGCTGTGCTGAGAGCTGGGAAAGTCTAGATAGAGGGAACAGCCAGAGCAAAGGCCCTGAGGCTAGAGTCAGGCTGGCATGGCAGAATAGCAGGGAGTTTCCAAGCCCATTCTCGCTGAAAAAGAGGGCACAATACAAAAACGCATTCCCCTCGGGTGATCAGGAGAGGACTCCTGCTGTGGTCCATCACCCCTCTATGGACCTGTGTCTCCAGTGTTCCTGTGTCTTATCCTGGCCAAGCTCTCCTGCCTGAGAATAGAGAGTGTTGAGGAAATTTTCTTTTAAATGGAATAATTTAAATGCTATCAAATCCTTTGCTGGGAAGGAAGGATTGAGGAGAAACTGCTAATTATGCATCTTTACCCAGGATAAAGCAGCAGGTGAAGAAAGTGGCATTTGTGGGCAAAAGCAAGGAAAGTGAGCTGCTCCGACAGGGGCTAAGTGCAGTACCGCCTCCCACTCGGCTCCGCCTTGTGATGGGAGGAGGACTGGACAGGGACCCAGGACACCTGATTCTCACCGAGACCCAGCTGCCAGTTGGGAAACCTGGCTCAAAGCATTTCACTCCTAACCTCTGTTTCATCCTCTCAATGACTTGAGATAGCTGATATTCTCCAAGTCTAGCAGCCATGTGTTTGCCTTTTGCACAAGACTCTAGACTATAAGCAAGGCAAGTCTGATGCATCTTTAATCCTCAGCATCTATATCGTGGGGGCCACGTTTAATACATAGATGGAGGGCTTGGTCTTAGAGGAAAGGGCTTGTCTAGAGCCTGGGACCTTTGTCAAGCAGGCTTTTATTGGGAAACAAGCCCAGGATCAAGCCCTCTGCCTGCTCTGGCCTTAGACAGCCTGCCTGACTGACCATTGACCCCTTCTGCCACAGGACCTTCTAGCCAAGGGTAGCTGATGGGAAAAACCAGTTTGTTTACTTTTCATTAACTTCCCTCCAGTGGTCTGTGTGTAGGGGGAGAGGATGCTACAAGCTGATTAGACAGGGAGAGGGGGTGCGGCAAGGGGAGACAAGCCTGGGGTCAGCCTCTTCCTCTGAGAGGCCCTCTTGGGCCAATTCACCCCCTCATCTTCCTCACTCCTCCTGGGTTCAAAGCTCTTCCTGAGAAGATGCCTCCCAGACCCAATTGTGGGTGTCTTCAGTCTTGCTCTGGTGTCACTCTGAGCCTGGTTGCCCTAATGAAGGGACCTCCGCTCCTGCGTGTACCCCATGCTCCTCCGAAGGGAGGCCCAGCCGGCTGCATGCCTGTAATTGCCCTGCTATTGGTCTGTGGATGGTGATCCTGAAGCCGCCATGGCTACTCCACGGGGAGGCGGGGGCGGGATGTGGTGCTTCTGGAGAAGTGGCTTTGACTGCCAAGGAGCCTCTGGAAAGTTGCAGTGGCCCTCATGTCTGCATGGCTCTGACAGGGCTCTTGGGGCTGAAGCCTGTTCACCTGCTGCTCCCCTGTTTGTGGTAGCCAGGAGGGTGGGGAACTGAGGGAAGGGTCTCATTCCTCATTCTGACTGGCTGGCAAAATGGGAGGGGGTGAACAGGAAGCAAACTCTTCAACCAGGACCTGCTCCGCCTTTTCTCATCAAAAAGCCAAGGCATCTTTGGTGACCCGAAAGTAACATTTCAGGCTGGTGTGTCAACTGAAGTCCTTTCCCATGGGAAAAAAGGCTCCAGATCCAAGCAGAGAGTGCCTGGGCCACTGACTTAAAAAAAATAATGAAGGTAAAGAAGATAATAAAGCCTAACTTCAGCACCTTATTTACGCGGCCTCAGTTCCACTTAGAGAAATCCTCTTAAGCCTTCACTTGTCTCCCCAAGACAAGGCTCTGAGATTCAGGGTAAAGATGCGGGGCCTGGAGCTTTAGGTGTTCCAACGGCAACTCATGAGACCTCTGGGGAGTTCTTCACATCATCTGGGTCTCTGTTAGCGCGTCTGAAAATGGGGATTCCGACGGAACAGGGTAGGTGAGAGAATTATGTGAGAAAGCAGATGGGAAAATGCTTTATAAACCATAGAGCCTGGACAAAAGTTGGCTATTACTATTTCGTTTGTTTTTAGCAGCTCCCAATAAGCAGCCTTTCAAATCAGGATTTGTAATATGAATAAGGTTTTTGTACCCGGGTTGCAGAAGCTCACCATAATAATCTCTGCCCCCAAAAGGCAATGAGGGTTTAGAAGGTTTCAACAGCTTCCTCAACTCTCCACCCAACACCAGCTCAAACTCAGGCCCCCATGCCTTGCAGAGAGCTCCAAAAACCGTGAGCAATTGACCTGATCTCCATGGGTCTCACCAGATTGAAGCCCTGTGAGCTCTGACATATACTTCACTGGAAGATGCGTTTCTATTATCTTTCCCATTTCTCTTCCCCCACTCCAGCTCTTCCCCAATTCAGAACCTTTCCTTCTCCTCTCTGGGAGTCTACCCTGGCCCCGATGAAGCTTCCCTTTGCTACCCTCACCCACAAGCCCCCTTTCTGCATATTCTTTGGTGTTTGGGCCAAAGAGATTGGTGTCCTTTCCCCAGAGATGTCCCTGAGACTTCTTAAAGTGGCTGGGAAGGGGAAAAAGATCTCACGTATTTTTGGTATCAGAGATAATCAGGTAATTGTGCAATTAGCAGTAATTTGATCTCTCCGGTAATTTCCCTTTAACAAGAGCCCCCTTTAAAAAAAAAAAAAAAAGAGGGATTACTTCTTTCCTTGTTGTTGTTTTGTCTGGAGTGTCTGTCATCAGGAATTTGGTCTGACTCCCACGCACTCCGCAAGGCAGCGAGGGAGAAGGGAAAGATGCGGGAGGCAGAACTCCTCAGGGAGGCGATGTGCCTGGCGGCCCGGCTCCCCGCCGAGCGCAGGCGGCGGGAGCGACCGCGGGAGGAGGCTGCTCAGGTATCCAGAGATTGACTCCCGCTGCCTGCCACCCCACTCCCTCCACCCGTGCCCCTAGGTCGCTGGGAAGGGACCCTCAGGAAAGACTCCAGAGGTTGGGAGGGTGCAGTCGGGCTCACGCGGGCTTGGAGAGGAGGCCTTTCTGTTCTACGTCGCGGCCAGGGTGCAGGGGCCAGCGCTCCAGGGTCCCTCGGGCGCAGGCCAGGGCTCCGCACCACTCGCCCCTCACTCCGTCCCCAACCTTGCCCCGTGGGCTGTGGCACAGAGGTGACAAACACCCCCAAGGCCTTGTGCTCAGTAATTACCAAGCAAATTCCCGGCGACTTCCTCTTCCCACCCCGGGCAGCGCTCGCCGCGTGTTCCCTGATTCGGGTCCCGGCTGTACAGTCAGCGCCCGGGGCATCTGCCGGGACCCGTAATTGCTCTGGAGTTGCCCGGGACTTTGCAAGGTAAGCACGCGCCGTGCTGATCCTCTGCCTGGGGCGCGCGGATGGCCTGACGCCCGCCCTGCCTCCCCGGGAGGATGAGGGGACCGGAGGCTGCGGAGGCTGCGGGGGCTGCGCGGAGCCAGGTGGGCGAGCTCCGATTCCGCCAAGCTGAGCCGGCTGCCCCGCGCTAATGGGGTCGGGATGCGGGAAGCCGGTGGGGACGGGGTGCCCTGCGGCGGAAGAGGGGCCACCTGGTCACGTCCCCCGTGGAAGACGGTCTTGGGGGACCTGGGCTCCTCCTTGTCCCTTTCCTCCGGTGGAGAGGCGCCTCATTGATGAGGCTTGTCATCATCCTTCAAGTGTAATTTTTTTAAATTGCAAAAATCTTACGGAGCTATTAACCTCAAAAGAGTTTAACATATGGCAGACCGAGTCTCCCTCTTACCCTAATTATAAGGCTTGCAGTAATGGGGCTGTCTTTTAAGTTACAGCTGCTGCGCTTTTGGCTTTTGCTAACATTACATCCTATTAAAGAGCTACATTAAATGCATGCAAATTGCCAGAGCGACCGCACTCTCCCGACCAATGAGGGGGACGGATTGCAGCCGAGGCGGCGATATCGAGGGTCAGACTCACCCTGCTGCGAGCGCCATATGATCTATCAATCAAACTCCTCTCATTAATTAACTAATTCATTAAATATCTTTATATATGAAGGCCCGGCCAGGCGGAACATTGTGTTGACAGGGACGTCCCGTCAGCACTTAGCCCTGCGCGCTCCCCTCCCCTCCCGCACAAATCACCCCATGACTCAGAGAGGTCAACTTCCCAGTGTCTGCAGGGACAGACGCAACCGCTGTGCCGGGGCCCACCCCTGGGGGCGCCCTCTTTGGCCCACCCTGCTATTGACCCTGTTATGAGCCCTCCCTGCCCTCTCCCTGCAGGGTTGTGATGAGCTGTATTTATGGGTCTGCTGCGTTGGCTTCCCTGGCACCCTGGAGGGCTGGGAGTGGCCCAGATATGGTTCATCTTGGAGCCCCAGTGCCTAGTAGAGGACCTAACATCTGGAAGATGCTCTAAATATTTGTGGAGGGAAGCCATGCTGTATCAGAGGGCTTTCCTCTCTCCAGTAGTGTAGGAGAGGCACTACTGGAGAGCTAAGGAGGCTGACAAGCTCCGGGACCAGTTCAGAGCTGGCCATCCACCTAGTCACAATCTCAGGCGCTAAGGCCAACTCTTGCAAGAATGAAGCAATGTCATTCTGTAAACAAGAGAGAGATGTTTTCGAATGGAGGGTGGGCTTCCTTAGTTGTTCATGTATGTACGTACATACATATTTTGGAGCAAACTATTATATAATCACTCCTTTCCTATATTATCTCACTTAATATTGACGTCCACTTTGCCGGGTGGTTATGTTTTACTTCCTAGGCTAGGGAAGAAGAAACAGAGACTCAGAAAGAGTAAGTAAGTTGCCCAAGGTCAAGCGGCAGAGCCAGAATTCATTCTCGGGCTCGCTGGATCCAAGACCAGCGCCTACTGCTCTTCACCGGCATGTGAAAAATAGCGCTTGAGAGATCATCAGTGGATGTGCTGCTCTCCTCGGTCGCCTGCTGTCCCCCCTTTGTTCCCACAGTTGTCTTTCTCTCCTTTCTTGGCAGCAGTCGCTGTCACCGCTGCCTTCTCTGCTGAACTGGTGGGTCTTTTGCTCTATGTTTGGGGAGATGGAGGTCACAGCACACCCCATGATCAAGGCAGCTGGCTCTTGACTGTGCTTAGAATGGCTTGGAGTGGTTTTCCATATACAGCACCAGGGCAGACAAAGCCTTAGAGCTGTGTTATCTGGCAAAGACCTGGGCCCTGAGCAGCTGGGTGCAAGGAATGGGGGTGAATGGGCACCTCCAAACCAGTTCCTGGAGAACACTTCCCTCTGAGGTGCTGGCCCCTGTTAGAGAGCGGAGTCACAGGTGAGAGCTGCAGATCGAAGTCCAGAGGATCTTTGCTACTTGGTTCCTGCTCTTCGGCTCATGTAAATTCCCAAGCCACCCAAATGAAGTGAGCTGTGCCAGGAACCTCCCAAAGCCTAGGAATTCCTGGGAAAACTCATGCCCAGATTCTTCTCTGCTTCCTCTCACTCGCCTCTCTCCATCTCATGCACTCTCTTGCCCTCCTGAGGATGGGGCTAATGGACTTTGGCTGTTAGCACCCGGGATGTTGGGCACCAACCTCACTGTGGGTCTCTCAAGCTTCCNCCTCCCAAAGCCTAGGAATTCCTGGGAAAACTCATGCCCAGATTCTTCTCTGCTTCCTCTCACTCGCCTCTCTCCATCTCATGCACTCTCTTGCCCTCCTGAGGATGGGGCTAATGGACTTTGGCTGTTAGCACCCGGGATGTTGGGCACCAACCTCACTGTGGGTCTCTCAAGCTTCCTCTGGCCCCCTTGGTTCCCAAGAATAGTTTTGGAATGGGGCGTGCTGTGCTAATGGGGGTTAATGGTAACCTCGGAATCAATTTTCCCTCCCAGAAGAAAATTCTCCGGGCTTAGGCAGCACAGACTGTAATAGTGAAAATGGCTCTAGATTTGAAAAATTGGCACGTTGTAGTCCAACAAGGCAATTTTTGAATTGTTCCATGCAGCTGTGTGCCTCTGGATACTACGCTGCTGGCGTCCTAAAGCTACGGGATAGAGAGCAACTTTCCAGCCAAAAACAGCTCTGATGCGGTTTTTTCCTTTTCTCACCCCAGCCTGAATTCACTGTATTGTTCGCCTGCCCCCAGTCCTTGGAACTTTGGTATCTGCCTTAGCAGCTGCCAGGCTATTGGGTGAGGGAGAGAGAGAGATGGCTTTCTGTAGAACCTTGCTCCTCAGGGCAATGGCCTTGGGAAGAGGGTTTCCTGAAGACCAGGGAACTGTGCACAGGCTGTGAGAAGGAGCCTAGAACCACAGCTCCCAAGCAGCCTTTCCTCGACCTTGTCAAAGCTGGGTCTCTTGGACCCAGAAGAGGAAATATCTGCTGTGCATGATACTTGATCTGGATGTTCTGTGTTTCCTGTATTATAGCGTGCAAACCATTTGTCTTGTTTTTATAAACATTAATATTCAAAGCAAGCCTTCTTAGAATAAAAATATATGATCTATATTTCAAGTAGAAAAGTTATGACCAACCTAGATAGCATATTCAAAAGCAGAGATGTTACTTTGCCAACTAAGGTCTGTCTAGCCAAGGCTACGGTTTTTCCAGTAGTCATGTATGGATGTGAGAGCTGGAGTGTGAAGAAGGCTGAGCGCCGAAGAATTGATGCTTTTGAAGTGTGGTGTTGGAGAAGACTCTTGAGAGTCCCTTGGACTGCAAGGAGATCCAACGAGTCCATTCTGAAGGAGATCGGCCCTGGGATTTCTTTGGAAGGAATGATGCTGAAGCTTAAACTCCAGTACTTTGGCCACCTCATGAGAAGAGTTGACTCACTGGAGAAGACTCTGATGCTGGGAGGGATTGGGGGCAGGAGGAGAAGGGGATGACAGAGGATGAGATGGCTGGATGGCATCACTGA
>SJYA01002278.1:2866205-2927071 GCA_006410615.1 Neotragus moschatus | reverse complement strand
TGGCTGGATGGCATCACTGACTCGATGAGCATGAGTCTGAGGGAACTCTGGGAGTTGGTGATGGATAGGGAGGCCTGGTGTGCTGTGATTCATGGGGTCACAAAGAGTCGGACACGACTGAGCAACTGAACTGAACTGATACTTCAAGTAATAGAACAACAGAATGGGAGAACTGCAAGGCAGCTTATCACTTACTTAGTGAGTGTCCTCATGGGGAAATGGAGGTGGCCCAAAGTCACATATCTGGTTGGTGGGGAAGAACTTGCTCTCACTGTTGGATGCTCCAGGCTTTGGATCATGGTCCAAGTGGCCAAGGAAACCTGTTGTTGTTTAATTTCTCTCTTCCTGTGGCCAGAGCTGTCTACTTTCAGCTTATTCCCGCCCCCCCCACCCCCCCACCCCATGAGTTCTCCTAATGGTGGGCCTTGTTTGGTGACTCAAGATTAGAACCACACAATGGTTGAAGGGCTTCCTAGGTGGCACTAGTGGTGAAGGAAACCCGTCTGCCAATGCAGAAGACATATGCAACGTGGGTTTCATCCCTGGGTTGGGAAGATCCCCCAGAGGAGGGAATGGAAACCCATTCCAATAGTCTTGCCTGGAGAATCCCATGGACAGAGGAACCTGGTGGGCTATAGTCCATGGGGTCTCAAAGAGTCGGACATGACCGAAGTGACCTGGCATGCTTGCAGGCATGCAGTGGGTTGAAATGAAATTTGGAACGAGTGCTAAACTGGGCCTTGACCTGCCAAGTGGTCTCCCTGCACTGCTCCATGCACAGCCACCCACCACCACCCTCAAGCCCATTTCCCCTGTGACCTCTGCATGCCTGTGGATCCTGTGATCCCTTGACTCCAGAGCAGGCTCCTTCCTATGGCTTCTCATGTGATTCATGAGATGACTTGTGCCTGCGTCTCCAGCCTCACATCTCACAACCACTGGCCTTCCTCCTTGTACCACCCTGTCTTAACCTGATCTGTTGCAGGAAGGGGGACCCCTTCCAGGCCCTGAGAGTGACCTTTTGTCTGACACTTGGAGATGAATTTTCCGAGGAGACACACATGCAGACAAAGTAAGAGACTTTATTGGGAAGGGACACCTGGGTGGAGAGCAGCAGGTAAGGGAGCCCAGGAGAACTACTCTGCCATGTGGCATTTAGTCTCGGGTTTTATGTTGATGGGATTAGTTTCTGGGTTCTCTTTTGTCAGTTACTCTGACCCAAGGTCTTTCCTCGAAAGAGGCAATGGCAACCCACTCCAGTACTCTTGCCTGGCAAATCCCATGGACAGAGGAGCCTGGTAGGCTGCAGTCCATGGGGTCGCTAGGAATCGGACATGACTGAGCGACTTCACTTTCACTTTTCACTTTCATGCATTGGAGAAGGAAATGGCAACCCACTCCAGTGGCCTTGCCTGGAGAATCCCAGGGACGGGGGAGCCTGGTGGGCTGCTGTCTATGGGGTCGCACAGAGTCGGACACGACTTAAGTGACTTAGCAGCAGCAGCAGCAGCAGCAGCAGGGTCTTTCCTGGTGCTGAACACGTTGCTCAGCCAAGATGGATGCCAGCAAGAAGGATTCTGGGAGGTGGTAGGACACGTGGCTTCTCCTTTTGACCTTTCCTGAATTTTTCTGGTTGGTGGTGGCTTATTAGTTCCGTGTTCCTGACTGGAACATCCTGTCATAAAATAACTCACACATGTGGTTACTATGGTTGCCTCGCCAGGGTGGCGGTTTCAGTCGGTGTGGTTCCCCTGATACATCCAAGTCAGTTATCCTGTGGCATCTTGCCCTCCTGCACCTTTACATTCCTTATTTGCCTTCTCACATTCAATTACAGCTCAATTATACCCTCCTCCTAGAAGTCTCTGTTTTCCCCAACCTGTCTCTCTCCTCCCCACCTCCCTTCACCTGGCTAGATCCAACTCCTCCTTCCCTCTCAGCCGAGACACCAGATTCTCTTCCCAAGCCTGCATCGGGAGCTCTCCCTGCACACCCCGAAGGCGTCATTTACTTCCTATGCTGTCACTCTCCACTGTACACCACTATACACTGCATAATTGTCTGAGTCTTTCCCGTTTGAATCTTCCATGAGAGTAGGACCTCCAGAAGGGCAGGGCTGCGTTCTGTTTACTGTTTGTGCTCAGCACCCAAAGACTGTCCGGCTCATGATAAGCCCTCCTTGAGTAGTTGAGCGACGTATAAAAATGCTGCTGCTACTACAATGAATAACAACCAGTGTTTATCGAGCACTTTCTCCTGTGCCGGAAACTATGCAAAGTGCCTTATGTGCAGCTCCTAATTTATATTAGTTCTTGTATGAATTGGACGAGGCGAGAAACAAGAGATTCTAATCCTGGCTTTGTCTCCAGCTGCCTATGTGACTTTCAACAATCCCCATGGTTTCCTCATCTTCAGAATGAAGGCGAGAGAAGGGGGCAGGCAGGCTTCATTTTTCAGTTCTTTTTCCTAGGCAAAAAGGGAATCAAGAGTCAGGCTACGCGGGCCTGGGGGAATCAACACTCAGGATTCAGAGAACTGGCAGACACAGAGGGTCAACTTTCTAGTGCGGGAGCAGGAGAGGGATCTGGCCACGAGGCTGGGAAGGGCGGCGGGTTGCTATGCCATGCTGCGGTAGAGCTTCCACATAGAGAAGCCCGCTGCTAGCTGAGTCATTAACGCTGGTCCCCTCGCCATCACCTCGGGCATTGTCTGATTTAAGTGTAATAGCTTGTTTGGTGGATTTCGCCTTCTATAGAAATCCCCCCAAGAGTGAAGTGCGCATTCAGCCGGGAGAGCACAGGCCTTTGTGCGCTGATGGCCGGGCCTCGACTCAATGTGTTTGGAGTTGGTTATCAAAGGGGAGGATAAATTAGAGCGCAGGGCTGAGAAGAGAGGAAGAGGNTATTTTAAAGAATTGTCTGAAACCAACCCCTCGGGCTTCCCTGGTGGTTCAGCTGGTAAAGAATCCACCTATAGTACAAGAGACCTGGGTTTGATCCCTGGGTTGGGGAGGTTCCCCTGGAGAAGGGAACGGCTACCCACTCCAGTATTCTGGCCTGAAGAATTCCATGAACTTTTTAGTCCATGGGGTTTCAGAGTCGGACACGACTGAGTGACTTTCACTGTGATGTCTTACCCCAGAAACACACACCTATTCTCACACATACACAAGTTTAGCTGCCATTTCCGGGGGTTACACCCTCTGAATTGATGTATACCCCCCACCCTGGCTGCACATTTGAATCCTCTGGGTGCTTTTATAAAATTCTGAGGCCCAGGCCTTACACATAGAGACTCTGATTTACATGGTCCAGGTGGGATCTGGGCATGTTTTTTCTATAACATGTTAGGAGTTTCTAATGCAGTCAGGATTGAGAATCATTGCCCTAGGGCCTCTTAGACTGTCCTCCTCCCTCTGATTAAGAGCCCCAGCTGTGGACAGTCGGAGTCTGTACAGAGAGACACGTCGGAAGGCACATGCTGGGGTGCTTGTAGGGATGGGTTAGATGCCATGAACGGATTTATTATTTTGCCCACTGCGTTTAAAATCCTTTCCTTCTTTCCTCACCCCTTGAGGGGTGCTTCCTTGGTGTTCATTTAAAATAATTTTAGCACACCGCAGTGGGAAGGGAGCCTGGTTGCCTTGATGTGCTTCTGTCATTTCAAGGAGCTCAATAAAAATTTCGTTTCGGTGTTCATTCAAGGCAGCTTCCACATAGAGGTCTTATGTTGCAAACCAGAGTTCTCTTTTCATCTGGTCACCCCTGGGGGAAATTGTGTATTTGAAATTCAAACAATATTTGGGCAAAAAGCAGTTCTCATTATTTGTGGTGGAGAAGGCCAATGAGAGGAAAGCACGGGGAAATGATTGAGTGACATTTCTATTTGCTGGTTTGACTTTTCCGCCAGGGGCCGCCGTGCTTTGGGCCGCCGGAGAACCTCAGCTTCCTGGTATGGACTGGAAATACCAGACCCCTGGAAAAAAGAATTTGGAGGAGAGAAAGTGTGAGTGGGCTGGAAATGGATTTGAGGAGTCAATGTGACCTCATGCTGATGTCTTGATGAAATAGGGAGAGAATTTTGTGTTTTACACAAATTCTCTTTAGAAAGAGATTGTTGAAGAGAGCTCAGAGATCATCTGGATCTATCTCCTTTGGTAGGTGGGTCCCCTTTCTAACATTTAAATTGACCCTGGTCAAGCATTTAGATGAATTCATACCTTTATTCATTCATTGATGGAGCACCAGCGATGTTGGGCACTTGGCAAGTAGTGCAGGAGAATGCAGAGACCGATGGGTTATGCTTGCCCTTAGATAACTTACAGTTTCCTGAGAATCTGAACAGCTGAAATGCCAGGGAGACATGATGAAAGCTGTGAGGGCAAGAAGCTGGGAGGTAGGGGGTGGATGTTAACCTTTACTGAGGGTCCACTAGGAGCCAGACACTCTCCCTAAATCACTTCCTTTAGCCATTGCAACTCTGGAAAATAAAGTACTCTTATCATCACTCCCATTGTATAGACAAGGAAACTGACACTCAGAGAGGTGAATTTGCTTTCTTAAGGTGATGGAACCATTAAGGAGATTAAGTATTTTAGCCTGGTAGGTCCCAGGCCAATCCTCTTGCCATTGTAACAATCTAAGAAGAGTTCAAAAAGGGCAAAGCCTGACTTTTGGCTAGGCTGGAGGATGAGAAGGGAGGGATTTGGGCAAGCAGAAATGGAGTGATAGAAGGTACACTGGGAACAGGTTTCCCAGGCTCAATAGCACCTGGGGAAGAAGATGCAGCAGCTTGGGCTGGAATGTAGGGGTTGAGAATGAGAGTAGGAAGGTAGGTTAGGACAGGGTTTTGAAGGCGTAGAAGCTAAGGAGATGGATTTGGGGTGGGTACTCTTGCCTGGAAACTCCCATGGATGGAGGAGCCTGGTAGGCTGCAATCCATGGGGTCGCTAAGAGTTGGACACGACTGAGCGACTTCCCTTTCACTTTTCACTTTCATGCATTGGAGAAGGAAATGGCAACCCACTCCAGTGTTCTTGCCTGGAAACTCCCATGGACGGAGGAGCCTGGTGGGCTGCAGTCCACGGGGTCGCTGAGAGTTGGACACAACTGAGTGACTTGACTTTCACTTTTCACTTTCATGCATTGGAGAAGGAAATGGCAACCCACTCCAGTGTTCTTGCCTGGAGAATCCCAGGGACGGGGGAGCCTGGTGGGCTGCTGTCTGTGGGGTTGCACAGAGTCGGACACGACTGACGCGACTCAGCAGCAGCAGCAGCAGAGAGTGAGAAAACCCTGAAAGTTTGCTGAGTAAAAAGAGAGTGTAATGTGACCATTGCTACTTTTAGGAGAAAGAATGGAGATTTTGGTTCCTGGCTGTATTGTTGCTTAGCTAACTATGCACCTTTGGGCAGGTTATTTAATCTCTCCGTGCCTCAGTTCCTTCATCTGTAAAATGAGAATATAAACAGTACTTACCTCCATGAAGTTGTTGTAAGGATCAAATAAATCATGTCTGTGGAGTGCTTAGAATAATGCCTGGCACGTGGTCAGCTCTTTGTAAATGTTGAACGTATAATAACTTCACCTTTTGTGAATTTAATTCTAATAATGGTATAAGTAGAAGAGGGTGAAGTAGGGGAGAGCTAGAAGTCCCAGAGGCGAGCAGGGGGGCCTTTGTGACAGTCTGGGCAAGATGGCCTAAGGGCTTCTCCTTGACTGGTACCCATGGAATGTAGGGAAACATGGGGCAGGGGAATCAGTGTTACTCAGCTTCTGATTGACTGTAGGGGTGCATCAGGAGTCTCTCAGCTCGGAGAATGGCAGTGTCAGTCCTAGAACTCAGGGCACTGGGAGAAGCTGCAGGTGAGCAGAGGAAGACGCGAATGTTGATTTAAGCCTGTGTAAACCCAGAGTGGAAAGCAACCCCAGAGCCAGTAGAGGAGCTGGAGTGGGGGGTGGGTAGCCTAGCCCTGCCCCTGCCTTATTTTACATGGCTGCTCTGCCTCTTTGCTCCCCACCTGGGTCCTAGGAAGCTCTGCCCTCATGTCACTCTTGATTCTGGTGTTCCCGTCTCTTCTGGGCCCTTCCCTAGCCCCCGACATGAACCTCTCCAGCTACTTCTCCAAATGGTCAGGCATGGTGATTCCAAGATCACCTGCTAGGCAGACCACGTTTCCTGCTGCTGCCTTGGGAACTGTGAGGGCTGTGTGGGCAGAATGCCTGGGCTGTGCAGACCAGGAAGGAGAGGGAAGGATTTGGGGGATGGTGGTAAGTAGCAGCAGCAAATAAGTGCTCAACCCCAGGAGGAGGACATTGATGAGTGACCAGCTCTGGGGGCTTTTGAGGGCTTCCTGCTGCTGCAAGAACCCCTTGATGATGGGAACCCAGTGCCCTTCTGAATCTCCCACGCCCATCTTGCTGCTGGGAGGGGTGTGGGTACCAGCTCAACACCTGGAAAGGATGCTGAAGGAAGCTGGACCCCTCACCCTTGAGCCTCCCATCCTCCATTCAGTCCCATCCTGCCTGTGGGCACAGGAATTCAGACAAAAGGAGGCTTGCAGACAGAAGGGGGGAGTCTTATAACAAAATTACCAGCCTGCTGTCAGCCAGGCGCTCCGCCTCGCAGAACAGACTCCAGACAGGCTGCAGCATATCAGGCCTGGGCCTGCCTGGGCCTGGCAGGGGGTCCTGTGGGCAGACAGAGTCAATTACCCAGAAAGGTTCCACTTAACTTCCCCTGCTGTTTGGACACCCTGCCCCGGCCTCTGTGGCCTCACTGGCCTCGGCCAAAAGCCCCATTGGCCTGCACTGGAGCCGGCTGCCTGCCAGCGTTGTCCTCTGACGTGTCTGGGGACCACCCTTCCAGGAGCCCAGGCTCCTGCCCTCTTTGGTCCTAGGGCTGCCTACTCTGGCCCTGGGCCAGTGGATTTCCCTTTGTCCCCCTGCAGACCCCGCAGGAGCCTCAGGTGGGAGGGGCACCGAGGAGCTGCCTCCTCTCCTGTCCCTCTGCCGAGGCTCAGCACCCTACCTGGCCTCCCCCCCAGTAACCTGTCCGAGTTCAGTGGGTGGTGACCAGCTGCCTTCTGGAGTCGGATTGACATGGGTTTGCGGCTGGGATCAGTACCCGCTGCTGTGGGACCTGGCACGTTGATTTAACTTCTTTAAACTACAGGTCCACCATCCGTGAAATGAAAATAGTAATAATAATCTGTATCTCGTAGGATTACTATGAGGATCAAAGAAGACAGTGGGTGTCAAGTGCCTGAGATGCCGGCCCAGGATAAATGCTCACTGATTTTCTTTCCTCCCCCACCCCCGCCTCTTCGTCCTCCTCTCCCATTTCCCTTCCTCCTCCTCCCCCTCTTATTCCTGCTTTTCACTGAAGAGTCTCACTTAAAAGAAAGTTTGTTATTTTGGTTCCTCCTTTCTGCTACAGAATCCCAAAGTGGGAGAAAAAAAAATCCAGCTTTTAGTCCAGGCTTAGCTATCAATTTTCATCATATAGAATCAAATCTATAACACCAAAGCACATCATGAAATTAGAGTATGTTTTTTTCCCAATGCCATGTAACCAAGGTCAAGGACTTTGGGTTAAATCCTAACCATCCCTGGCTTCTGCCTGAAGTTTTGTATTTCACAGACATTTCCTCTCTGTGCAACCCCTCGACCAACCCAATCATCTTCCACATGTTTAACATTAGTTAGAAATGCCCACTGGAGAAGGCAATGGCAACCCACTCCAGTGTTCTTGCCTGGAGAACCCCAGGGACAGAGGAGCCTGTTGGGCTGCTGTCTGTGGGGTCGCACAGAGTCGGACATGACTGATGCGACTTAGCAGCAGCAGCAGAAATGCCCACATGATGTGATTTAGAGCTCCTGCAGGTATGGGCTTCAGCTTCCAACATGTGCCCAATGGATGGAAGGCAGGACACTGCCATTTGGTCATTAAGTCATTCAACAAATATTCACAGACAGCCTACTATGTGCCCGGGAACTGAGGTCAAAGAGACAAGGTAAAAGCAAATAGCCACTTCAGCCCTTCAACAAGTGTGCAGACTGCTGGGGAGATGGGTGAGCAAACAGATAATTAGAATCAAATGTGCTGGATGCTAAGGCAGGAGTAGGGCAATGTGATGGAAGCTGGACCCCTCACCCCTGAGCCCCCCACCCTCCATTCAGTCCCATCCTGCTGAGAGGTTGGGAGTCCCAAACCTTTGGAGAGGTTTCCGGGAGGAAATGGGAGCTCCTTTCTGCAGCACAGCTAGGACTGACATGCAAACGTGGACGCCTATTCTGGTCCCTCCAGCTCTCAGGAGGAGAGCGCTGTTTCAGGATGAAAGTGACCGCCTCCTGTGGGCTCCACTCCAGCTGCCAGCCATCTTTCTCGAGTTGGACTCTTGTGGTGCAACCCACTCACAAGGCCCTCTGTCTTGAGGGGCCGCGGCTGGGACATCTGAGGTCCAGCACCCCCCATCCATCCCCTCTGCCACACAGGTGGGTGGGTGAGGTGGGCCTGGCGGATTCTGTGAGCAGTGACTACACCCTGGCACTGCCCTAATTGTGCTAGACAGGACTGTTTAAATACCACCAGACAGAATATTACTCAAATTAAAAATGAGGCCTTAAATGTCATTATTTGTGTCATTATTAATAGCCCCTAATTGTGTTCTCTAATCATCATGAAATTATGTTAGTATTAATATTCACGTCAAAGCTGCCTAGGGAACTCGGAAGATTTAAAAAAAAATTATACCATATGTCAGTTCCCATGAATGTGAAGCAGAGGCTGGTTTTAGTCCTTTAGTTCTGACTGGAGTGGAGATGGTGGTCTCCACGGCCAGGGACAGGGGTAACCCCCAACTGTAAGGGCCTCCTTAATTTCCACCCCTTGAGTCACTGAATCCTGGACTCCTCTGCCTGGCAAGACCCTTAGAGGCGTGAGTAGGACCTGTCCTCACGGAATACTCTGCGGGTCTCCTGCGAGCTGCCCTCGTTGGTGAGGGGATTGGAGTCGGCTCACACTGGAAAGTGTTTGGTGCTCTGGGACTTGACACCTCTTGTCTCCTGCAGCCTCGAGACCCGCCTGTGTCTAGACACCATAATAAGAAACACGAGGCGGGCCGCCTGTCTTCACTTTCCATCTACTTGGAGACGCCACCTCCATGCGTTTGGGATTCCGCCCAACTGCCCTTCCTGGCTCAGGCAAGTGACGCAAAAAAAAAAAAAAAACCAGAAAAGACAAAGTTGGAGGCTCCCAGAGAAATGTGTTGTGTAACGTAACACACAAAGAACTTTTGGAAAATATATTTAGAGATTCGGAATTTAAAAGTACCTATGGGGTGTCCATACAATCTGGAAACAGGTGAATTTAGGTCTTCAGGGATATCTTTGTCTTGGAAGGAAGCTGTGTTTCTACAGTTTTTGAACTGCCCTGGATTTTGCCCCGTGGTGGTGGCGCCACTGGTAAAGAACCTGCCAGCCAACGCAGGAGACGAAGAGACGCAGGTTCGATCCTTGGGTCGAGAAGATCCCCTGGAGGATGGCAACCTCCACTCCAGTATTCTTGCCTGGAGTATCCCATGGACATAGGAGCCTGATGGGTTACAGACAACAGGGTCACACAGAGTCGGACACGACTGAAGTGACTGAGCACACACACAAACAACCTTGCTGGGGCTTCTTTGGGGGGAAGCATGAACCCTCCCAGGATGAGGATGGGCTCCCTCGGGATGCATCCTTTATCAGAGGCATCGGGAGTGAGAGCCTCTGTGGCTGATGAGCTGAGGGTGCTGCTCACGTCACCTGGAACTTGATTCTGCCTCCCGCTCAGACTGACATCAGCTGTAAGAGGTGGGGTGGTTGACAAGGTAGGCGCTATTGCCAATTAAGAGATTCCCTCCCTCTGGGGATGTGTGGGGCGAGTGCCCTGGGACCCCCAGAGGCATCAGCCTCCTGCTGACATCACTCACTGACTCCTCTTCATCGTTTCTACAACATTCCTTTAGGCTGCCTGCTCACTGCCTCAGTCACCCGCTAATGGAGTCCACGTGACCGCGATGTGTCAGACAAATCTGGGGCAGCCGCCTCACTCTCTTCCCAGAGCCCTTGGAATTCTCTGGAACCGAGAATATTCAAATGCCTTTCTTGGAGAAACAGCAGGCTTCCAACCGCACACCCCCCCTCCAAATATTATGACTTGAGTTAAATATAACCCAGAGCATGAAAATAACGGCACAATACGGGGATCGGAGAAGCTGTGGAGTGAGCATCTCACAGTCACACTATCTGTCACCCTGGGGGTGGCGGGGCATCCGCAGACCCCATGGCCACTCAGGCAGAAGGCCCACAACACCATGCAGGGCTCTGGTCGCTCCTGGGCCGGTAAGTAGCTACGTTGGCCTGGGTGGGCTTCACACTGCTGGTTTCCGCACACATTCTCCTTTTTCCTAATCAGATGTGGTGGGACTTCAAGGGTTGGGGAGCATCTATCTTAACTGATGTGTGGAAAGGGAGACTTGCCTGCCTTTTCAGACGTGAAGGGAGGATCAAAGTAGGAGGGGGATCCTCAGGCGGCGGCAGTTGTGGCTGGCATGCTGATGTGGATATCCAAGGGGACACGCATGCGCCCCTACTCACTGGCACGTGCATGCTCAGTCGTGTCCGACTCTGAGACCCCATAGATGGTACCCCACCAGGCCCCTCCATCCATGGGATTTTCCAGGCAGGAATACTGGAGTGAGATGCCGTTTCCTTCTCCAGGGAATCTTCCCAGGCCAGGGATCAAACCCATGTCTCCTGCATTGCAGGTGGATCCTTTATCATTCGGCCACCTGGGAAGTCACTGGACTACCTTTTACAGTAATCGAGAAGGAGAAGCTTGATCTGCGGAGGGGAGGGAGGGTTAGATGCACATTTGGGCCCATGAGCCAGGTTCTCCAGACTCCCTCATTAACCTCATGCATGAGTGTATGGTGAAAATTCAGTGGATAGTAGATAAGCCAAATGTCTTCCAGAAGTCAGACTCTCTGAATTCCAGACCCAATGATTACCATAGTGGTTGGGCTGGGGCTGGATTCAAACCAGTGAACCTAGAGCAGAATAGTTGAATAGGCCTTCTCTCAGAGCCCTTCTGCCACCGAGTTACCCAGCAACCTCCATGAGGCTGCCCCTCTCTTGTCTGCTTTGGGTCAAACAGCAAATAGGTCAGACCAAAAAAGCAGATACATGGGCATCTTTGCATTACAATGCTTTATACGTGTAGGAGAACTTACAGTGTTTCTAACGTGCTTCTACTTAAACTGCCTTTGGGATTTGCTGATTTGGGGGAGGGCCTGGGAGAATGAGGAGGAGCAGAAGGTGGCGTTCTTTGATTCCTATAAGGTAAGTAGGACAGCTAATTACCACCCCCTCCACACACACACTTTACAGATGAGAAAACTGAGCCTCAGTGCAGGTATTGGCCAAAGGCTACATGGCTTACAAGTGATGGTGGGGTTGACTCCAAGTCTTCTGGTTGTCAGGGCTACAAAAGAATAGGCCCCTCCCCTCAAATACACCGCTCTCTGACCCCCGCTCTCTCAGGCAGCTTGGAAATTGTGAGAAAAATCAAGGGACTAGCTAGACCATGAATGCTATAAAGACAGCAGCAACAATATTATTAAATTCTCTGCCCTTCCCCAAATCTTTTCTTTCTTTCAGCTCTATCTAGTGTGTGTGAGATGGGGTCCAGAGAGATGCGTGGGAAGGTGTGAAAGGAAGGCAGTGAGAAGAATTCTACCCTCTCAGAGTCTTTGCTTCTTCTCTGTGGTCCTTCCTCAAAGATGAGTCAGCAGAATGAGCCCCAAGTCCTCCCGGATCTGAAAACAAAACCACAGAACGCCTCCTTCTCATTCTCCCAGACCCTCCCCAAATTAGCATATCCCAAGACGCCTCCTTTGAGAGTGGGTTGAGGAAGGCGGTTCCAGCTTCACTTGGTGCTTCATGTGAGGGTCTTAGGAAGATATAAGAGCCATACTGACACCTACTCTGGACTCCCACCCTAGCTGCCTACCTGCTTCTGCTCGAAGAAAAGAGGCGTAAAGCCTTGTTGGCGGGACTCTCAATTCTGCACCCTCTTCCGTCTTGAGAGCCACTGTCCAGCTTTCCACTTCTATGCCTCCTGATCCTTCTTCCACCCCCACCTTCCGCTCTACAAAGCCCCTGCTAGAAGTTGACAAAGCTGACTGGCTGCTTAATGTGCTACAGGTGTTGTTGCTAGGCAACCACCCCACTCTGCGGCTCCGGCTCTGTCAGCCCTGCTCAAACCCCGGTAGCACTTAACCCTATAACTGCTTGCCACCGACGCTAATTACCCAGGCCCACCGAACTGCACCTTTATACCCCGTGATCAAGGAGTGGAAGGACTGATCTCAGCACCTTAGGCCTTCAACCAACACGGCTCACCAGGTCGGGCTGCCCCAAACATGCTGTGGAGGTCTTTTGTCTATAAGCATCCATTCCTCCTTTCTGGTCACGTGCAGTGGATGGTGCGTGCAGTGTTGGCCATCTCTCTTCATTCATTGGCTTCGTTCATTCATGGGCTTCTCCCAAAGTTGGCCAAACACCTTGACTGCCCTCGGTCTTCAGGAAAGAGATGGCAGACTTGTTTCTGCACTTTAAGCTATGTTCGGGTTGACATTTTTGACCCTGAACCTCACAGTGATGAATGACATTCATTCTTTGATGTCTGTACCCAGTTGAACTGGGGATGATGAAAAATTTTGAACATTCTTCCAACTCTTGGNCTTGACTGCCCTCGGTCTTCAGGAAAGAGATGGCAGACTTGTTTCTGCACTTTAAGCTATGTTCGGGTTGACATTTTTGACCCTGAACCTCACAGTGATGAATGACATTCATTCTTTGATGTCTGTACCCAGTTGAACTGGGGATGATGAAAAATTTTGAACATTCTTCCAACTCTTGGGTGTTGCATTCCTGTTCTTGGCCTTTGCCTCCTCAAATGGACTAACTCACAGTCCTTTAGGTTGATCAGGAGTTACAGGAAGCTTTAAACATGCGTAGATGGATGCTTATGTTAGCACATTAACCAAACTCCAGAACTAATCTGTTCCTGAGTTGGCCTGCCCCATTGCCACGTGATCATACTGCTGGACTCATCAACTGTCGGTGAACGCATGAGCACACCATGTTTCTACGTCTCTTTCCTAAAGCACAGAATGGAGTTGACAGTGATGAAGAGACCACTAACTACCAAAGCAAATTCTCCCTTCCTTCCAAGGAAATTCTAGTAAAGTTCTAGCAAATTCTCCCTCCCTTTCTTTTTTTCTCATGAGACTAAACTTGGCCTATGAGCCAGATTATAGGAGATTCCCACATGGGGTCGAATCTCCTTTCTGCTGATTGTGAAGGGCAGGTCTAGGCTTGCTGGGTCATGACAGTGGAGATTCTCATCCACTCCTGAAAGCCAACTCCTCCCAGGCGGTCTGGGCACCACCCCACGATGCCAGAACCCTGGAAGGGGTTTCCAGGGGTTACTTCTGCTCTCTGTTCTAGGTGGGAAAAGCCCTTAACCCTTCCCCTCCTGGCAGTTATGTAATTATTCACAGGTGCAGGAGCTCGAGACTTGCTGCCATTGATCATTTACATTCATTGTGTATTTCAGAGCAAGCACTTCAACCCCAGGGCTCCCCTGCAGATTGAGTGTCCTGCTCCCTGAGGATGGAAGGCGTCAGGTGCTGGGCCAGTGCTTCTGTGCACATTCTCATCTAACCTTCATCACAGCTCCAGCATATGGACAGAACTATTTCTATCCTATGTGCGAAAAGCTGAGGTTCAGAGAGGTGGAATAACTTTCTCAAGTTTGCACAATTAGTAAGTGGTCCAGCTGGCATTCTAAGCTATTCTGTATCCTGGGAGATTTGAAAACCACGGCTCCAAGAGGTTCGGCGACTTGCCTGAGATCCCACTGCCAGTTGTGGGGTTGGAATTCTCATTGATCTTTCTCTTAAGTCCTTTCCATGCTTGGTCCTCTGCATCACACTGGTTTTTTGGAGTCATTCCTCCAGTTTCTGTGTTGATGGTGCCTCCACAATGGTGAGAAATCTGTGTCCAATATGGAGAAGGAGTGGGTTCTAGGGAACGGAAAAGACAGCATCCTGAACAGGCAGTACTTTGAAATGAGAGTCCCTGTGTATCTATTTTTTGTTTCTTTGAAAGGACAATATTGGCGAGAGAGAGAGAAGGAGGAGGAGGATGGAGGGAGGGAGGAAGAGAGAGAGAGAAGATAGAAAGACTTACACACAGAGACAAAGACAGAGGGAGATGGATAAAGAGAGAGAGAGACATGGAGACAAAGAGAAAAGTGCGCGAGTGCGTGCGCGCGCGTGCACACACACACACGTAGCCATCTTGTTCCTTCAGCCCCACGGCCCTCAGCTTCCCTCCCTCATCCCGAGACAGTGATGGCTTGGCTTCGGGTTAAGCCACTTGTTGCCAGCTGGTGGCATGAAGAGATGGGAATACTAGTCCGGTCACAGGTGACAGGATTTGGAACATCGTCGTGGCCCTGGCTCCTTCCCAGTAGACCCAGTGGGTCATGGAAATGGGATTCCTCAGTTGGAGAATTGAATAGGGGTGAAAAGAGATGGCAGATGGTGGGTCCTAGTGGGGAGGGGAGGGGTGAAGGGCTCGCCCCATGAGTTTAACACTTTCATGCAAGTGGTTTCTCCATAAAGTATTAATAATGTTCCTATAATTGATACTTCAGGGCAATAACCTCTGACAAAATGGCCCTGATTAGCAGATAATTGAGTGTGTTGGATTGTGTCCTGAGAGAACTGAACACCAGGCAGGGCCCATTAGCCCATCATAATGACCCCTTTTGTCAGGTATTAGTGTCATTAAGAGCCTGCTCTCTGAAATCAGTCCCTTTATTTAACTCTTTTCCCTAATTATATGGATCATTTTACAAATCAAAGCAAATGTTTGCATACAGCCCCATCACGCAGTGGAGTGAGGAGCTCGAGGAGCAGGCTGGAGAGTTCTAAGTGGAGAGTCCTTGGTAAGGGAGGCACTTGTGGTCTCAGAGATGGGTCCCTGGGAAAGCGCTGAGCAAGAACGTGGTGCGCCCAGGTACCTGCCAGGGGGAGCATCTTGATGCAGATACCTCGTCACCAGAGCCCAAAGGCCATGCACAGGTCACCACCTGTGCCCCTGAACTCATCTCGGCAAAACATCTGGCCTCCTGGTCTCAGAGCAGTTGGATCCGAGACATGGAGGATGCCAGCATGGAGCAGGTCGGCACCTGAGCCCAGTGACAGAGCCCCAGAGGACACAGAACGCCTGAGCTTATCATCTGGGTTTTGCCCAGAGCTGAGGCACATTTCTGTCAGGACACAGGGGCCTTTGGGAGTGGCTGCAGAGGCTAAGTAGGGCCCAAATCCCCCAGATCCGGGAAAAGGTAACCACCGTGGCCACACATCCGTACTTGGGGCTGGCAGCTAGATAAGCAGCCAGGGCTGCTGGGACTCCAGGGGGCTTGGTGCCTGATCAGCCCCCAGGCCACACACACACAGAAGTTGACACAACAGGCAGCTCAAGGGACAAAAGGCCGCTTCTGTCCTGTTCTCCCAGGCACCTTCTCACTCATTAAAAAGTAGAGACAGTTTCCCATTTCTTCGAATCCACTCGCTGCCTGACACCTTTTCCACCCTCCTGGCTCCATACAAAGCCTTTTATCCCAGGGCAGGTTCAGTGTGGGTGAATCAGAAAGAGGCCTCAGTCTCTAGAATGAATTGCTTAGAGATGAGGGACTGATAGCTTGTTGGCAGCTACGAAGGGTATATTTTTATAGATACCAAAGATGAAGCTGAAAGGATATCATCTATTACAGGAAAGGCCCAGAGGTTGCTGAGCTGGGGATAATTTATTTATTTGGCAAAGTGATGAGTGAATTTCCCAAGAAGAGTTAGGACCTGCGCTGGGTCCTGGGGTGGAGTGGCTGGACCGTACCTCCTGTTCCTGCCCCATTTCTGCAAAGGGAATAAGGCCTCTTGACTCTGCTTTCTCTTGTTTGAATCACAGAGGAGCTGTGCTCCCATGATTTGCGTTGGGCCTGGTGAATTTCCCAGCATTGGCCTTGGGTGGAGAGCTGCCAGCCGTGCAGAGAAACTGCCAGGGTTTCTGCCGAGGAAGCAGAATTTTGGTGGTAGAGTGTGACATTCTCTTCTCAAAAATAATACCTTTCATTTAAGGTAGGAGAGGAGGTTTGACATCCCGTGAAAATATGATTTTCGGCCCTGTTCTGCTTGGGACAGACTTTTTCTGCAGGGCGTAGTTGCTGAAGCAGGGAAGCCTCAAAGCTGCAGGTAGGAGCAATGGTCAGGGGAGCTGTGCCCTGGAGGGTTCCTCTCAGGGTGGGGCCGAACAGGTGGGAAACTTCCTTTCTGGCTGCAGCTCCCTCAGGGATCCAGTTCTGTTTATTTGCCAAGGAATGCTGCTCCCAGGGAAAGAAGTGTGCACCTCATCTATTGGAATATGAATAGAGTAATATTATGTATGTTTGGGGCTTCCCAAGTGGCCCTAGTAGTAGAGAACCCGCCTGCCAATACAGGAGACGAAGGAATATGGGTTCCATCCCTGAGTTGGGAAGATCCCCTGGAGGAGGGTATGACAACCCATTCCAGTATTCTTGCCTGGAAAATCCCATGACAGAGGAGCTTGGTGGGCTACAGTCTGTGGGGTCACAGAGTCAGACATGACTGAAGCGACCTAACATACACACGTATGTTTAGACACATAAATTAGCAAGCATTTTATGTTATGGTAATTTATAATCAGTAACCTAGAATTCTGTTTGTTCAGTCAATAGACATTCCTTTTAAAATATTTGTTTGTATTTATTTATTATTTGGCTGTGCTAGGTCTTGGTTGCAGCACATGGGATCTTAGACCTTTGTTGTGGCATGAGCGATCTTTAGTTGGAGCATGCAGGACCTTTTTAGTTGGGGCATGTGGATTCTAGTTCCCTGACCAGAGATCGAACCTGGATCCCCTGCACTGGGAGCACAGAGTCTTAGCCACCGGACCACCAGTATTGCCAAGGGCCTGAAGTGAGCACTGCATATATGCTGATGAATGGGGCCTGGAATCTACTTCCAAGTAGCTCAGCCTCCTGCATTTGTGGTGGTAGTGAAGTGGGGGGTACACAGACACTAAATCAATCTAGTGTACTGATGCTGTAATAGACACGTGGGCTGGGTGTTGTAGGAATACACAGGGGAAATAACTAACTACCTCTGGCTGGGAGAGACAGAGAAGGCTTTCCTGAAGATGTAATACTTAAGCTGAGATTTGAGAGTTTGTTAGATAAAGGAATGAAATAAAATGCCATCACAACAAAGAACAGCTACAATTTATTAGGGATTCTGGTGTAATAATCATAATACCCAATCTTATCGAGCAATTACTATATGCCAAAACGCTTTGCATAATTTATCTCATTTGATCCTCACTGCACCCTCTAAGATAGGTATTATTGATACCCTCTCTTTACAATTAAAGAAAGAGAGGTTTCAAGGGAATTTACAGAGATTAAATACTCTGTTGGGGTCACATAAGTCTGAAGTGTTGGAAATCAAAATTGTAACCCAGACTGCTGAAGTCAGAGCATAAGCTTTTTTTTTTTTTTAATTCACTGTCCTGACTTCTTAGGCAGTGTACAAATGTTAATACATTTAATCCTCACATGACCCAGAGAAGCAGGCATCTTTCTCCTCATTTTCAGGTGAGAAAATTGAAAGTGGGAGCTGATGACCCACAGTAGGAAGAGTTAAAAGAGGCAGAGGATATTAGAGAAATCTTCAGAGATAACTTACGTGATTTTCTGTAGATCCTCATTCCTGAAACCCTGGCTCTTCAGAACAATGGCTCAAAGTCTCGAATTTTTTGTGGTTAAAATGTAGACAGGACCCTACTCTGTGCTCTGTGGTGACCTAAATGGGAAGGAAATTTTAAAAAGGGAGTCCCATGTATACATATAGCTGATTTACTTTGCTATACAGTAGAAACTAACCCAACATTGTAAAGCAACTATAGTCCAATAAAAATTTTTTTTTTAAATGTTGAGTTTGGAATAAGAGGTAGAGGGAAGTGAGATTGATGGTAGGCAGAATGATGGTTCTCCAAAGGTATCATTGTCCTAGTCCCTAAAACCTGTGCATAAACTGGATTATGTGGCAAAGGAGTTGCAGATGGNCTATAGTCCAATAAAAAAAAATTTTTTTAAATGTTGAGTTTGGAATAAGAGGTAGAGGGAAGTGAGATTGATGGTAGGCAGAATGATGGTTCTCCAAAGGTATCATTGTCCTAGTCCCTAAAACCTGTGGATAAACTGGATTATGTGGCAAAGGAGTTGCAGATGGAGTTAAGGTTGCTAATCAGTTGACCTTGGGGTGGGAGATTATCCTGGCTTGTTTAGCTGGACTGAGTGAAATCACAAGGGTACCTATAAGTAGAAAGAGGAGACAGAGAAAGAGAAGCAGAGAGAAGACAGTATGAGAAGGACTCGACCATCAGGCTTTGACATGACCACATCGTCACATCATCCCGGCTTTGATGGAAGAATGGGGCTTGACACGAAATGTGTGAGTAGCCTCTAACAGCTGGAAAAAGCAAGGAGATAGAGTCTTCCCTTGGTCTCCAGAAGGGAATGTGGCCCTGCCAACATCTTGATTTTAGCCCAGTAAGATCCATTTTGGACTTCTGAACTCTGGAAACTATGTGCTGTGCTCAGTTGTGTCCAACTCTTTACGACCCCATGGATCATAGCCTGCCAGGCTCCTCTGTCCATGAGGATTCTCCAGGCAAGAATACTGGAGTGGGTTGCCATGTCCTCCTCTGGGGGATCTTCCTGACCCAGGGATTGAACCCAAGTCTCCCTCATTGCGGGTGGATTCTTTACTGTCTGAACCACCAGGGAAGCCCAAGAATACTGGAGTAGGTAGCCTATCCCTTATGCAGGGGATCTTCTCGACCCAGAAATTGAACTGGGGTCTCGCATTGCAGACGGATTCTTTACCATCTGAACTACCAGGGAAGCCCAATGTTTCTCTATAAGACAATCAATTTGTGTTGTTTTAAGTCACTACATTTGTAGCAACTGTTTATAGGAGCAGTGGAGTTGGAAAGCAGAATGGGTCAGCTTGTGAAAGACTTTACATATTCAACTGAATTTGCTTATTAATCAATTAAAAAATTAATAAAAAGGCTGCAACCCTGCTGAGTCTGTCTGTAGCAGGTCAGCCTTAGAGATGCTACCCAAACTCCCCCATGAGCCAGGCTCAGACAGCCCATTCTAGGTGGTCAAGATTTGCAAGTTCTTCTGAGAGTTCAGAAACAAAAGATAATTGTTCCTTGGTCATAACCACATCAGATGGGAATGAAGGGATAGGGAGATGCTAAGCCAGTTTGCTACAGGCTGCATCTGCTGATCATTGATGTTATATTCTGGGGAAAGGGGTGATTTTTTCATTGGATTGTTCATTTAACGATTATCCACAGTTGACGTATGTCAGATGCTGTGTGCAGGAGATATAATGGTGAGTGGTTGTGTACTCCTCCATGGCTGTCACAGAGCTTATGGTTCTGTGGCAGTGAGATATTAAACAGAAGTCAAAGTAGATGTATATTTACCAACTGTTATACGTTGCTACAAAACAAAATAACAGTGTGATAAGATAATATAACAAGAGGACCTCAGTTACATTGGGGGTTTCATGGAAGGTCCCTTGGGAGGTGACATTTAGGCTTGGACCCATGTGTAAGAAAGACTTTGTAAAGAGTGTGAAAAGACTATTCCGAGCAATGGGAACATCATGTCGGAAGGCCTGCATCTGGTTAAGAGGGTGGCGCAGTCCGGGACCTCCAACAAGACCTGTGGGGCTGGAAAGTGGTGCGGGAGCAGAAGAGAGGCAGAGGATGCTGCTGGGGAGGTTGGCCAGGGCTAGACTGTAGGGGGTGTTGTACACAACCCTGAGCTCTATGGGCATCTTTAAGGAGAAAAATGAGTGGCATGTCCAAACGGGACTTTGTAAAGATGTTCCAGAAGATAAGGAAAAAAATAAGAAGAAGAGAAAGGAGGCTACGGGAGAAGTCTAGGCAAGAGATGACGGTGGCTTAGAGAAAAGTGATAGCATTGGTGATAACTGAGTAGATTTAACATTATCTTGAAAACAGACTCATCCAGACTCGACCACAGGTTGGATATGGGAAGCAAGCGAGGGAGCGGGAGTAATTTCTAGATTCCTGACAGAAGTGGCAACATGGATGAAATGAGACAGGTTGGAGGAGGAGAGATAGTGTGGTGGGGGAAGAGCTCCAGGGGGTTTGAGTATATTAAACTGAAGAAGCTTCAAAAATATATATTTTTATTTTTTCAGTATGTTTTTTCTTAAGAATGTATGTGTGTGTATATATATATTCAGTTCAGTTCAGTTCAGTCGCTCAGTCGTGTCTGACTCTTTGCGACCTCATGAATCGCAGGCCTCCCTATCCATCACCAACTCCCGGAGTTCACTCAGACTCATGCCCATCGAGTCAGTGATGCCATCCAGATATAACTGAATCACTTTGCTGCACAGCACAAATTAACACATTTGTAAATCAACTATATTTAAATAAAATAAATGTTAAAAACAATTTTTTCTATTGAATGAAAGATTCTTTAAATTCTGCAGGGCTTCATACACACATTATTTCATATAACCCCATAATAATCCCTTTTTAAAGACTCCTACCCCTGTTTTGCCTCTCCCCCTCCCCTTCCCCCTGGCAGTCACTAGTTTGCTCTCTATATCTGTGATTCTGCTTCTTTTTTGTTTTACTCACTAATTTGTTGTATTTGTTTTGATACCACATGTAAGTGCTACCATACAGTGTTTGTCTTTCTCTGTTTGACTTATTTCACTTCGTATAATGCCCTCCAAGTTGGTCAATATTGCTACAAGTGGCAAAATTTCACTCTTTTACTGGCTGAGTAGTATTGTACTGTGTGTGTGTATATATATATAGATATATATATACAGTATGTATACATATAAATGCAGTATGTATATATGTATATATACAGTACAGTATATATACTATATATATGTATATATATACAGTATGTGTGTGTATGTGTGTGTGTATATATATATATACACATACAGTATGTATATGGGCTTCCCTGGTGGCTCAGAGGTTAAAGTGTCTGCCTGGAATGCAGGAGACCCTGGTTCGATCCCTAGGTTGGGAAGATCCCCTGGAGAAGGAAATGGCAACCCACTCCAGTAGTCTTGCCAGGAGAATCCCATGGAGGGAGGAGCCTGGTGGGCTACAGTCCATGGGGTCGCAAAGAGTCAGACACAACTGAGTGACTTCACTTTCACTTTCATAGTACGTATATAGGTATATATTCAGTACAATACTACTCAGCCATAAAAAGAATGAAATGTTGCCACTTGTAGCAACATATATATATACACAGTAGAATACATACATACATACCTATACCATATACATATATATACACACACAGTATCTTCTTTATTCCTTCATCCATTGATGGACATTTGGGTTGCTTCCATACCTTGGCTATTGTAAATTTCACTACTGTGAACAATGCGGTGTGTGCACCTTTTTGAATTTCTGTTCTGGCTTTTTTTGGGGGTATATATATCCAGAAATGGAATTGCTCAGTCATATGGTCCTTCTAGTTTTAGGTTTTTGAGAACTCTCCATACCATTTT
Source organism: Neotragus moschatus (assembly GCA_006410615.1). Taxonomy (NCBI): domain Eukaryota; kingdom Metazoa; phylum Chordata; class Mammalia; order Artiodactyla; family Bovidae; genus Neotragus; species Neotragus moschatus. The sequence goes on along the minus strand of SJYA01002278.1, from coordinate 2,905,284 downwards.
CCACAGTGGCTGCACCAATTTACATTCCCACCAACAGTGCAGGAGAGTTCTCTTTTCTCCACATCCTTGACAACGTGTGTTACTTGTGGTCTTTTTGATGATAGCCATTCTGACGGGTGTGAGGTGATATTTCGTTGTGATTAATTTGTATTTCCTTAATGATTAGTTGGCCATCTGCATTTCCTCTTTTTGAAGAAGATTTTGAGGTACAATTTTAAACAATATCAAGTAAGCAGACAAGATTGCAGCTCAGAAATGAGGCTGGGGTCTGGCCTGAAACATCCATTTGGGAAGTCTCAGTATGGAGATAACCAAAGCCATGGGAACAGATGAGTACAGAGTGAAGAAAGATGAGGGCCTAAGACTGAGGCTGGAGAAGCTCCAACATTTAAAGTTTATGATTGCAAGTGGAGTTATCTTGGTAAATATGCCATTTGCGCCCCAGTACTTCCCATCCCCTCAGAGTTAAATGGGACCCTGTGACTGGTTCTATTCGAAGAAATATGAGTATAAATGATGGGAGAAAGCCCCAAATATGATTCCCCAGTCTTTTCCTTTCCTTCCTGCAGTTATAAAATGGCAAGACTTTTATTGCCAGGTCCTTGTGGCTGTGTGGAGCAGATCCTTCACAGATGTCTTGGACAAATACCATGAGATGGAAATAAACTCTCATTCCATTAAGCTAGTGAGATCTTGACGTGGTTTATTGTTGCAGCCTATTCTATTCTGTCCTTATTAATATCATCTGTTAAAGAGACAGCAAGATGTAGAGACCAATAACATAAATCAGATCCTAACTGTCTGTTCAAACCTTGTCTTTTGCAATTCTAGCTAAGTAAGCTAGGGGAAAGTTTCTCTGTGTGTCTTGGTTTTCTCATCTAGAAAACAGGGTAAAACTATCCATCTCATAGTATTGTTTGGAGGATTAAAGAAGTTAAAATATAAAGTGTTTGGAATTCTGTAAATAATAGGGGGTCATGTTTGTTCAAGAAAAGGAAGGCTGCAGAAAGCAATAGCATTAGGAGGAAATCCAGGGGAATGAATGTCACATCATAGGAACTGGAAGCAGAGTGTTTCTAGAAGGAGGCAGGGATTCACCGGTTAGATGCTACTGAAGAGTCAAGAGGATGCCGATACCACAAACGGCTTGGGATTTGCCCACCTGGAAGTCACTAGTGGCACTAGCGGTACCTGCCAGTGGAACCTGCCTGCCAATGCAGGAGACGTAAGAGACATGGGTTTGATCCCTGGGTTGGGAAGATTCTCTGGAGGAGAGCACAGCAATCTGCTTGATATCCTTGCCTGGAGAATCCCATGGACAGAGGAGCCTGGCTGGCAACAGTCCATGGGGTTGCAAAGAGTCGGACATGACTGAAGCGACTCAACGTGCAGCTCGCAGGTCACTGGTAGTCCTGGCAAAAGCAGTTTCCTAGGCCTGTGTGTTGTGTGGTGTGTGGGGGAGGGAATGTGGAGGACGCAGTGGGAGAAGCATCTGGGTCTGAGCCTTTGGGGGCAGTTTGGCTGTGAAGGGAGTAAATAAGGAGTTAGGACGATAGAGGTACACGCAGTGTCAATGGAGGATTTGATTTTAAAATGGGGGATTCTAGAGCATGTTTGAATAGTGATGGGAAAGTTCGAGTAGGGAAGGGGAATTGCCACTTCGAGGGTGAGAAAGCATAATCAGTGCAACAGGCCCCTCACTCAGAATCAGTGGTTTGAGTGAGATCGGAAACAGAGAGAGGGCTGGCTCTGCCTCCACTGGGATGGGAGGGAGGCAGGGAGGGTGCAGACGCCAGGGAGCTGCTGGGCAGGAAGAAGAGGCAGGGCTCGACTGGAAGTGTGGAAACGTGGTGAATGGGAAAGCTTGCTCCTGCCATGCTGGGCATGAAGCTCCAGGCAAGGAGGAGGCAGGTAGATGGCCTCAAGACGGAGGCTGAACAGAGCCCTGCGGCCCAAGGACAGTGGGCAGCCACCTGGGGGGATCTGCCACTAATCCCCATCTGAGCCACAAGGCTCAACTCAAACCCAAAGTCCCTTTGTCATTTCTAGGAAGGTCTAGGACTCGGGTCTTTAATAGGACAGAGTTCAGCCTGGGGCTCTGTAGTGGTTGTTTGGCCCTCAGTTTACATTTGCAAACAGGTTTCGCATAAGCTCTTCTTTCCAGCCAAATGGTTCTTTTCAGTGGCTCTTGAACTCTTTCTGGGTTTCTCTGACCAGATCTCCTGTCTCAGGGGATTTTACTTACTGCAATGTCTTCTGCACCCATCTCCTTCCAATTCAACCAAATCATCCCAAATCAACCTTCTAAGCTACACTACTCTTGCCTAGAAAACCCCATGGATGGAGGAGCCGGGTGTCCATGGGGTCGCAAAGAGTCAGACACGACTGAGCGACTTCACTTTCACTTTCTTTCACTTTCAAGCTACACTCAATCCCCATGGCTTTGGCGAAGGCTTTCCATCTCTTCACCCCACAGTCACCCACTCTTATTCTTATGGCTCTTGGTGGCTTCTCCTGTTGTAACACTGTCAGGGGGTCATGGGCATGGGCATCACCCCCAGAACGGCTGTGTTATGCTCCATGTGAATGGATCCCCCAGTTTGCACCCGAGTAGCCACCAGTGTCAGAGAAGGCAATGGCAACCCACTCCAGTACTCTTGCCTGGAAAATCCCATGGACGAAGGAGCCTGGTGGGCTGCCGTCTATGGGGTCACACAGAGTTGGACATGACTAAAGCGACTTAGCAGCAGCAGCAGCCACCAGTGTGCCCTGGTTATATCTCCTAAAAAAAAAGTGTAAATTTCTTTAAGTGAGAAGGGGTGTCTCATCTTAGACATCTGTGAGTCTCCGGTGATGCCTCATTCATTTGTAATAGGTGCTTATTAAATACTAGTTGATGGATTTGCTGCAGTCAGTAGGTGTGAGAAAAGCTCAAAGATGAGGATGTCAAGACTCCACTTGGATTTATTCTCTCACTGGCAGCATTTTCCTTAAGCTCTGAGCCCTGGTTGCAACATCTTCTGTTTGGGAGAGGAGCAACTCCATTCATACCTGCCCCGCCCAGAGGAGAGGGGCAGAAGAGGATCTTGCCTATGGGGCATATGGTGATCTTGAGCAGAAAGCCTGGGATGATGGAAGATGTTATCAGTCCTAATAAAGTTCTTGCATGTTGGTCAGAGCTTGCTAATTGCCAGCAAAGCATGGTAATGGGAAGACAGTTCCAGGCAGGGGGAAAAAAAAAAAAAAAAAACATGTTCGTTCAGGGTCAGGGGCAAGATGTGGGTCTCTCTAGCTGTCATGCTGAAATCTACGTCTCTCTTCCGGTCTCCCTGCCAAGATTCTCCTAGGAGCACTGTGTAGGCGTGCAGTTTAAAATAACAGTGTGTTTGTTTGGCTTTGAAAGCAGTACCCTGGAGATGTGTGGCAAGCATGCCCACCTGGAGGTGGTCTGGAGCCTGGCGTCATCTCCAGTTGACTGAGTACATGCAAGTGAGCTGGTGTGGCCATCCAGGTCTTCCAGAGCTTAGCCTTCACCTTCAGGGGTGCTCAAGGTCATCCAAAGCAGAAGAACCCTCGGAGACAGGCTAATGCTGGGGACAAAACTGATTCAGGCAAGAATCTGAACACTAGTTAAGACATGGTGTCCATCACTCCTCTTCTCTGCTTCCATTTCCGCTCTTCCCTTTGCTTCCCCACCCACAGCCCCACTCCCACTTCACTCTCCAGAGCCATCGTTCTCCAGAAGTGGAATCCCATTGTGTGTGCATGTAAGTCACTAAGTTGTGTGTGACCTCATGGACTGTAGCCTCCTCCTGCGTCAGTGGAATTCTCCAGGCAACAGTACTCGAGTGGGTGGCCATGCACTCCTCCAGGGAATCTTCCTGACCCAGGGGTTGAACCTGGGTCTCCTGCATTGCACGTCGATTCGTTACCATCTGAGCCACCAGGGAAGCCTGGAATCCTAATAAAAAAGAGATAGACATTGTTCTAGCAAGGGACGAGGTCCTTCGGTGTGGGGAAGAAGAAGAAGGCCCAGAACAGTTGCCCCATGACTTTACTGAAATGAATTGAGAAAAGGCAGGAGCGCTGGGCCCCGGCATCAGAGGGTCACTGGTTCCTTTAGTGGGTACTCTGCTCTCAGAAAGGAGTTCCTTAAGACAGAGATAAAAGGAATTGCTGATTGGGAGTTGTAAAACCTCTCTGTCAGTTCTTTTAAAAAGAGAATTTCTTTCTTCTACGGAGACCCCCACTTAGAGTGAGAAGGGCCAGTGTGCAAGGTGCCTGGCTCGGTCTGGCCCTGGCCCTTCGCGCGATGATGACGTCATCGCCTGCCGCCACACGCTGCCTTCTCGCCATGCAAGCGCCTCTCTCCCCTCGTGTTCCAGAAGGTCAGCAGGCTGTCTCTTACATTTTTGTCTGTTTCTGCTAACAGGTCTCTGACAGGCAGGGTCCTTCCTTTGCAGGAAGACTGCCGCGTCCACAGCGAGGCTGCCTCGGATCTGCTTGGATGAGTCATGAACTCACGAATCGGAATCAGGTCTAAGGATAATGTGACCACACCCCAGGGTCCAGCAGCTGCTAGGGAACATGCTCAGACTTGGAAGGAACAATTTGGATCACAGATGGAAATTGCTTAACTTTCTGTTCTTGATCCCTTGTGTGCGTGCTCAGTTGCTTCAGTCATGTCTGACTCTTTGCAACCCTATGGACCTTTGCCAACCAGGTTCCTCTGTCCATGGGATTCTCCAGGAAGAATACTGGAGTAGGAGCCATACCCTCCTCCAGGGGATCTCCCTGACGCAGGGTTGGAAGGTGAGTCTAGGTGAGTCTTCTGCACTGAAGGTGGAATCTTTACCACTGAGCCACCGGGGAAGCCCTCTTGATCCCTTACTTACATGAAAGAAACAGCGAATTTGGAATTGGTCTTTCCTAAGAAGGTGAACTGGCTCCCAGACTGAGAACCAGAGCTCATTTGAAGCTTGGAATTCAATTGCCCCAATAGTGAGGGGCCTTGGGAAAGGCTAGGGGAATTCTCTGGGGATTTGTAGCCAATGCTTTTCCCTGACTTGCAGTCGCTGCCAATCTGGGAGTTTGAAATGTGTTTTGACAGCAGACATCCTTTGTGTCCTGACTATAAGTAGTGATTTGTGGGTCTCCTGACTTTGTCTGTTCTACTGGCAGCTCGAGGAGTGAAGCAGACAGCAGGAGACACGAGGGAAGGGAAGAAGGGGTTGATGGGTATGTCAGAGTGAGGCCTGAAGTCCCTTTTTTCTCTGTTCCTCTTGCAATGACCTTATTTATTATGGAAAAGGTTTAACTGATATTGAGTCATAACTTGCAAGAAGGAGAAACAGCCCAATCGATACCTCTCAGAGCACCTGGGGAGGCGGATCACTGGAGGTAAGGTGAGGAGGAAGCAGAGAGGGAGGAGAGGAGAGTAGTTAGAAGATGATCTGGCTTAAGAAGTGGCTCTGGGCCATCTGTGCTTTTGTTAACCATGGAACGTGCGCATCTAATCCCAATTAACTTCTGCCACCATCTCCAATCTCAGCTTCTCTGTTCACACCAGTGACAAGAATTTAGCTGTGGGTTGAGAGTCTAGGAAGACCTCACATTACCTAGGAGGGAAGAACCAGATGGGCCCTGCCTGCTGGGGCACTGGTGGTGATGGAGACCAAGCAGAAGCAATCACTGGGTTTTTGCCAGTTCTCTGGCAAGTTTATCTGGGGAACTGAAGAGAATCTTTTTGGCAGTAGTCCTTAGGCCTTACAAAGGGACTCTATCAACATTCCCAGGAGTGAAACCCCCTGACAGGCATTCTGTTTATGTACCCAGAAATCTACACAGGATGGAGTCTTTTTTTTTTTTTTTTTGCCATAGCACAAGGCATGTGGGATCTTAGTTCCCCAATCAGGGATGGAACCCAAACTCCTGCATTGGAAGTATGGAATCTTAACCACTGCTAGGAAGTCTCAGAAAGGAGTTTTAACACGCTGCCTGTGAAGGCCATTGCATGAGCTTGGATGATGTCCAAGGGCTACTTCTTTGGCCCTCAGTTTCCTCTGCTGGACCAAGAGAGAATTTGACTAGGTGATCTACAACTGCACTGTCCAATATGGTAGCCACTGGCGACATGTGGCTGTTTGAACTGAAATGAATTGATATTGAATACAAAATTCAGGTGCTCAGTCACAGAAGTCATTTCAAATGTTCCATAGTAAGATGTGGCCACTGACTAGTGTATCAGGCAGTATAGATATGGAACATCTCTGTCACTGCTAAAGGTTCTACTTGGGTCTCTGGCAATTTGCCATTCTGTTGTTCTTGAATTACCTGCGATCAGGAGTCCTGCAGCATTAGTCCTATTGGCCCCTTGGGTTTCCACCCCACCAGCTGCTGTCATCTGCCACCACTTACACAGAACACAACACATAGCAACGTGCGCACACAAAACATAGCAATGTGCATACAGACTTGCACACACAGGGCGCATTGTGCTTTCTTCCACGAAGCAGCGTTGAGAAGTTTGATATCCTGACTTGAGAATAACTGATTCATCAGGTGCACTCCTGACTTCTCCTTACATTTCAGGGACTTTCTTTGTCATGTAATTATTCACTGCCCATCATTTCCTGGATGCCTACTACATGCTGGGTACTGTTCAAGAGTACCACTGGAAGGTGGAGTTTGGGGATGATCCTTTATGACACCAAACTCCTTTGCGGTAGAGGAGGCTTGACCACCATGAGCATCAGCTACTCTCTGTGTCCGCTCGTGGTTTTGCCCCTGAAGGGCTTGCATCGCACAAACAGCCCTTGCTTTGTAGACACTGGATATGAGCAGATGGGGGCTAGGAAGAGGTAAGGAACATGCTTGTGATCAGTACTTGATCAGAGGCCTGGACAGCACGTTATAGGGACAGAGGAGAGACAGTCACATCCCCCTGTCCCTGCGGCCTCGATTTCCCCAGGTGAACAGAGAGCAGGCCTGGCCCTCTCCGAGGTCTCCTCATAGCTGATACCCTCCCTGCAGGAGTCGAGATCTCTGAGCACTCTTGGAAGGAAAAGCCTCACTGGGTGCAAAGTTCAGGTGGCACAAGTTTTTCTCGATTTCCCACTAGTGCTGCCCTTTATTCTTTTAAATCCTGAGGATGACTGAGGCGCCTTCCCTCCCCCCACAGCCCTCCCTCCTTCTGCACAACCCCAGCCCAGTTCTTGTCATATTTCCTACTGGATCGGGTGTTTAATTAAAATCATAATTAAAATTGATCTCCTCATTAGCATGCACCTGCTCTGCCTCTCACATCCTTGCGTTCCATTATGCACTGAAGATGTCAGGGCTGACAGGCGAGAGCCAGACCCCAGGCTGGCCCCGCCTGATGGGGTTGGCCGACGCAAACATCTGGACAGAGAGGACTTTGGGGGAGAGGCTGCCTCGGCTGCAGAACAACAAACAATTAGCGGCAGGTGGGCTCTCTGGGGAGTGGCCAGGCTGCTGGAGGCCTGCGGGCAGCTGGCTACATCTGTGGTCCTACTGGAAGGACCCCTCCTTCTTCCACCTTCCCACCCCTATGCTGTGTGTGTGCACACACATACACACCCCTTGAGTGACTGTGATGAGCCAACAAACTGCTGGCCCCAAGAGTCTGGAGGGGTGAGAACAAGAAGGCTTCTGGTTTCCAGAGGTGAACTTGAGCTGTGCCTTCAAGGAGCCTCCAGCTGGGCTGTGATGACCACTATCCTCCAGCATAGTGGAGGTGATAACTGGCTATGATAACTCTCCTCCAGGGATCGCCAGTGAGAGGGAGCAAACAACAGGGGGTCAGGAGAGGAGCTGGCCTGACCCTTCCAGTCTCTTGAGACCTGGTGGCGCTAGTGGTAAAGAAGTCGCCTGCCAATGCAGGAGACTTGAGATGAGGGTTTGATCCCTGGGTTGGGAAGATCCCCTGGAGGAGGGCATGGCAACCTGTTCCAGTATTCTTGCTGTGAGAATCCCATGGACAGAGGAGCCTGGTGGGCTACAGTCCATAGGGTGGCAAAGAGTTGGACATGACTCAAGTGACTTAGCACGTGTGAACACAAAGAAAGTGGGGGTATCACGCGTGAGTGTGCAGAGCAGGGCTATGAACCTTGATGGCTGCTTAACTTCCTGCCTGACCCCTCCCACTCATGGAAGGGGAATGGAAGGGAGAGGCCTGGGAGGAGAAAGTCAGCAGGGCACACACTCAGTGCAGGAATGGAAGCTCCATGAGAGCAGGGGATTTCTTAAAAAAAATTGTTTTTAAATTTTAAATTGTGTAAAGGACACATAAAATTTACAGTCTTTACTGTCCCTAAGTGTACAGTTTAGTAGTGTCAAATATATTCACACTGTGGTACAACCAATCTTTAGAAGTTTTTCATCTGGTAAGGTTGATGCATTAAGCAATCAATGGATCCATTAAGCAGTAACTCTGCAGCCCTCCTCCCCCAGCCCCAGGCATCCATCACTCTGCTTTCTGTCTCTACGAAGTTGACTACTCTAGGTGCCTCATGTAAGTATAATCATACAGTATTTGACGTTTTATGACTTGCTTATTTCACTTAGCATAACATTCTCAAGGATCATCCATTTTGTAGCATGAATCATAGTTTCCTTCCTTTTTAGGACTGAATAATACTCCGTTGTATGTAAATTCCACACATCTTGTTTGTTTACAGTTGGATGGACACTTGGGTTGCTTCCACCTCTTGGCTCTTGTGAATAATACTGCTGTGAGCATGCGTATGCAAATATCTCTTCAAGATTCTGCTTTCAATTCTTCTGGATAAATACCCAGAAGTGGAACTGATGGATCATACGATAATTCTGTAACAGAACAAAACTGACTCCATGTTGGATTTGTTGCTTTAGCTTTAACCCTTGTGCTTTGTTGCTTGTGCTTAGTCATGCTGGCTCTGCACCTTTGTAAAAGAATGTTGCCTATAGCCTGAAATATACAGGGCAGCCTATTCTCAGGGCTCTGACCTTGAAAGGTATAACCCTTTCTCATTCATACAGAGACAAAAAGTTGCAGAAGAGAGAATAACATTTGTCTTGATTGAGGAACGTTATGACTAGATCAACATGGATAGCTGCAAGAACAAAGGATTCTGGCACCAAGAAATTGTCACCCACCAACCACACCCCCTACCCTTGTAGTATAGAAGAAGCCTGAATTCTGACTCAGGTGAGATGGTGTTTGGGGGTGCTAGTCCATCACCTTCTCTGTCTGCTGGATTTGCAAATAAAGTCGCTATTCCTCGCCCCCCAAATTTCTCTCTCAATTTATCGGCCTGTCCTGTGGCAAGTAGTGCAGGCGTGGGCTCAGTGACAATTCTCTTTTTAATTTTTGAGGAACTGCCACACTGCGTTCTGTAGGGGTTGTACCATCTTACATTCCCACCAGCAGGACACAAGGGTTGCAATTTCTCCACATCCTCATCTGTTTTTGTTTGTTGGTTGATTTGGTAATAGCCATCCTAATGGGCGTAAAGTGATTTCTCATTGTGGTTTTGATTTGCATTTCCCTAATGATTAGTGATGTTGAGCATCTTTTCATGTGCTTATTGGCCATTTGTATTTCCTCTTTGAAGAAATTTCTATTCAAGTTCTTCGCCCATTTTTTAATCAGGTTATTTGTTTCGTTGTTGTTGAGAGAGTAGGGCATTTTATCTGTCTTGTTCACTGCTGTATTCCTGGCACCTGCAGCAGAACCTGGCGCATCGTATGCACTCAGTTTACTTCCTGAACATTTGTTGAATTAGTGAGTACCTTTCACTTTCAGAAATCACTAACTGAAATGGGATTCTTCCAAAGGGGCGGTGAGGCTATGGATGTGATGTGAAATGAGATATCTCACTTGTTTCAGCTTTTCGTAAATCCTGTGCGAGTTCTATAATAGGAGGCTAGGTCAAGTCAATGGCACCCCACTCCAGCACTCTCGCCTGGAAAATCCCACAGACGGAGGAGCCCGTGGGCTGCAGTCCATGGGGTCGCGAAGAGTCAGACACGACTGAGCGACTTCACTTTCACTTTTCACTTTCATGCATTGGAGAAGGAAATGGCAACCCACTCCAGTGTTCTTGCCTGGAGAATCCCAGGGACGGGGGAGCCTGGTGGGCTGCCGTCTATGGGGTCGCACAGAGTCGGACACGACTGAAGTGACTTAGCAGTAGCAGGTCAAGTCAGGGCTTTCTGGGTGGCTCAGTGGGAAAGAATCTGCCTGATGCAGGAGACCTCAGCTCTGTCCTTGGGTCGGGAAGATCCCCTGGGGAAGGAAATGGCAACCCACTCCAGTATTCTTGCCTGGTCAATCTCATAGACAGAGCAGCCTAGGGGGCTATAGACCATGGGGTTGCAAAGACTCAGGCACAACTTAGTGACTAAACAACAACAAGGTCAAATTGAGCTCACATCTAAGGGAGTTTTGACTAAGGTGGACATCCCATAGTGAAGGAAATTTAGGCTTTTGGGTTAGGCCTCAATTCATATCCCAGAACTCTGTTACTTACTGGCTATATGGCCCTGGGCAAATTACCTCTCAGTTTGCCTCAGTTTGCAAATACATCAAAGTGAAATTGAAAGTGAAAGTTGCTCAATTGAGTTGGACTCTGCGACCCCATGGACTATACAGTCCAGGGAATTCTCTCGGCCAGGATATTGGAGTGGGTAGCTTTTCCCTTCTCCACGGGATCTTCCCAATCCAGGGATCTAATCCAGGTCTCCTGCATCGCCGCAGGCGGATTCTTTACCAGCTGAGCCACAAGGGAAGCCTAAGAATACTGGAGTGGGTAGCCTATCCCCTTTCCAGCGGATCTTCCCGACCCAGGAATTGAACTGGGGTCTTCTGCATTGCAGGCAGATTCTTTACCAACTAACCTATTAAAGAAGCCCATCAATGGGAATAATAGTGCCTACCAAATAGGGTGGTCACAAGGAAGATGTGAGGTAATAAAGTCCTGTCACTGATTGATCATTCCCTTTCTTGCTCTCCTTCCATGTGATTCTAAAACTCTATAGCATCCTACAAATGACCAGAACACCAGGACGCATACTGACCTCATATTAAGCAGAAGTATCTGTTGATCACGTTTTCTGTGTGAGATACTGCTCTTAGGAGGGAGGAGGCTCAGAGATGTGTGAGGCGTGGGTCCTACCCTGGGAACAAGGCTGAAGGGCAGATGAACGTGAGGCCAGAAGAATGCTGGAGTGATTCTGAGCTGGCTCTGCAGGAATGGTGGGGATTAGATAGGCCACAAGAGTGCCCTGAGGTGACAATGACAAGGGCGTGGCTATATCAGATTTAAGTTCCTGCCTCTGGATTTCCTCTCACCCACTGGAGGCCACCCAGGAGGTCCGAGCAGGGGAAAAGCCAGGTGGAAACTGGTGAGGGCTGCTGGGCTGCAGAAGGAGGCATGGAAATTATCTAGGGATGCAAATCCTCCTCACAGCGAGGAAGTCGTTCCCCTGGGTTACTTAAATTTCTTCTGCTGGAACTGAAGTTTGTTTTTCTCTTCTGCAGTCTTTGGGGGAAGGAGAGAATTGCTAATGACCTTCCTCCATTACCCAACATTGATCTGTGGGAGGGGAGACGGCCGTCGCCTGGTCTTCCTGCCTTTCCCTGTGTGTATCCCTCTGGATGTACGAACAAGGGCTTAACCAGAGATGAATAAGTGCCAAGGCATTTCCAGCTTGCAGCACTTCTCCAAAATCCCTCCTCCCTCTCCTTCCTCCTTTCCCTTTCCTCCCCACCCCTCTGTGTCCCCAGCCCCTGTCCTTGGGGGCTCTGGGCAAAGGTCATCCTCCTGGAGGAGATGATCCTGCAGGCCTGCCCAGGTGGGCTCACCTCTGCTCCTCCCTGGGAGCTGCCAGCAGACAGCCTGGGAGCCCAGGGATGTCAGGTCAAACGCAGACGATGTAGGAGCAGGAGCCGGGGGAGGAGGGGGGAGGCGGGGTGTCCACCAGGGAGGTGATTAGCTTTGCGGCGCCTCTAATAATAATCTGTGAGGCTAACAAACAGCACTGCGGAGGCGGTGAGGGCAGGCTGCGTGCTGGCTGTCTCTGTCCTTCTTAAGGTTAGACCAGGAGGGAGACCTTGTTAATTGCAGACTTATCCTGATTACTACCAGCTCTCAGCCAGTGAGCCACAGGAGGCAAAGCCAAGGCTTAGTGGAGAGATTTGGAGCAGCTGGAGTTTGCTGGGGTAGGGTTTCCTCCTGACCCTGGGGACCCAACTTGCGAGAAAGCCCTGGGATTCAAAAACTCAGTTGATCTATCGGTCAGTATTGGCTGGCTGCAGTGCATTCTACAGAACATTCAAAGGAGTCCTGAATTTCATTTTTTGAAAGATATGAGTTGAACCAACAAAGGTAAGTCTCCATCTATCCCCTCAGAGAATCCCTCAACACACACACACACACACACACACTCACTTACAGGTTCTGAGCCTTCTGGTGTTAGACGCTCTATAAATATCCATTGCATTGAATTAAACTTGAAATTGGACCCAGAGACTAGGGGTGTGGCTAATCTCCCTCTGGCTTCCCTGGCTTCTCTGCTGCTTGACCTTGTAGCTGCTTGGGAAAAAGGACAACACAGAGTGAGGTGGGGACACCTGCCTCAGCTGGGAGGTGGCTGAGGCCATGAGGGGGCAGCAGCAAAGGCAACAGAGGGGCTGGGCTGAGATCAGGGGCTGTGAAAGCAGACAGAGGACACTAAATCCAGCTGTCCAGCAAATGCAGGGTGGGATCGTGGCCACAGCAGGAGCCCTGGTTAGCAGAACACGCCCAGGCTGAGCCCCATGAACTGGAGCCAAGAGGACAGAGAAGGGAGATGAGCCGTGGGCAGGCGGTTTGCCGAAGGTCAATACCAGAAAATCTTTAAAAATGCAGTTTTTCTGAGGCTAGCCTCTGTCAGAGAACAAGTGGCTCTGACCCCAAGACCACAAAGGAGCTCCTGGAAATAAGCTTTATGGAGGATGCTGGGCTTCTCTGGTGGCTCAGCTGGTAAAGAATCCGCCTGCAATGCAGGATACTTGGGTTCCATCCCTGGGTTGGGAAGATCCCTTGGAGAAGGACATGGCAAGCCCCTCCAGTATTCTTGCCTGGAGGATCCCATGGACAGAGGAGCCTGGTGGGCTATAGTCCATAGAGTTGCGAAGAGTCGAACATGATTGGGCAACTAAGCACAGCACATGGAGGATGCTGGAAAGAAGAGGGTAGAATTTCCTCCCTGTTGGGTGGAAGCTTGCCTTGTGCAGAGAGGTCCCAGTCGGTCTCTCATATCTGGGCAACACATGGGGACAGCAGCCCTGGTTCTGAACTGCCCCATCTTCCGCAGCTGTTAGAATTTTCTTTACTCCTGTCTCTTCCTTGTTGCCGCCTCCCTTCTCCTCTGAAGACCTCATAGCTATGTGCAGTGGCCTGGAACCCACCCCTTCCCAAGGCACCCACTCCTGACACCCCTCTAAGATCTGATCTACGGCGGCTGGACTAGTCATGGCACCATGAAATAATAACGATAATAATAGTGGAGGAATGGATGGCCATGTGTCAGGTTCTTTGATGCGCCAGGGCCCTGAGCTCAGTGCATTATTTCATGGAATCCTTGTCAATCTCATGAAAGATTGTTTAATCATTTTATAAGACCCGATTCATAAAAGAAGCAACTGAGGCTCAGAGAGGTCACACAACATGCCCAGGGTCACTCAGCTAGCAAGTTGCTGTGGTGGGATTCAAACTCTGCAGGAGGTTGTTCTATCTCCTCCAGAGTAGACTAGAGAGTAGGAAGAGCAAAGCCCGCAGCCCCTCCTTCTGCTGTCACAAGGGCTCGGGGTGCCCAGGCCCATCAGGCACTACCTCTCTGCCCCACCTCAGATGGCCAGAAAAAGGGTTTCATCCCCTTGGTGAACACCCAAAGACCCATTGTTAGTGTTTAGACTTGGTCTTTGTCTGTTTTATATGAAACAAATGAATAGAGACATTGGAGGAAGTCACTTTAATCCCTTGATCCCCTGTGTTGATGGGAAAAAAAGAAGGATCAGCTCCGAAAGTGTTTCCTTCAAGGATGTCAGAGCGGGGCCCTGTGCTCTTTCCTAGTTTATCTGGAGCATTCCGTCAGCAGGAAGTCCCTCCCACACAGGGCACCATGGCAGCGCCCCTGGGGACCAGAGTCCCTTTCCAACTTTTTCCCAGCCTCCTGCCCTGCTGGTCCTGCCCCAGCTCCTGAGTCCTCATCAGTTCAGAGCTGGTGGGAGCGGAAGGGGCGCTTTCCCACAGCCCTTCTTCTCTGGGTTGGCTTCTGTAGTTCCTGCTTATTAGCCCTTGGTGCTGTTCTGAATGCCTTAGGGCTACCAATTCATTTCATCCTCCCAGCAATCTGGTAGGGTGTGCACCGTTCCCATTTTACTGATGAGCAAACAGAGGCTGGACAAGATGAGTGACTTGTTCAGGGGCACAGCCTAAAAGTGCTGGAGGCGGATGTGAACCTCCACGACCCGAGTCCATGGCTCAAACTCTGCCTTCTTGGTACAGGATGCTNGCAATCTGGTAGGGTGTGCACCGTTCCCATTTTACTGATGAGCAAACAGAGGCTGGACAAGATGAGTGACTTGTTCAGGGGCACAGCCTAAAAGTGCTGGAGGCGGATGTGAACCTCCACGACCCGAGTCCATGGCTCAAACTCTGCCTTCTTGGTACAGGATGCTGGGGACACTTAAAAGAGATTTTTTTTATGTGTGTGGGCGGGGGGAGGCTGGACAAGGAAACTTTCCAGTGTGAATAACACTGCTCTACATGCCAAGTTCCAAGCAGCTGATGTATTAATGAGCATAGCGGTGGCCTGGCTGGTCTTTCGTGTCCCCCTCAGAACTTGAACAAAAGGCACACTTGCCAGGCATTGGGTGGGTGGTTGATTGATTGGAGTTTAGCCACAGGAAGCTCCACTGGCTTTCACAGTTGCTGGGGTTGCAGCAGGAAAGGAGAGAGGAGGAGTGGTGGTCCAAGGGAATGGGTCCCCCCGTAAGCTACTCAGTCCTAGGATGCTTGCTGTGCCTCTTTCTTGGGTAGAGTACCAAGCAGACACGGTGGGTCCCCATGAAGGTGGCAAAGCAGGTGTGTTCCCACCTCCCTCTCCTCCTAGGGGACTCTTCACTCCTCTTCTTCAGCCTGAGAAGTGGGGCGCCCCAGGAGCCTGCAGCCTGAGCTAAATTGGACTTTGCTTACAGGAGGATAATCTGTAGGCCCAACTGTGCTTGCTTTTCTCAGGCTGCCTTGGGATGTAGGCCTGGATCTCCTAGAGGAGGCTCGACTCCTGCCCCCAAACCTGGGAGGAGGGTGGGCTGTACAGGGAGACACACAGGTTAGTTCTAGAAGCCATCTGCTTTTCGCCTTCAGCTCAGAGTGCCCACATCCGCTGCTTCGTGTCCAGGTACCCCACCTGCTCGATCTGCACTGGGGGAGGCTTGGGGCGGGAAGACGGGGGAGAGCTGGGAGGAGGGGAAGAAGATGCAATGTACTGAGCTGAGACCACTGGGGGAAATAAAAGATCTATTTTTTTCCATTTGTTCTCAGCAAACATTTGTCATTTAATTTCTTCCTAATTACACAATTACGTAATTATGTAGTATTAGTAAAATAAAGCCTAAAGACGTTTGAGTAAAGAATTACTTAAGTAAATAATGTCTGACTAAAGTAATTATTTCCCGGGTTTTCTTTTTTAAAGTAGAATTGGATGAAATTAGTTCAGGCATTGTTGCGGAGCTGAGTGGGGGTGGGGGGGCTGCACAGGCAGGGGGCAGAGATAAGGGCCCCCTGGTCCCCCTGGGGTTCAGCTCCCAACATCTTGGAACCTTCCTGTTTCTGTGGATGAGTCTCTGATGAGAAATTCCAGCCCTGCTACTGGCTAGTGGCTTGGGAACTGGCTTCCGTTTCGAGATTCACGGGGTCCCTCAGAAAGGCTAGTTCTTACCGCAGTGGGAGGGGAGGAAGTTCAGCTTGGGGGAAGTGCTTAGTTACGGAGGCCTGTGACTCGGTCTCTCCAGGTTTGTGAAGAGGCAGCCAATCCTGAGACCACCAGATCCATAAAGAAACCGGCCCTGAGGGCTTCCCTGGTGGCTCAGTGGTAGAAAGGCTGCCTGCCAGTGCAGATCCATGAAGAGCCTACATGCCAAGGAGCGACCAAGCCCATGTGCCACAGCTTCCGAGCCTGTGCTCTAGGGCTGCTGAGGAGCAACTACGGAAGCTGGAGTGCCCAGAGCCCATGCTCCGCAGCAAGGGAATCCACCACAACGAGAAGCCCACACACGGCAACTAGAGAGTAGCCCCCACTCGCTGCAACTAGAGAAAAGCCCCATGCAGCAATGAAGACCCAGCACAGCCAAAAAATACATTAAAAAAAAAGAAAGAAAGAAAGAAACCACTCCCCAACCCCAGCTGCAGGATGAGGGACTAGGTCCTAGGGAGGTTGAGGTGGAGTGTGGATCTCAGGGCTGTGGAGCCACCAGGAGACCTAATGTGGCAGGCCCCTGGGGTCAGGTGCAGCTCACTCTGGGAGTTTCCCTCTTGGTGTGAAAGGCTGCAGAGAGAGCAGGCTCCTTCAAGGTTGGCAGTCAGTTCCCCAAAGCCCTGGTGAACTTGGACCTGGCCGTGTGCTTGAGCGGGGAGGACGTTGGCCTCCCAGAGAGTTGGCAGACCTGGGAGGAAGGGAACCCCTGGATGGGGCTGGTGGTGATGCTGCTAGAGTGCCTCCTGGATGCCTGGGCCCATCGGTCAGTTCTCCAGACACGAGCCCCTTTTCCCATTCTTCAGGGTTTAGGGACAGACTGACCCAGCAGCTTAGTACAGAAGGTGATTCCTGGGGGAGCGGGCCACCCTGTGCTCCCTCCATCTCTCTTCTGCTCCCATCCTCACAGTGCTCGTCCATCCTTCAGAAGAGAGTCACTTGTTCCTCTGATCTGGAGGGCTTGTGACCCTCTGAGAGCCCCCTACCACAACGAAGCCCCAGACAAGGGAAGTTCTTAAAGACTTTTTGACTCTCCTTAGGAGAGTGGAAGCAATATATTCCTCCCTGTAGCTATTTTTGAGTTACCTGAGGACTCACAGCCCCTGCTGAGGCCCTGGGGAAGCCAAGGTACATGTCGCTGGTCTTCTGTACTCCTGGTGGTGGTGGGTGTCAGGCTGAGTTGCTTATCACGGCCCCCTGCCTGCTGCACATCTCCGAGAGCTCAAAAGTGACCTGCTTGAATATGAAGCGGGTAAGACTTCTTAGCCTTCTCATTGCGACCTGGCTTTGGGCCTTTGATTGACGGCTCACTGACACCAGCACTCTTTGAGAAAGGAACACAAAAGAGGTTTCTGGAAAGTTACCAGAGCCACAGGAGAGTATTGGAAAGGAATGCTGACACAGTTGTTTAGGCCAAAAAACATAAGGTGGGTTAAAAACATTAGCTTTTCTTGAGTGGCTTATCTGTTGCCATTGAACTACAAATGTTTAGAAGTATTTAGTAAAGTTAAAGACACATTGCCCTACAGTTGGGCAACTGTACTCTAGGCATATGCTGTAGAGAAACATACAGGTGCATAAAGAGACATATACCAGAGAAATCACAGCACTATTGTTTGTAATAGCAAAGCAGGCAAACAAAAAACACAAAAGATGGAGCAACCAAAATTTCTAACAACAGGAGAATGAAACGAATAAGTTGAGTAAATTGTGAAGTACTCATTCAAAGGAGTTCTTTTCAGCAGTAAAAATGAATGAAGTGGAGTTACATGTAGCAACATGGATGATTCTATGAAACTTCACAGAGCTAAAGAAGAACGCTGCAGAAGAGTATATCCACTGTGATACCACTTATAAAAGCTGTAAGCTATGCAGAACCAAGCCAGGTACTGTTTATGAATAATGCATAGGAATACAGACACCAAATCCAACGATGGCCAAACTCAAGAGCCTGGAAATAGGGAGTGAGAGGGAGGGTGGGCAAGAACAGGAGGCAGTACAAGGGCATCCAGCCTTATTGGTCATGTTTTATTTATGACACTGGGATGTGGGCGTAAGGGTGCTTATCATATTATTCCTTAATTTTTGGGGGGGTGGTTGAAATATTTTAAGAAATTTTTTATTAAGGAAGAAAAATGTAGGAATCCAAACAAAAATTAAAGACCCCCTTGGTTTTTCATAGAAGTGCCAGAACATGGTATGCATGTGTGTGGGTATGTGTGTGTGTGTCCATGCAGGTGTGTGAGTCTCAGATGGTGGAGGCAGGTGGTGAACAGTTGGGGTAGAGAGCGGTGGCGAAGACCTCGGATAGACTAGGTCATATAGCTGGCTCCTGGGAAGTTTTCTGGACTGAATACTTATTCAGGAAAGTTCCCATCTTCACATAATATTTGCCTATGTAAGAAGCTAAATATTCATTGAGTAATTAGCCAGTTCAAATGTGTGGTATGAAAAGACAATTCCTTCTAATTATAGGGATGTCGGTTAAAAGATGTCACGCTAGGATGCCATTCACTGCCAAGACAGCTTTAATAAAATTCTCGCTGTGATTTAGATTCAAAAAGGTAAAAAAAAAAAAAAAAAAAAGACACTATTATTTTTGATAATTAAATATTTACCAGAGTTGAGAAAATAAGTCACACTAATGTTTCAGGCTAATCAAAAGCTCTTTTTAAAAGTTCCAATAAAGATATTGTTGCTCTCACAGCTCCGCTGCCGGGTTCAAAGATTCTCTGGACTGACTCTCCTGGAGGGTCCCCCGGCAGGCTCTGACTATTCCTAACTTCACATGTGGGCATCCATTCCTCCTGGAGATATTATTTAACTTGTTGTTCAGTTGCTCAGTCATGTTGGACTCGCTGCGACCCTGTGGACTACAACACTCTGGGCTTCCCTGTCCTTCAGTAATCTCCTGGAGTTTGCTTAAACTCATGTCCGTTGAGTCGGTGATGCCATCCAACCATCTCCTCCTCTTTCACCCCTTCTCCTTCTGCCCTCAGTATTTCCCAGCATCAGGGTCTTTTCCAGTGAGTTGGCTCTTCATGTCAAGTGGCCAGAGGATTGTCCCTCTGTTGTCTGCCCCCTCCCTGCCAATTCCAAGTTTGATTCCAAGCGTCATGACTACAGAGCTGTGTCTTTTTTATGGGGTGGAGGCAGGGATGGGAGAGGAGATGTCACCTCTAATTCAGGTTTCCCTATAATAAGGGAAGCTCAATAATGAATTGAGCTTGACAAAAAGTTAATGCAATAAAAATTGCACCCTGACTTGAAATTTAGCTCCGATACTCCCTGGTTATGTGCCATTGGGGAAGTGACTTAATCTCGCTGAATGTCAGTTCTGCTTCTGTAAAATGGGGGTATTACATAAATACCTTACAGGATTCTTTGTTGTTGTTGTTGCAGTATAATTGACCTACAATGTTCTGTTAATTTCTGCTTTCTTTTCCATTATAGTTTACCTTAGGATATTGAATATAGTTCTCTGTGTTATACAGTAGGACCGTGTTGTTTATCCATTCTATATATAAAAGTTTACATCTGCTAACCCCAACTTCCCTCTCCATCCTTCCCCCAGTCCCTTCCCTCCTTAGCAACCATAGTTTGTTCTCTATGTCCATGAATTTGTTCCTGTTTCATAGACAGGTTCCTTTGTGTCATATTTTAGATTCCATACATAAGTGATTTCATAGAGTATTTGTCTTCCTCTTCCTCGTTTACTCCACTTAGAATGAGTATCTCTAGGTCCATCCAAGATTAAGGTAATTTAAACCCAAGTCTTCTTATAGTAGACTTGCAGACATTGTCTACTTATTTCTGTCTTTACCTCTATGACCTGCTAGCCCTCTCTCTGTGGGCAAAGGTCAACATAGGACCCATCTTGTCTCCCCCCAGCTCCTGGTTTCCTCAGAATATGCTCCCAGGACCACAGCTGCTTGGTGCAGGGATGGTATCTGACCCAGGTTGGACAGATCTGAGGACTTTCCAAGGATTTTCAGTGAAGAGCTGAAAAAGCTAGACCATCTCTGCTTAAAGTGAAAAGTGAAAGCAAAGTATCTCAGTTGTGTCCTACTCTTTGCGACCCCATGGACTGTAGCCTACCATGCTCCTCCGTCCATGGGATTTTCCACGTAAGAGTACTGGAGTGGGTTGCCATTTCCTTCTTCAGAGGATCTTCCCAACTCAGGGATCGAACTTGGGTCTCCCGCATTGTAGGCAGACGCTTTACCATTTGAGCCACCAGGGAAGATATCTCTGCTTAATGATACTGTAATTAGGAAACACCCTAATTGTGGTATAACGGTTAAGACTGGATTTTGCTACATTTAACTGAAACCTCCACCACCCATGCCACACACACACACAAAAACGAAACTAAACAAAAATAGTAATTAAATAAAATAGACATATATATTGCTCTTCTGCACAAGCAGTCCAGAAGTAGATTGTGCAGGACCAACTGAGAGCTCCCAGGTCAGGCCCTGAACTTTCTGCTTCTCCATCCTCAGAGCAATTTCCAGCCTCCAAGTTATCTCCTGTTCCATTAAGAGTGCAGGAACTTCACTGACCTTATTTGAATTCCATGCAGTTGGAAGGACAAAAGGGAGAAAAAGGCCCTCCTTTTTTAGAAGGCCTAACCCTTCTGCTTACATCTCATTGGCCTGAACCTAGTCACATGGCCAAACCTAGCTGCAAAGATAGTTGGGAAATGTAGTCTTTTGGCTGGTAACCATGGCTGCCCAATGAAACCAGGATTCTGTCACTAAGGAAGAAAGGAAAAAAATGCACGTAGGACTAGGCTATCAGTAATCTCTGCCCCATGGAGTAATTCTGTCACATGGAGAAATCTGGTCTGTTATCACATCTCTATATTTCCCATGGCTTGGTTATTTAATCTTAGCCCTGATTATGGGAGATTCTTTTAATAAACTCCTTCTTTTCTCCCTTTCATTAGAAAAAGTGTCAGTCACAGCCATGAGGGTCCTAATATTCCTCTCCTTTAAGATCCCTTTACAGCTCCCTGTGACACTGGAGGGACTCTAATAGCCCTTGCAGCTTTAGTGGTTACTTTAACTAGAGGCTCCCACGTGCATTCATTTGTGCAAATGTTGTGGTGTTTTGCTTTCTCAGTTACTCTTTGCCTCTTTGGTCCTAAATCTGAGACTCTTTGGCTCTCTCCTGGGTTGTGGGTCCCAGAACATTATAGGGAACTTAGAGCTTTCTGCTTTCTTGTTTCTTTCAGTGTTGTCTGAAATTACTTTTTTTTCTCTTCTCCACTCAGAAGTACTGGAAGAGAATTTGAGCTCCAGTGACTCAAGCTATAAAACCGCTTCCTCTCCTCCTGCCTGGCAGGACCCCAGAAGACATCTCCAAGACATTTGTCTGTCTGCCTGGCTTGTGCCAGGACTCAGCACACCCTCTTAGTTTGGCAGAGAGCAAGGTAGGAATTAGGAGAAGAATCTATCCTTGGCCCTTCTCTGGAGAGTCACTTGTGCCATAATTCTGGTGACGTCCAACCATGGGGTTCAGTTGACCTTGGGAGACTCTGGAGGTATATTTTAAGAGGAAGACTAGGCATCCTGAAGATTATTTTTTGACAAACTCAGTAATTGCATAAAAACAGGAACCATTTCACCCCACCCCCACGCCCTATCCCAGAGAGGCTGGAGGTGGAGCTCAGAGCTGATCATGGGATTTGCAAGGGCAGGTCATTGTGGTTAGTTGATGGGCATTTGAGAATACATTTTGTGCTGAGTCTATGGGTAAAAAATACTTCTCTATGAGCTGATTTTATTGCTGCAATGAACCTCATCTCTGTGAGTCAGAAGGTCGTCCTTTGCAGCAACCATGTGACTGGGAGTCAGAGAAAAGAGGAATCAAAGGGCCTCCAGAAGTAATTTTATACACCTCTTGCCTCTGTTCCATTAAATCCAATTGCCTAATAGCTAACAATGATTGAGCACTCATTATCTGTGAGTACCATGCTAAGAGTATGTATAATCTTATGTAATCACCCCATAACCTTCTGAATTCAGGAATGTTAACACTCCAGTTTAGCAGATGGGAATACTGAGGCTCAGAGTCATTCATAAAGTTTTCAGGCCTGGGATTTAAATTCAGGGATAGTTGGATTCACAAGCTTATCCTCCTACACACCACACTTGACCACCTTCTGCAACATTTACTGAAGGTCTCCATTGTGCCTAAGCTGGTTTCTAGATGCCACAGGCAGGACCAGATCAAGATGGAGACTCCCATTACCATCTCCTATTTCCTACTTTCCTTTCCATTAAGCGCCCATCTGTCACATCGTGTGGCGCTACTGCTAAACAATTCAATGGAAATATAATGCGAGCCACATATGTATTTTACATGTTTTATGAGGTATATTAAATGAGATAAAAAGAAACAGAAATCACTGAAACTCATGCCATCTGTGAAAGATAGTTTAAAAAAATCACGTTACAGTGGTATATCAGTGCATAGAAAACAAAATCATTCCAACTAGGTCATCCATTGACACTGACAGCATTGTTTTTTTTAATTTATGTTTATCTTCATTTTTCATTGAAGTATAGTTGATCTATAATATTGTGTTAGTTTCAGGTATACAGCAAGGTGATTCAGTTATATATACATATATATATATATACACATAATATCTTATAAAAACCTAGAATGGAAAAGAATACATATATGTATAGAGAGATATATCTATTTATATGTATAGAGAGATATACATATATATGTGTATATGTATATATAGAAAATTACATATATGTAGATACAAATTATGTATATATACACATAATTTGAAAAATAATATGTATATATATATACATATACACATATTCTTTTTCAAATTCTTTCCCATTATAGGTTATTATAAGATATTGAGTGTATTTCCCTGTGCTACACAGTAAGTCCTTGTTGTGTATCTAATTTATATATAGTAGTTTGTACATGTTTATCCTAAACTCTTAATTTATCCCTTCCCCTTTTGTGTTGTGTTTTTAATACTAGGAATGATACATGTTGCTGACCCGTCTACTACAGTACAGCAATAATATGTTATGGAATATGATGGTTAAAGTGAAATGTGCTTCTACTAAACTTTACAATAAAACTGTATCTAATGTCAAAATATTGTATACTAATGCTTCTGCCTTTTAATCTAAATTAAATTAAAAATTCAGTTTCTCAGTGGCATTTGTCACATTTCAATTGTTCACTAGCCATGTGTAGCTAGTGGCTACCGTTTCAGGCAGTTTAGGTCTAGCATCTAATTGAAGTTTTCCGTGATGCAAATGCACTTAAAGCATCCTGGCCAGAGAGAAGACAAATCAGGCTGGAGCAGGGCATCTGTAAGAGAAGCGGAGAATGAGGCTGGGATGCCATATGGGTCCATGGGAAACAGAAACCACCATCAGTTTTTGAAACAGGATAATACAATGGGAATGGTGCTTTAAAAAGATTAATCTGGATGCACTGGACAGAATGGGGTGTGAGGACACAGATTAGAGGCAGGAAGATCACATTGTGGGGAGGGGAGATGGTGGAGCTGTGAACTACGGTGAAAGCTGCCAGAAAAGGAAAAGATATCTCTGAGAAACAGTATGAAGAGTTACTATGAAAAGACAGCCTCTTCAATAAATAGTGCTGGGAAAACTGGGCAGCTACATGCAAAAGAGTCAAACTGCATTGCTTTCTCATAACGTATATAAAAATAAACTCAAAATGGAATAAAAACGTAAATGTAAGACTTGAAAANGAAGATCACATTGTGGGGAGGGGAGATGGTGGAGCTGTGAACTACGGTGAAAGCTGCCAGAAAAGGAAAAGATATCTCTGAGAAACAGTATGAAGAGTTACTATGAAAAGACAGCCTCTTCAATAAATAGTGCTGGGAAAACTGGGCAGCTACATGCAAAAGAGTCAAACTGCATTGCTTTCTCATAACGTATATAAAAATAAACTCAAAATGGAATAAAAACGTAAATGTAAGACTTGAAAACATAAAAGTTCTAGAAGAAAACACAAGCAATATGCTCATTGACGGTGATTTTAGCTGTTTTTTTTTTTTTCCCCTAATTTGTCTCCTTAGGCAAGGAAAACAAAAGAAACAAATGGGATTATATCAAACCAAAAGGCTTTTGCACAGTAGTGGAAACTGTCAACAAAATGAAAAACAGCCTGCTGAATGGGAAAAGATATTTGCGAACAATACATTTGATAAGGGGTTAATATTCCAAAATATACAAAGAACCCATGCCACCCAACATTGAAAAAACAAATAATCTGTTTAAAAAGTTGTCAGAGGACCCGAATAGAAAGTTTTCCAAAGATGACATACAGATGACCAACAGGCATCTGAAAAAAACGTTTAACATCACAAATTATCAGCAAATGTAAATCAAAACCACACTGAGATACCAATTCACATCTGTCAGAATGGCCATTATAAAAAATACAACACATAACAAGTGTTGGCAAGGATGTCTTCCCAGAAGAGAACCTTTGTGCCCTATTGGTGGGATTGTAAATTGGTGTAGCCACTATGGAAAACAGTATGGAGTTTCCTAAAAACAGAAAAAATTAAAAAATGGAATTACCCTACTCTTTTCATGCACAAGAAGCAAAGAAGGATCGTGACAGCACCCAGCAAGAAGATAGCTAGCTGTCTACAAGCCAGGAAGAAGGACTTCAGCAGAAACCCAAACTGCCCACACCTCGCTCTTGGACTTTCCAGCCTCCAGAACTGTGAGAAATTAATGTCTGTTGTTTAAGGCACCCAGACTATGGGGTTCTGTTCTAGCAGCCTGAGCTGACTAAGACATCCTATCACAAGGGTGCCTTGACTCTCCAACTCTTTCTGAAGGACTGGCTCTTCACAAAGTGGGTGGCTCCCGTGAAGCCTCTGGGAGGTTTTTCCTTCCACAAGTGGGGCTGGGGACCAGTGAAGGGCTGACTGCTTTCCTCCTCCTGGCCGGCCGAGTGAGAGGCCAGATGGAGGGTGCTCTCCTCCAGCACCCCTCCTCATTGTTAATTGAATGACTGCTCCCAGGGATCTGTTTTTCTGCTCTAAGTGGTGTGTTTTGATGGTGGTGCTCTAATATAGTTACCCACCTGCAAGTACATACCAGAAAAAAAGAAAAGAGTAGGGGGAGCTTTCAGATGGAATAGGAGCCGGAGGAGGCCATGGAGGGGGAGGAGATGGGAAATATTGCCCTGCTCCTGTACAGCAGCTCAAGGGATTTACTCTAGGCTTTCAGAGCCAAGTGAATATTGCTTATTCATGTGCAATCTAATCCTCTACACGGCCTGAGGCTGAGGGCAGCAGGGATGACCTGGTTACAGAGGGGCAAGGAGGGGCTAGAGTGCCTGTCTCTGGGTGTTGTGGGATGGACCAGGCATCCAGTGCTCTGGGAAGGTTGGCATCGGAAGTAGGCCCTTGAATGGCTCTGATACACGGGCAATGGCTGGGAGGAAGTGAGTACGGGCTGGAGGTGGGATTGGTGATCAGACTCAGAATCCCTTGGTGGATCCAAGGTACAGAGTGTGTGGCACAAATATTCAGGAAGCAGAAATGCCTGGCACCCTCCGCCATGCCCCTTGGAAAGGACAGCTGAGCAGCAGATTGATGCACACTCCTGGGCAGAGGATATCTTAATCACCCACTCGGTGGCTGACGGATCATCAGAGGAGGAGCGGCAGAGCCGGGCCACCCCGAAGCTCTGACTTGATAACATGTGATGATTCACTTAGGGGCACAGGGAAGGGAAAGCTTTCCCAACTGTGGCTCACCAGCACTGAAGACCTGAAAACAGCCACTTGGGATGGCTTTTATGTTCAGCTGTCAGCTTAGAAGCAGATGTCTAAGCGAACCTGGACATGGATCAAACAGATATGCTGGGAACCGCATGCAATGCACAGATCTGCTCTTATATCCTGCTGAGGGCCTGTGTGCCTGGCCTGCGCCCCTCCAGCCACATAGGAGGAGAGACACAGGAGAAGGCAAGACCTCTCTGTGACATCTGATGAAGTGTGGGGGCGATTCTAGTACAGAGCCATCACGAAGCAGCAGGCAGCAGCCTCTGCAGGGCACAGGGTTGCAGTGGGGAAGATAAGGTGGTCCTCTTTTGACCAGTGGAAGCTAAGACCTGCTCTCTGGCCACAGGGGCTTATGACAGTTCAGAGTCTGGTTACAGGAGACTCCTGTTTTCTAAAGGGAAGGAAAACATTCCCGAGGAGCCACTGGGTGGAGGACAAAGACAGCTTCTCGACTTACCCATCTGTTCTCACTCTCTTTCCACTTCCTGCCAAAGAAATCATCTGCAGTGGTTTTGTTTCAACCAAAAGCTGAATTCCCCTGGGGGGGGGTGGGGTGGTGGAATCCTGTAGTTATTCTCATCATGGGAAGAGGTAATGCTGCCTTAACTGTGTCCCACCTAAGGGGCAGAATCGTAGGTGTCTTTCACCAAGAACACCTGTGCTGTCCTTTAACTGAACAGGTGTAATAATAATAGAAACACCAGCAGATATCACTACGCAGTGTTTGCCCAGACCTGGACTAAATACTCCACGAACATAGTCACTTCTTCTGATCCCATGTTAGCTCTTCCTGCCGCCCTCCTCCTCGGACCTCAAAAATCCTCACAACCACATTCCCCAGGACTGAAGCATTTGGGAACTCAGACTGAAAATAAACCCCAGGTAATTTCTGAGCAGGTGTGTGTTACCTTGGGTTGGCTCCAGGTAAATGATTAACTGGTTGATACCTTTATTGGCTGGACTGTGGCAGGGGGGGATGGGAAGTAATTAAGTAACTGGATAGGTCAGAGGCGATGAGACATCTAACAGTGAGTTTAGAACTGTAGCCACACTATGAAGTTTGTAAAAAGTGTTTGTCCTTGTGGAAATACTCTAGGGCAGCAAAAGCACATGAGGAGGGAAATGTTCTGAGCCTCCATTTTACATACGAAGGAACCGAGGCTGGAAGTTGAGGACTGATTATTCCAAAGTCAAACAGCAAGTAAGTTGCACAATCAGGATTTGAACCCTTGTCTGTCTCACACCAAAACCACACCTGTCCCTTTTGAGACCAAGTCCCAGCTCAGAGGAAGACACGAATAAGACCATGATGAAAACAGAGGAGACATCCAGCCTAGCACAGTTCACATGTGTGCATTTGTGCTAGGTCACTTCAGTCGTGTCCAACTCTTTGCAACCCTATGGGCTGTAGCCTGCCAGGCTCCTCGGTCCATGGAATTCTCCAGGTAAGAATACTGGAGTGGATTGTTATGTCCTCCTCCAGAGTATCTTCCTGACCCAGGGACTGAACCCAGGTCCCCTGCTTGGCATGTGAATACTTTGAGTGAACTCTGGGAGTTGGTGATGGACAGGGAGGCCTGGCGTGCTGCGATTCATGGGGTCGCAAAGAGTTGGACACGACTGAGCGACTGAACTGAACTGAACTGAGTGCAACCTGGGAAGCCCAGAGTTCATATCTTTGAATAGATGTTGCATGGGGATAAATAAGGATAGAAAGTTCTATTGCTCTAATAGAAAACACCTTTATAGACTGCAAAGGCATTTCCTACACCAATTTCTCTTTCTCTTGGAGACTTTCAGAGATAGAAGGGACAATGGAAGACATCTAGTTCCATCCCCTTCTTTTACAGAAGGAAAAGGGATCCAGACAGAGGAACCAGGCTGTTTAAGGTCACACAACTTGTGAATGACACGACTGAGCCTAGAATTCAGGAATTCTCACTCGTATTCCCAAGCTCTTCCCATCGCTCTGTGAAATTTCATACATCTTTGGGGTCTTCTCACCATAAATAACACATGACAACGTGCTCCAGTCTCATTAGTCTGAAGATGAAACTTTTATAACACATTTTCCTACTTTCTCCCTATTCCTTTCCCTCTTCTCACCCAACTACCTGGAAGGATGACTTAGCACCAGCACGATCTACCTGGGACAAGGGAGGGGGCACAGATTTCCTGGGTTGGAAAGATATTGGTACTGGTTTCTTTAAAAGTATCTTGAAGACTTACCTAAAACTGTAGTAATAAAGATAGTGTTCTACAGGCGAAATGATAGAGAACTAAACTGTTTAAACATGGCATAGTCTAGAATCAGATCTCCACTCATCTTCAGTCACCTCATTTATGATAAAGGTGACTGTCATGTCGTGGGGGCAAGGATGACCTTTTTCAATAAGTGATGCTAAGTTAACTGGATATCCTTATTTGAAAAAAAAAAAATTAAATCCCTACCTCACACCAGACAGATAAATTATAATTCTAAATGAAAAAGGTAAAATGAAAGCTTTTAGAAAAAAAAAAAAATGGAAGAATATTTTCTAGATCCAGGCTAAATAAAGTTTTCTTCAACAGGGCACAAAATGCCTAACCATAAGGGGAAAAAATCTGATGTGTTAAACTACATTAAAATTAATGACATCAATTGATAATAAAAAGTAAAACCACACAGCTAAGAAAGCAAAAAGGCAAGCTACAGAGTTGGAGAAGATATTTGCAAAACATATATCTCTCAAAGGACTCATATTCAGAATATGTAAGGATCCCTATAAATCAATAGGAAAAAGGCAGATAATTCAGTAGAAAAAAAAGGAACAGAAGATTTGAACTGGCTTTCTCAAAAGAAGATCTCCAAGTGACCAATAAACATATGAAACAGTGCTCAACTCTTTTGATAATCAGGGTTATGTAAATTAAAATCACTGTGAAATATCACTACATTTTCAGCAGAGTGCTTAAAAGAAAAAAGAGACAATACCAAGTATTTGGTGAGGCTACGGAACAATCGGAACTCCAACAGTACTAGTAGGAGTGAGAATTGGAACAACTATTTTGGAAAACGGCTTGGCAGTTTCTACTGATGCAAAACATACATTTCTTAGAACTAACAGAAAAACATGTAAGTTTATCAAAAGACACACAGGAGAATGTTCAGAGCAGTATTTTAGTAAAAGCAAAACACTGAAAACAAAACATATTTATCAACAATGGAAATGATAAATAAATTGGGTGTATTCACACTCTGGGAAACTGTATAGAAACGAGAGAACAAGCTATAACCAATGCAGCATCATGGGTGAATCTCATAAATATGGGGAGTGAAAGCGAGCAGACACAATGGAGAATATACTAGATGATTCCATTTATTTAAGTCAGAAGCAGGTAAAATGGATCCACAGTGTTAGAAGTTAGGATAATGATTACCTTTGAAAGGACATGGTAACTGGGAAGGGAGGGAAAGGCGGGCCCTGGGTGGGATGAGTGGAAATGTTCTTTTGTCTGATTTCAGGGTACATTTTGTGAAAACCATTGTGTTGTACAATTATGGTAAGCTACCATAGAACATATCTTCAATTTATTTTTCTCTCGTAAAATGGAAGAAAGTCAAGTAAAAGGGAGGTGACATCAATTTATACCATACTTCAAGCCTGCTATCTTGCTAAATTTTACAGGCACTAACTCATGTAATCCTCCCAACCATCCCATGAGATAGCTGTTAGGTCCTCCATTTCACAGACGAGGAAACTGAGACCCCAAAAGGGTAACTGTCCAAGGCCATGGTATTAGCAAGTGAGACCTAGGATTTGACTCTACATTGGCCTGGGCCAGGAGCCCATCTTCCCTCCACATCACAGTGCTTTCAAGGAAAGAACATGAGTGTTGGGGTTGGAAAATTTAGTTTTGAGTCCTATTGCTGTGACTCACATGTTGTGTGCTGGCAATGGTTGTAGTTTAGTCGCTAGGTGGTATCCAGCTCTTGCGAACCCATGGACTGTAACCCGCCAGGCACTTCCTGGGAATGCCAAGGAGTTTTCCAGGCAAGAATACTGGAGTGAGTAGCAATGATTTCCTTCTCCAGGGGAATCTTCCCAACCCAGGGGTCCAACCGCGTGTCCTGCACTGGCATGTAGATTCTTTACCTTTTTTAAAAAAATTAATTAATTAATTAATTTATCATGTACACCTGAGATGGATTCTTTACCTTTGAGCCACCAGCAAAGCCCCACATGTTGTGTGACCTTGGGTAAATCAATCTAGCTTGTTCTTGAAGTTTGCATCTGTGTTTTGGGGAATTTGGGCAGGGGTGGGGAGGTTATGCTGGTTGAAGGCTCTGGTAATGTACATGAAATCACATTACAGAGCCCCACGCTCAGCAGATGCAGAATCCTTTTTGTTTCATGTAAACCCTATGAGGCCTTCATGCCCTTCCTGGCAGGGGTGTGGAGCTCAAAGCAAAATTCACCATGCCCCTCTCCCTGTTGTCACTGTTCTAGTAAATTCAGATGAAAGTGAACATCAAGGGCAAGGTTGGTGGGAAAAAGGAGCCATGTTCAGCCTGAGGGTATATGTGAAAGTGGGCAGAAGGCCTTGCTCTGGTGTTGAGGGAGTTTGCTGGCAACCTTATGAAAATGAGCTTCAGGTCTGTGGTTTTAACACCTGCCGGCAGAGCTGAGTTCACTGTCTCCCCTTGAGTTGCCTCCTTGATAGGAGAGGTTGGAAACGTGGAGAAGGATCTTCCCAAACCTGCTAGCCTCGCTCTCTTAAACACAGCAGATTCCACAACTTCCTTTCACAGCAGAACTGGGTTAAACTTTTTTTTTTTTGAGTCCCCCTAAGAATAGTCAGAAAAATGGATGGAGGGTAAATAGCACCTGTATTTGTTCAACACAATGTCACCTGTCCCCACGTTGTTCAATGTCTGCTGAGGAATCGGAAATTCCTTGGGCTGGGAGGGGGAGTGGGGACCTGAGCTCTATGGGGTGCCCAGCAGGGCAGGACATATGGATGGATTTTCTATGAACTTAGGATCACGGTCCTGTATTCCACGTGAGGCACATGAAAAGATGCTAGTTCTGGGTAATGTGGAAGAGCTGTCCTTCTGTGTTCATGCCTCAAAGACCTTCTCCCTTCTCTCCCTTTTAAAGGCTCAGAGATCAGTGCTATGGGGTGGGTGGGGGTAGAGGGGGAAAGTGAGAGTTTTAAGAGAGAGGGATGGGGGGCAGTGAGCAGGAGCCAAGCGCCACCCTCCATCCCCCAGCCTGCCCCCTCCCTACCCAGCTCATCTTCACCTAAGTCTTCATTTCTTTGTTCCTAAATTGCACACATTGATCTGCTGTGTACAAAGTTGCAAAGCAAGTTGGCAGGAGCACTGGAGTGTATCAGGTCTATGAGGGAATAAATATACTTGGGTTTTCAGTTTAAATGAGTTGAGAGCCAGGGAATGGCTTGACAGTCATGGGGAGACCAAGTGTCTGCTTCTCACCATGTAAGGCCCTTTGTAGGTTGTAGCTGTCAGTCAAACACTGCCCCATGGGTACCTGCCCTTGGGGACAGATGTCCCCCCGACACACACCACTGGCCTGTCACTGAGGAGAAGAGGCGTGGGTGGGAGAGAGGCTGGAGTGATTGGTGGCCAGTGGCTGGTGGCTGGGAGGGATGTCTTTTTAAGGCTGCCCTGACCTCTCTCCAGTCAAGGTCTTGTCCTTAGTTCATGAGCTTTTCTTCAGGGGAGGGGATGGGCTGAGAAGGTCCCCAGGCTCTGGGTTCTTGATGCCCAGCCACCTGGGCACAGCCTGTCTGCTCTGCCACCTTTTCTAATATTAATATCTTGATTAATTCCAGACCAATTGTTCTTCTTTTTTCTTTCTTATTTTCTAGCCTTTTCAAACCACCTACTCCTCTGTAAGAATGACTTTGATTGAAGTTCGAAGTTTTCAGGTTCAGCTGTTTTCTAGTTACTTGTTATTAGAAAATGTAGCAATTTCCCCACCCCCACCCCCCCAGAAAAGAGGGAAAAGGTCCTTCTCCCTTCCCCCACGCCCCTCCTGGCCGCTCCTATTGTGTCATAACTTACAAAAAAGGCCTGCGAGATATAGTTATTTATTCTTCTCCATCCTTCCTTCAACTCGATTTTGGTCTGAGGCCAAAGCATGGGGGAAACAAAGGAGCAGCCGTCCGAAGAGTCTCCTTCAAGGCAGAAGTGCTTGTTCCTGTGACCGCTGCCCTCCGGATGCTGCTGTCTGGGGTGGCGGCAGGATGGGGGGCAGATAAGGCAGGTCAGGGGTGCGCTCAGCCCCCGCCCCTGCACGGGCCAGCCCTGAGGGTTATGAAAGACCTTCTTGTGTTGGATACAATCAGCGCAGAGGGAGCCTGCCCAGAAGGTCACTGCCTCCTCCCAGGGTCGGCCTTGCTGAAACGTATAGCTCCCCTCAATAAATCTATTGTGCGGCTCCTTAGGAAGCCGTGGGAGTGGGTTAGTGCTTGAGGACCTGGGGAGGTGGAACCCAGGCGGGGAACAGGAGACAGACAGAGAAGGCTGCGATCCCTCCCTCCCTGCCCCCTCCAGGATGGGCCTCGTTTTGGAAGGAGGACGTGGCTACCTGCACACCCTCAGGGATGCTCAGAAGCTTGGCTCTGAATCTCTGCTCCAAATGAGATGAGGAGGCCCCAGAAGGGAGATTTTGCCTGGAGAGACCCTGTGCGAGGTGCTGCTCCCCAAAAGACAGCAGGGATTCTTTCTCCCAAATGAGCCACACCTCATTAGTGAGTCAAGCCAGAGGTTCTTTCCTGTCCACTGTTACTGGGGCTTTTTTTTTTTTTTTTTCCCTCCTAATTTATTTTATTGCTATTCTGAGAAGGAACATACACACGCACCAGCAACTCAAAGGCATAATGAAAAAAAGATTGGTTTCAAAAAGCTGAGAAGGTCTGATCACAGGCCCCAAACCTAACCTAAAATTTCCCTGTGGGGCAGGTGAGAGTCGTGGAGTGCCTGCCCTCACCATCCCCAGCTCACCTGGCTGATCTGAGCCTTCGGCCCTCCCCAGCCTTGCTCCAGTCTTTCTGGGAGAGTTTGATTAGGTTCTGGGAGTTGGTGATGGACAGGGAAGCCTGGTGTGCTGCAGTCCATGGGGTCGCAAAGGGTTGGACAAGACTGAGCGACTGAGCTGAACTGAACTGAGACTGAGGTCAGGAAGCACTGCCAGAAGCAAGCAGCTGAAAAGGCAGGCCGGGACTCTGCTGGGGGAGGGGGGGGGGGCCCAGGAAGATTGCAGGCTTGGGTGAGCAGGCTGAAGGGGAGAAGAGCCTGTAGAGTGGGGTGTTTGAGCAGGGGATGGGGAGACTGAGTTTAGATGGAGGGTGGTTGAAGGGCTTAGTCCAAACTCCAGGCTGCCAGATCCCTGCTCAGAGAGGTCCTTGGGCTGGGGGTGGGAGGGGCTGACCAAGGGGACCCAGATCCTTCAGAGAAGCTCCGGGAGGCCCGGAGACGGACAGGTGCTCAGCCTCTCTTTTGCCTTGCCATGATCAACACGTCTTTGTCCTCTGCCTCAACAAGGCTCAAATTAATCACTCCTGCCTCAAAATTTAAAAGGAAAAACTATAAACAGTCCCATGGAGACAAGAGTTCAGCTCACAGCCTCTGCAGCAGCTGCCAAAGGGAAGTCACAGTGTACTCCCAGCTGGGTTCAGGCAGAAGTGGCCTGTGCGTGTAAATGCTGTGTCCCATGGCCGATTTTGGTGTTCTAAGGGGTATATTTGTTAAATTCTTGTCGATATCCAAGGGGCCCTGTGTTGACTCCATTAGGAAACCAGATGGAGCTAATCAATGCTGGAAGGACTGTAGTTAACTCCTGAGGGAAGGCAAATATAAACAGCAGCATTCAAATCGATGTAAAATCCACCCCCCACCCCCACTACATTTGGTTGGGGGTGGCTGCCAGCAGGCCTCTGCAGCAAGTCTGGGCTGTCAGAGGGGACAGGCTCCCCCTCCCTGGAAGGCAGGAGTTGACAGGGGACCTCTTGGGAGTCAGCGCCCGACTGACTTCTTAGTGTGGGTCAGGTTCCATGTTAGCTGTGGGCCTTGGGCAAGTCAGAGAGCTTCTCTGGCCCTCAGTCTCTTCATCAGAAGGGAAGTCACTGATGTTGAAATGCAGTTCACAGCTCATCAAGGGCTTTCGTCATCTTACTTGATATTCTTCACCCTTGGAGGTGGGCATCATTATTTCTATTTCACAGGTAAAAACAGTACAGCGCAGAGGCATTAAATGACTTCACTAAGGCCACGGTCAGATAGAACAATAGAGCCATAAATCCAGGCTCTCTGGCAAGTCCTATATGCTTTCTTCCCTCTAGGCTATACCATTCTGGAAGGACTTTACACAGTATTACCTCATACGATCTCTCTAACCCCATAAGGTGGTTACCATTGTGACCACTATGTTATCAATTACGAAATAAAACCTCCAGATTCAGAGAAATAAGAGATTGATCCAAGGTCTATAGCCAACACCCCTGCTTGTTCAGATCATCCCAGCCTTGGGGAGGATTGGGAGGAGCTGAGATCTGAGGTCTTTTCTCTGTAAAACATGTTGTGTGACTTTCACCTTCTTTTCCAAGCTCACCTGCTTAGAGAATTCCTTTCTTCATGTACCACCAATTAGCCTGGTGCTTCCAGATGAAAGAGCATTGGGAATGAGATACGGAGAGGCTGGGTCTGGGGTGGGGGTGCACTGAGAGGAGCCAGAGTCTCTTCTACCAGCTCCCTGGAACCAGGGCTTTGTGAGGCCGGGGTTACACATCTCACCAGTAGCCAAAGATTCTGTCTTAGGGTGGCATGAGTGCTAAGTCACTTAAGTCATGTCTGACTCTTTGAGACCCTATGGGGTTAAACTCTGCCTTTTATTTTTCCAGTTGTGACTGAGCTTATCGGTGCAGTGCTGGATGGTTTGACCCAAGTCTCAGAAGACACCCTACAAGATCTACTGGAGAGATTTCTCTTCCTTTTTTGAAAAGGGGTCAGCCAATAGGGACCTCCTTCCCCAGCATCACATCCTAATGTCAATTTTTTTTTTTTCAAAAATTGATTTAAAAATGTTTATTTATTTTTGGCTGCTCTGGGTCTTCATTGAGGTGCCCTGGCTTTTTCCAGTTGCAGCGAGTGGAGGCTACTCTTTGTTGCAGGGCATGTGCTTCTTATTGCAGGGGCTTCTCTTGTTTCAGAGCATGGGCTGTTGGCATGGGAGCTTTAGTAGTTGTGGTACACAGGCTTAGCTGCTCTTTGGCGTGATCTCCGGACCAGAGATCAAACCCAAGTCCCCTGCATTGACAGGCAGATTCTTAATCACTAGACCAACGGAAAGCCCCCTAATGTCCAATTTTTTGCCTCGCATGGGGAGACTGGAAGAGATAGCTAGGACTCTGGGATTACTATTAATAGTGATTTCTTATATACACAGATTGCTTCACATGTATGTAGTTCACAGACAGTGTTTACCTACATTATCTTATCTAACTTTCAAAATCAATGTAGGGTCCAAGATTACTTTGCTTTCTATCCTATAAATAAAGAAACTGGACTTGAGAGAATCTAGGTGATTTGTTCAAGGTCATTAACTAGAAAAGAAGCCGAGCAGGGTCTTCCCAACTCTTGGTCTGGACCTTTATTCACTTAAGTGAAGTTGTTCCTCCAGCTGTCTGTGAAATATGGTGACAGTGTTTCTTGAAATGCAATGTTGGTGGGGACTGTGGGGTCCTGGTGGTTCTCATCCATGGGATAAGGAACAGGCTGTGGTTTGGGAGGTGAAAAGGTCTACGAGGCAGTGGTCTCTCTGCTCCCAGGATGCAGGCAATGCTTCTCATGGAAAAGCCCCCATAAATGTTTGATGTCTAAATGAATGAATGAATAATTGAGTGACTGGGTCTCAGCTTTCCCAATTCCTAGTCAAACGTGCCTCCCAGGACACCACTCTCATTGATCTGAAAGTCTAAAAATCAGTTTTCATGCCTTAAAAAAAACCACCCATGGGCCTTTTGCTGAGGGGAAACACAAGAAGTTTGGAGAGTGGGGAGAGGAAAGAGATTTTTGAAGTGAAGAAACTGAGGCAGGGGCCTGCCTGGGCTTGTGACTGAAGGGCACCCAGCACAAGGAGCTACCTTTGATGTTTCCTGATGGCCTCATCTCTGGGGTCTGGGAGGTGAGAGTCAATCCCATCCTTGCTGTAGGGCCCTCTGGACACGCAGCCTTGGCCTCCAGCCAGAGCCCAGGCTTCCAGCAGAGGAAGACCACCAAGCAGGACATGTGGCTGCCTTGCTCCAAACCTCCTCTGAGTTTCATTTGCGACAAACCACTCTTCATAAACCCCAGAACTGCCCATCGTCACTGGGGTGAGGGAAGCGATGCTGCTGAGAGGAAAAAACAATTAGAAATACAATTAGTGTTATAAAAGCAGGTCATAAATATTTGAGTTCTCTCTCTGGAGAGGAGGGACAAGATGACAGCTCACAATTTCTTGTATTGACAAAAGAGGAAACAGTCCATGAAACTGGTCATTTGCCTGGGCATTTTTATCTATCAGATCCAAGAGTCGGAACAAGGGAAGCATGAACGATTGGATTAGCTGCCCAGCCTTTATGTGCTTCTGCAGTGTCAGCAATATGCAATGACTGCAACCCTCAGATGTGGGCACGCATATGCACGCATGCGTGTGCACACACACACACGCCAGCGTGGCGGACACACTCCCACACAGCCAGGCAGAGGTGACCACTGGCTCAGACACTCTCATCCAACCGCAGAAGAGGGCGAACTTCTCCACTAAGGGCAGATGTAGAAAAACACGAGGCTCCTTCCCCAGAGCCCCTCCTCTGCATTCCTGGAGGAGAATGACAGAGCCCAGGCATCCTCTACTACCCTATGTCTCTCTCTCACGGGCCTGACCCTGTGTGATGCCCTCTGAGTTGGTATGATTTGTGCCTCGGCCTTACCTTCCAAGCGTCCATTTGGCTGTTCCTTGGGTGGTCTTGGCTCCAAGACCTGCTGGATGTCGCAAGGCCTGTTCACTTGGCAGCCCCAGCCCCTCCAGTGCCTGGCTTCTGGGTTAAACTCTCTGTAACTTTGGGGCACCCCCACACCCCAGGTGGGGGAAGGCGGAGGGTGAGTGGGATAGAGGGTGAGCATGGAGACTGTAAGTGTCCTGTGCTGTGTGGGACCCAGGCCCACTCTGCAGGCATATGCAACCACCTGGCACCTACACCCACCAGCAGGAAGCAGAGCTCCCGTTGCTGGGGGCACTGTGCCAGCATGGCAGATGGGCATGTGTGTCAGCTGCCAAGGGACCTCAGCTAGGATCCAAATAGGTCTGCATTTTTGGAGGGCAGGACATTCTCTCCTTAACTCCCCTTCTTAATGCAAGGCCAGCTGGTGAAACCATCTATCTGTGTATTGCCTTGGTTCCTGGTGCATGTAACTCCACTTACCCCCATTGTTGGGGAGGGTGAAAGGATGAATGGGGCACACAGGCCCTTTCCATGTTCATATACACCTACATGTGTTCTGAGGAGGTGCACCTGTGTATACTTGTGAAGCATGGGATCCCAAAATCGACTTGCTGGGGATATTTTTTGGCTTTCTGACAAATGACTGCACAGCTTGATCAACCTGAAAGTGCTGGGAAGCCCATTGCCTCATGGGCAGCTCCTCCTTTGCTGGCTAAGAGTGGTTGTTGGACAATTTTATTCCATAATACAAAATCTGCATTCAGATTAATTCCGATTCTGCCCTGCAGCAACTGAGAACAAATCTACCTTCTCTTTCTATATGACAGCTCTTCAAATATTTTAAACCAACGTTCACATCCCTGAAGAATCTTTGCTTCTCTAGGCTAAGTATTTCCCATCCCGTCACTTTCTACAGTCATACCTTGAGTGACATAGGACCCAGATTGCTTGTTAGGATTGAGTAGTGGATTGTTGAAAAAAACACAAAACAGGTGCTGAAATCAGACCTAGCTGAGTGTGAATCACCCTCACTCTGTAGAGTCGACTGAACAGAGACCTGGTGTTTGCAGCTAAATTGCAACTGCCATCTTGCAATCCAATTACCAACACATTTGGATTAATCAGCATTTACTGAGCTGTTACTAGGTGATATGGGATCTATCCTTATTAAACGTAGGTATTATTACTTCTGTTTTAGAAACGTAAAAAACTGGTGCATAGAGGTGACCTACCTTCCCTTGGGTCATACAGATAGTCTGTAAAAGCAAGGATATGAACCTATTATGGTTTTTGTTTCCAAGTCAAGTACGAGACTGACTGAACTACTGGAGATGCAAATGATTTGCATATGTAAGTATATCTGGGGCTTCCCTGATAGCTCAGTTGGCAAGAATCCACTGGCAATACAGGAGACCCCCATTTGATTCCTGGGTTGGGAAGATCCACTGGAGAAGGGACAGGCTACCCACTCCAGTATTCTTGGGCTTCCCTGGTGGCTCAGCTGGTAAAGAATTTGCCTGCAATGTGGGAGACCTGGGTTTGATCCCTGGGTTGGGAAGATCCCTTAGAGAAGGGAAAGGCTATTCATTCTAATATTCTGGCCTAGAGAATTCCATGCACCGTGTAGTCCATGGAGTCACAAAGGTCACATACCTTTGACAATGTGGATCACAATAAACTGTGGAAAATTCTTTAAGAGACGGGTATACCAGACCACCTTACCTGCCTCCAGAGAAATCTGTATACAGGTCAAGAAGCAACAGTTAGAACTGGATATGAAACAACAGACTGGTTCCAAATTGGGAAAGGAGTACATCAAGGCTGTATATTGTCACCCTGCTTATTTAATTTATATGCAGAGTACATTATGCGAAATGCCGGGCTGGAAAAAGCACAAGCTGGAATCAAGAGTGCCAGGAGAAATATCAATAACCTCAGATATGCAGATGACACCACCCTTATGGCAGAAAGCGAAGAGGAACTGGAGAGCCTCTTGATGAAAGTGAAAGAGGAGAGTGAAAAAGCTGGCTTAAAACTCAACATTCAGAAAACTGAAATATGACATCCAGTCCCATCACTTTAGGGCAAATAGATGGGGAAACATTGGAAATTGTGACAGACTTTATTTTCTTGGGCTCCAAAATCACTGTGGATGGTGACTGCAGCCATGAAATTAAAAGACGCTTATTCCTTGGGTGAAAAATTATGACCAATCTAGACAGCATATTAAAAAGCAGAG